>PVLA01001770.1:0-322680 GCA_004027455.1 Hydrochoerus hydrochaeris | reverse complement strand
GAGACAACTTGAGACTATCCTCATTAGTGAAATAAATAAGAATCATATTTATAAATATCATATTGTGTCTCTAGTGTAAAAAGTAAATAAGAACTACAAGAGTAATAAAACCAAAATGTTTAATTGCTATTGTAAAAAAGAGAGGAAAAGAAAGTGCTCTAAGGGATATAACTGCATGTATGTTTGAGTGTGTAAAATATATGACCATATTGCTGAATCTTTGTTGGATCTTTGAGCAGAACTGTTTATAGTCTGACTGTTTGAATATTTACTATGTACCCTTTAACTTTGTAACTTGAACAACTACATCCAGGATGACAGTACGTAATTTATAAATTACTGATTTCTTAGTGGGGCTTTTTCTCATTCTCCTTTTTCTTTCTTTCTTTTAGAATTCTGTATTGTTGCTACCCTTTTTTCTGTTTTTTTCTCTTTAAATAAAATTTTAAAATGTATAATTGCTATTGTAAAAAAAGAGGAAATAGGAAGCGCTATAAAAGATATAACTGCATGTATGTTTAGGTATGTGGGATTGATGACCATATTTCTAGGTTCTTGTTGGATTTTTGAACAGATCTGTTTGCACTTTCACTGCTTTAGTGTCCACTTTGTGTGCTTTAATTCTGTAACTTGAATAATTATTTCTAAAAAAATATATATAATGTATCAACTAGTGATTTCTTACTGTTTATCTTCTTTTCTTGAAATTCTGTAATATTTCTACCTTTTTCCTGTTTTTTTCTCTTTAAATAAAAGAGTGTATAATTGCTATTGTAAAAAAGAGAAAATAGGAAGTGCTATAAAAGATAACTGCATGTATATTTATGTGTGCAGGATTTTTACCCATATTTTTTAGTTCTTGTTTGATTGTTGAACAGATCTGTTTGCACTCTCACTGCTTGAGTGTCCATTTTGCATGCTTTAGTTTTATAATTTGAACAACTATTTCTAAGAGAGCAATGTGTAGTTTATCACCTAGTGATTTCTTACTGTTTATGTTTTTTTTGAAATTCTGTAATATTTCTCTCCTTTTTCTGTTTTATCCCTTTAAATAAAAAATTAAAAAAAAAAAAAACAAAACAGGGCCAGGGATTTAGCTCAGTGGCTTAAGTGCCTGCTTGGAAAGGGCGAGGTTGTGAGTTCAGTCCCTGAAACCAAAAAAAAAAAAAAAAAAAAAAAAAAAAAAAAAAAAAAAAAAAAAAAAAAAAAAAGGAAAAAACCTTAGAAGATATAGACATCTAAGCAGAGAAGTTACAGATTATTTACACGAGTTCAATATGGGTAATAAGTGATTCAAAGAGTACAAGGTTAACTTCTGACACATTCTTATCGAAAATAAAAGCTATTGTGAGACTCATTTGTTCCTTTTATTAGAATTCAAATTTACAATTTATTTTCAAATTTATGTGTCCATAGACACAAAAGATCCTGGCAAATAGAATCCATTATAGGTAAAGCAAATCTATTTATTTCTTCCTAGAATGCTGTCAAATTTTGTTTCACATCATTTTGAAACTCTGCTATTAGAATCAAATACATTTAGGGTCATTAGATTTTCTTAATGAATTGAATTTGGGTGGGGGTGTACTAGGAATCAAACTCAGGACTTCACACTTGCCAGGCAGGTGCTGTGCCACTGAGCTATATCCCCAGCCCCTGAACTGACTTTTTTTTTTATCATTATGAAACAGATGCATTTCTGAAAGCATTCCTTGTGTTGAAGACTCCTTTTTTTTTTTTGCTATTAATAGACAGGTGAAACTGTGATACTTGCTATTTTTATTGCTTATATTTCCATCCTTTATTTTCAACCTGTTAGTGTCTTTATGCTTAAATGTTATCTCTTTTAAGTGGTATATAAATGGTATATAATTTGCTTTTAAAAAACAATCCAGTCTGCAGTCTCTGTCTTTAAACATATTAGTTCATTTGATAATATGATCAGTTTTAAATCATCTTGATACTTCTTTTCTGTTGTTTTGTGGATTTTTGTTCATCCTTCTATTTTTCATATTTAAAAAAAATCTCATTCTGTTTCTTATTTGTGTTTTTAAACTATCTTGTATTACCATACAGTGGTACCTTGTTTCATGAATTTAATTTGTTCCATGATTCTGGGGAAGATGGCCACAGTCTCACCTTATGGGGAGATCGCCAATGGAAGCAAAATTTTGTCAAATACTTCTGTTTGCGAAACAAATTGTTTGCAAACAGAAGTGTTCATGAACTGAGGTATTACTGTACTTTGTAATTTCCCTAGGGATTGTAATATTCATCCTCAATTTGTCACAATATGTGTGTATTTAATATACTATTTCATACATGATGTAAGAAAAAACTTACAACAGAGCAATTCCACTTACATTCCTTCCTGTCCCTTATGTATTACTACCTTACATTTTACTTCTACATGTATTTGAAATCTAAAACACATCTTAAAATTATTTTTGTTTTAGTTGATTAACTTTTAAAGAAATTAAGAACAGACAGGTGTTTAAATTTACCTTTCTTCCTTTTCATTTTCTTTCTTCATTTTCATCCATATTTCCATTTTGCATCATTTACTTTCAGGCTGAAAAACTTCCTTTGATATGTTTGGTAGTGCAGAGATACTAAAAAAAATAGTAACTCCATTTTTTATTATCTAAAAGTGTTTTGTTTGCTTTCCTTTGGTTTTATACTTCTCTTTGACATTTTTCATTGTAAATATGTATGTTAAAATTTTAATTATTCTGAATTTTATAGTTTTATAATTCATAATACTGTACCACTATTTCCACTATTTATCTCCAAATTTTAAAAATCACCTCAGAAATCTCTATAACCAACCATTAGGTTGTAACTTCCTATTTCATCTTTCTCTCAGCCTCTGACAAATTCTAATCTACTTCTGTCTCTGTTCTTAATGTCTCCTGTAAGTGGAGCCATACAATGTTTACCTGTGTAGTCTGGTTTGTTTGTTGTGTTTTTGAAGTGCACTCATGCTTATTAGAACTTGTTAAACTTATTAGAATTTAATTCCTTTTTATCACTCAATTATATATCACATTTTGTTTATCCATTCATCTGTTGATAAAAATAGTTGGCTTATTTATATTTTTCAATTTTATGTGAAAATATCTATTGAGTCATTATATTTTTAGTTATGCATGTAATATAGGTTTGCTGGACTATATGGTAATTGTATGCTTATCTGTTTGAGGAAAAACTAAACTGCTTTTCACAGTAGCTGTATCATTTACATTTCCACCAACAGTGTACAAAGGTTAGGTTTTTCATATTCTTGTCGACACTTGTTATTTTATTTTGTTTTAAGTTTTAAAAATTGGAATCACCCATTACATTTGAATTGCTACCTCTGGTCATTATTTGTATTTCCCTGATGACTAATGATGTTGAGCATCTTTTTATGTGCTTACTGGATATATGTCTTCTTTTCAGGCTTTCCCCATCATAAAATTAAGTTGTCTTTTGGCATTAAAATAGATAAATGTTCAGGATAATAAACCATCAGATATGACTTGAAAATATTTTCTGTCATCCTTTATATTTTATTCATTTTCTTGATAATGTCCTTTGATGCACAAAACTTTTCATTGTTGATGAAATAAAAATTATCTATTTCTTTTCAGTGATGTTTGGTTTCATAGTGTTATGGTTTACATCTAGATGTACTTCCCTCACATAGCATCATGTGTTCATAAGTGAGGCTTTTGGGAGGTGAGTGACTTGTGGGGGCAAGATATGCATCAGTGGACTAGTTCACTAATCAATGTATAGCTAAATTTGATCTTGGGAACTGGAGCCTCGTTGGAGACGGTGGGTCATTGTGGGGCATAGCCCAGAAGGATCTATCTCCCTCCCTTCTCTCTTGGTCTTTCCCTGCTTCTTCTTTTCCCTGCCATGGACAGTTTCTCTTCTGCCATCTCTCTCTGTCATGCTGCCCTGCCTTGGATCCAGCCCACTATGGACTGAAACCTCTACAGACTTGAGCCAAAATAAATGGCTTCTCTTTTAACTTGTGAGTACCAGGTGTTTTGTCCCAGCAACAACATCAACAAAACACATGGCTAAGAACTGATTGCCAAATCCAAGTCATGATGATTTACCCCTCTGTTTTCTTCTAAGAATTTTATAGTTTTAGCTCTTACATATAAGTCATTCTGAGTTAACTTTTATTTGTAGTGTGACACAGGAGTCCAACATTATTGTTTTTCAAATTTCATCACCTTAGCACAATTTTGGGGAGACTTATTTTTTTCCATATTGCAAGCACTTACTGGGCCAGGGACATAGCTCAGCAGTATAGTGCCTGCCGGGCAAGCACGAGGTCATGAGTTTGATTCCCAGTACAAAAAAAGAAAGCACTATTCTTGTTTAAAATCATTTGGGCACAGATGAATGTGTGTTTCCAAATTCTCAATTTTATTTTTTTATTTAAAGAAAAAAAATGAAACAGAAAGAGGGTAGAAATAGAACATAATTTCAAAGAAAAAACAGTAAAAAATCACTAGTTGGTAATTACATATTTTCCTCTTAGAAGTAGTTGTTCAAGTTACAAAAGTAAAGCTCACAAAATAGACATTTAAACAGTGAGACTGCAACCAGTTCTGTTCACCTATCCAGCAAAAACTTAGTAATATGGTTATCAATCTTACACACTTAAACATGCATGCAGTTATGTCCTTTAGAATACTTTTTTTCCTCTCTTTTTTGCTTTACAATAACTATAACCCATTCTTGTAAACTGTTGAGAAGTTCTACACATGTATAAGTCTCTACATGTATACCTAGCCTTCCTGTATTAGAGGGAAAAACAAATAAAAACAAGTCAACAAAACAAATTCCTAGAAAAACACGAAAAGGACATATAAAACCACAATACTAGGTGATCTATGGTAGTTGCTATGATGTCTCTTGTTATTCTCAATAATATTGCTGTCTATTCAAGCCTGTCCTGCCCAACTCCAATATGTCATCTGGTCGGTCACCCCACTCTAGGGAACCCAGTACCCAGCACTTACCAAGGTCCGTGCAGCTCTGTTCACAGGTTCCACTCCCTGTTGCAGTGCCTCCTCCCGCCAAAGGTCTTGGGCTCACCAACCCCTGCTATCGGCAGGGCTGTGACCTCAGCTCAATCATGAGTTGCCTGACTCTAAGACGCACCTGGTGCAGCAACAGGAGTGTGCCCAGCTTTAGCCCTCTGTTCACGCATCTTCTTTTTCTTTTTTTCCTCAGTTTCTTACAGCATTGTGAGAATTCCTCTCCTTTCATCTGGTCTTCTCCAGTGGTGCTCCAATTCTAGCATCTGAGCTGTTTTTCTCAGAGAATCTCTCTATCGTGCTACCTGTCAATCTGCCATCTTTTCTGACTCCAAATTCTCAATTTTATTCCTCTGTTTTAGATTTCTATTCTATTGCCAGTACCACTATGTTTTCATCACCATAGCTCTTAGGTAAGTTTGAAATTGGAAAGCTTGAGTCTTCTTACTTTACTCTTGCTTTTCAAATTTGTTTCAGCTCCTCTGGATTCCTTGAAAGTGAAAACAAATTTGAAAATCGGCTTTTACATTTCTGCAGAAAAAAGACTAATGGAATTTTGGCAAAGATTGTATTTAATCTTGAGTTTTCATTTCTCATATTCATGATAATTTCCTTAATATAGAATTCTAAATTGACAATTTATTTTTTTCCTTTAGTAGTTTAAAGATACAATTCCATTTTCTTCTAGTCTACAATATCTCATAAACTGTAAAGACTTTGGATATTTTTCTTTTTTTCTGATGAGTACTTTTTTTTTGTTCTAACAGGTAGCTAATTATCTGAACTTATGGAAGACTATGTAATTCTGTCAAGGCAATCTGTTTCAGTTTTGTCTTTAATCTTATAATTAAGCTATTTTTCTTATGAGATAGTTGTTCCTAAGTCATAGACCTTATGAACTTTCATTTAGGAGGTCAAAATGGTTATCAAATTCTCCTAATTTGGTGGAAGTTGAATTCCAAATACTGTTTGGAGGAACAAAAATTGAAATCTTTGTTCAGCTTTCATGTTCTATTCATGTTTGTGTTCTATTATTAGAACATGGTCTATGCATATGCAGTCACAACTTGACCAGTGATGACTGGCTTTTGGTTACTCAACTTCCTTATTACTGGAAACAATACCTGCATCCCCAATTTAAAAGAGAGGTGATTTAATTTGGCTTACATTTTCAGAGAATTCATTCCAAGATCAGTTGATTCTAAGGGAAAACACATTATGGTGCAAGGGTATAGTGGAACAAAACTGATGCATAATGACTGAGAAACAGAGCAGGGAAACAGTGCCAGAGAGGAAGAGGTGAGGGACCAGAGACATGGACATGTGTTATGTTTTGTGTCTGAATGTCCCCTCCAAAGCCTCTTGTGGTCATGGAGGAGGGTGGGTTTTCTGAGGTGGATGAATCTAGAGTTTGTGATTGATTCATGGTATAACGCTGGGATTGAGTGTGAGTGCTACACTGCCCTAGGGCAGGTAATCTTCATGCAGTATAAAGGGATCTCTCTCTCTCTCTCTCTCTCTCTCTCTCTCTCTCTCTCTCTCTCATTGCTTTTGATGTCTTCTGACATCATGAATGGCTGCCCCTATGCCATGTGCTAACTTCCCTTGGAGCCAGTTGATTATGGACTGAAACCTCTATAAACTGTATAAATAGGCGCAATTCAACCAGCACCTGCAGATAGGTTAGAAAGACAGGATACTTATGTGCAGTAGATAAACTACTCAGCTATAATGAAGGAAAACTTTAAGGCTTTTGTAGGTAAAGGAATACAAGTTGAGATCAAGTCCAGGAGTGAGAAGGTTTGGAACCACTTAGGTAAATAGCAGATTGCCCCCCAATCTAAAAACTGAGGGAGTTGGTGGGACCCAAAGTGCACAGCACCCTGTGGGAGTGAAAGTAGAGGAATAGTCTAAAAAAAAAAAAAGAAGGCAGAGGATATTAATAGTGTATCAGAACCTAAAACCCACATTACTCACACCACTCTGTTTAGATGGATTATATTCTGTTCCAGTTTGTCTACTTGTACTAGATTTGAGGGCACAGACAGCTATCCTGAAAATAGGATATAGTATGGTAATCATCCTTAATTTTCTATTAACTTAATCTGAAACCCTATATAATTTACACTGTTTTACTCATGACTGATCTTAAGTGAATCTGGTTTGTTAAATTTCTGTTTTATATTGACAGATTTTATTCAAAGCTGTTATGAGTCATAGCATCAAGTCTGAGAGTATAGGCAACTATGTTTGGGTATGACATAAAAGAGTTGGATATGATGGTTAGGGTGGATTTTTAATTTGATTTGCTTTGGGACTCACCTGGGAGATTGGCAGAGCACACTTCTGGATATGTCTGGGTGGGACACAGAAGCATATTGTCTTAGTTACTGCTCTCTCACTGCTGAGACAAGATACCCAACACCAAAGTTAAAGGGATAAAGGTTTATTTAATCCACAGCTCTCCAAGCTCTTCTTGATCTGATGGTCTGTGTGGAGAAGTCAGCCATGATCCTGATGGGCTTACCTTTATAGGTAATCTGTTTCTTTTCTCTGATGGCTTTTAATATTCTGTTTTTATATTGAATTTCTGGTATCTTGATTATTATATGTCTGTGTGTAGATCTGTTTTGGTTGTAGGTGGCTGGAGTTCTGTATGCCTCACATAACCGAATGTCATTTTCTTTTCCCATGGTCTGGAAGTTTTCCTTAATTATTTCCGTGAATAGCCTTTGTAATTCACCTGTATGTATTCCTGCTTCTTTGTTCACATTTCTTATTCTTAAATTGTAGATTCTCTTGTCATTTTTTAGCTTTGTATTGTTACTGCCTGGTTCCTTGTTATTTTTAAGAGATCTTTCCTTTCATGATCACACAATACAAACCTGTCTTCAAGGTTTGATAGTCTATCTTTAGTTTCTTTCAAGCAGTTTTGCCAGCTTTCAGTGGAGTTTTTAATTTCCTTGTAATCTCTCTGAATCTGTTTCATATATTCTAATTTTTTTTATATTTTTCATCGAAGGTTTCCCTCCTTTTTCCATGCTCCTCTGTTCTTCCATATGTCTCTTCTTGAGAGGTGCTTAAAATTTCTTTTATTATTTTTCTTATATCTTCCTTTAGTTGTATTAATATTTCTGTTTTAAGTTCTTTTATAGTTTCATGAAGTTGTTTCTTTATATCAGATGCTATCGCTTCAGAAACTGCAGGTGTGCAACTCCCAATCACTTCTGTGTTTACCTCTCCTGGGCCAGTACTGCTTGGGTTAGAGGCTGGGGACTGCCTTTTGTTTCTTCCTCTTGTCATGTTCCTGGTTTCTTCCAGACAAGTGGGTAGTGGGGTCCCTGGCACTTCCTATATTGGTTATAATTACTCTGAAGCATGCTGGCTAGGGTTTGGCTGAATCCTTAGTCTATGTGAAAGCTTTGCCTTATGAAACTATAAACAACTTATCTAAACTTAGATTATATGTGGTCCTTATTCATGAAAATGCGTTAGAAAAAAAAGTTTGATTCACACTGGTAATCTAAAAGGGGGCTAAATTTGGAGTGCCCATCTACTTCTAATCTATATGGCTTGTTTTGTGTAATTTTGCATGTCAATAACTAGCTCTCAATTGTCCTCTGAAGTCCTCCTAGGATGTTTTACTCTGAAGTTATAAATCAATTATACCACTATGTAGTTTCCTCTTAAAAATAAGTTTCATATTGGAGGTCAGAAGAAATCATTTTCAAGAAAGGTAAAATACAAACCTAAGGAACCAGATCAGGAACTAAGTATTGTACAGGCATGAAGACCTTCTAAAAGTTTTACTCTTTGACTGCCATTTCCCCTAAACCTTAGATATAAGCAGAATACATTTTTCAATGAGACATACGGTTAGAAATAGGAAGTCATTCTGCAGAATATACAGTTGGAACATTCTACACCATTCTACATGTCCTTTAATGTCCTCACTTCAGTAAAATTTTCGGCCTTTATTGTAGTGTTGTAGAGGACAAGGAGACAAGTTGGAAAGAGAATGTAGCCTGCTCCACATTAGCCTCTTTGCAGCTAAGTAGAGAGGACAAATAGCACCCTGTTGAAGGTTTATCTAAGGGTTCTAGGGGGTGACCAGTAGCCTCATGCATGTGGTCTAAGGAAAACAAGACACTAAGGTACTATTTTGGAGAGGTAGTTCTCTAAGAAAACCTTCACTGAGGAAAACCTCTTCTTCCCTTACCTACATTTGCTAGTGAGCTGATACCCAGTACAGATGAGAGAGGGGCACACACCTGTTGGGGATATTAGGAGTTTTCATATGTATATATGTGTAGAAAGCTCTTAACAAACCATCAATAAGGAGTAAACCTCAATGGGGAAGAAGGTCATTTTTTTTCCACATACGTCCTCAAAATTGCTCAGATTTTTTATAATATATATTAATATGACAATTCACAAATATGTTGTATATTAAAATGTATTTCTCATAACTTATTATTTTGTTTTAATAGTTGGTTTTATATACAACATTCTTTTGAATGCTATTTTTATGCTTCTTTCTAGCATTACATTTAAACTTTTTCAAGGGATAAGTCACATTCTTATTTCATAGTTATAGTTATATGACCAACTCTGTGTCCTGTGGGAAGTGCAAATTGCAGTCAAACACCATCTCTGATTTGTCAAGCAATGTATTTAAAAACCCTATTAGTGACACAGGATAAAATGAAATGATTATAGTAAGTGGACATACATGATTATAATTAATGAATTTTAGTCCAGTTGTAACAGGCAACTGAGTTAGACAGAGATATACATTATAGGCAGTCAGACAGGGCTAGGACCTTGAAGCAGTCAGTGCAGAAGACCATATACACTGCAACTGTAGGGGAGACAGACACCTCCTGCTGTTGGCCAGTCCTCAAGAAAAAAGATCAAACAAATGCACCATATCCTAAGGACTGGTATTCTAAATATGACTCTATCACCAGAGAAAGCCAGAAGTCACTATCCCAACATCCTGTGAGAAGAGTCACTGCTCACTAAGCATGCTTACTCACTGCCCTATTTGTCTACAATTTAATCAATTTTATCTGAGCAATTAATCTTATTGGTTAACCATAGATCTGTCCCACCTTATGCCCACCTTGTGAGTTCCCAGGTTTTCCTTGCCTTAGACCTGTCTCATTGTGTGGTTTTACTCTATAAAAGCCACTAGAAAAGAGAGTCTTTGGCAACCTGCTTGGGACCTTCTCTCTCTCCCCCAGATAGAAGCTTTCTTGCTCTCAATACATATATTCTGCTCTTAACCTCCACTGTTCCCAAAGTTTATTCTTTGATTTTAGAGAACACATACTCTTACTGGGACATCCAGTCGGTTGGGAGTTTCATTCCACTATATCACAGTGACCATGTAGTCCCAAAGGGCTGGGGGGAGGCCAGTAGTCTCTAGTAAAGATATTTTATGGGCTGCCTTTGACAGTCTTTTGTTACACAAATCTGGACCCTAAGTCTACAAACTTGCTAGAGTTGCACATAGTCTCACACCAACTCACACTATGTTAAATGCAGCAAAAGTCAAAGAAAGCCAGAACTCAGAAGTCAGCATTAGAAGATGTAAAAACAAACCAGTCCCAACCATACATTCTGTAGATCTCATATTTCCAACCATATGCCTCACTGAAGAATTTATGAGCCTACCAAGGTCTGTGACCAAATATTTTCCTGCTACTGTTATAATTCTTCCTATCCTGCTTCTCTTGCCATTCATCTCTTTTCCATAATTTCTCATAATCAACTCCTTCCCATAGTTTTTTACTTTTCTATGTTATTCTATGTTTTTGTCACTGTTTTAAATTTGGTTTTCCCTTTTTCCTCTCCTCCAGCCCACTATTCTGAAGTCAGAGTTAGTATTATTCTTCCCTTTTTTATTTTCTTTTCTTGCCTGTTTTCATTCTTGTTCCTATCCACTGAGTTTTTCATATCAAATTTTGTCAGCCTTTAAGTTTTGTTATCTCCTATTGACTAAAAATTCCATAAAAGCAAGAAACATTCAAATTTTGTTAGTGTTTGTATCATTCAAATACTATTACATTAAATCTCCTTGGTGAAAAAAAATCTATTTGGTTATTGTTGAACTGTAGGTTTGGTCATGTTAGGTACCTTTTCAACAAAAATAAAAGTAATTGTGATTATCTGTTAAATCATAAAGCAATCTCAGGACCCGCTTACACAAGTAAAGTTAAAAATTTCTTCCAATTATAATCTGAATGATTTGATGCTTATGTAGAATTCTTTGAAAAACTTCTGGTTTTGAGAATTAAGCCTAATCATTCCATGAGAACTGACAATTGTAGCAGATGATTAGTTTTATTCTGCCCAATAATACACAAAATAGAATCATGTTTGTTATTTAGAGAGTAGAGGCAGCTGGTACTTAAAATAGTCATTTGCCAAAGAAGTTAAGTTTTTTCTTGAAGTTTCATTATTTAACCCATTTTCTCAGGTAGGCTACTCCATTTCACTTGTCTGTGTGCTTGTAAGCCTAGCCTATTCCTTTCCTCTTAACTTTATCCACTGTAGGAACTTCCAAAGACTGCCTCCCCTGGATTTCTTCTCCTTGACTTTTGTGCTATTTTACCCTAAAGAAAACCACAACAGGCTTTATAAGGAAAGAATTTCTCTATTTCTGTCTATCCTCTCTTTCTCTGTACACACGTTTGTTTTGTTTTATTTTATTCATGAAAACCAAATAAAAATCTGCCTTCTTGTTCATCCCTTTCAAAGCTATCTTGGCACCTTAATGTAACCAAAAATTCCCACTGAATGTCACTGGGAAGTACCCAAAGACAAGACGGTATTCGACACTAAACTTACTTTATCCTACCCTCGTTTTTCCCTCCTATCTCCATTCATCTGTTAGATAACAGGCTCTAATAGGTCTTTGCTGGCATAATCTCAGAAGAGATTCTTTATTACTTCAAAAGAGTTTCTTTCTTACTTCCTAAACCAGATCTCAAATCATATTCCTCAGATCTAAATGAAGTCTAAAATGTATTTTCTGGTTCATGTGGATGGTTTATGAACCTAAGCCAATGCTTAATAATCTGACATATTTCATACAGAAATCTAAATTTTGTTCTTTTATTGAAAAGCATATCTAGCTACAGTTTTTTTTATTTAAAGAGAAAAAAAACAGAAAAAGGGTAGAAATGTTACAGAATTTCAAAAAAAAGATAAACATAAATCACTAGTTGATAAATTACATATTGTCCTTTTAGAAATAGTTGTTCAATTTACAAAATTAAAGCATACAAAGTGGGCATTCAAACAATGAGACTGTAACAGTTCTATTCAACAATCCAACAAAAACTTAGAACTATGGTTATCAATCTTATACACTTAAATATATATGAAGTTAAATCTTTTATAGCACTTCCTATTTTCTCTCTTTTTTACAATAGCAATTACACATTTTAAAATTTTATTCAAAGAGGGAAAAAAAGCAAAGCAAAAAAAAAAGGGTAGCAACAATGCAGAATTCTAAAAGAAAAAAAACCACTAAGAAATCATTAGCTGAAAAATCACACATTGTCATCCTGGATATAGTTGTGCAAGTAAAAAAATTACACAATACATAGTAGAGATTAAAACAGTCAGGCTGCAAACAGTTCTGTCCAAAGATTCAACAAACATTCAGCAATATGGTCATCCATCTTACACATTCAAACATACATGCAGTTATATCCCTCAGAGCACTTATTTTTCCTCTCTTTTTTACAATAGCAATTACACATCTTGGGTCCTATTACTTTTATGGTTCTTATTACTTTTTACACTAGAGACACAATGTGATATTTATAAATATGATTCTTATTTATTTCACTAATGAAGATAGTCTCAAGTTGTCTCCATCTACCTATGAAGGCCTCAAGATCATCTTTTTATAGCTGAGTAATATCCCATTGTATAAAAATGCCACATGTTTTTCATCCACTCTGCAGTTGATGGGCATCTTGGTTGTTTCCAAGATTTAGCTATTACAAATTGTGCAGCTATGAACATGGGTGCACATATGTCACTGTGATAAGAACTTTTCAGTTCTTTGGGAAAATACCAAGGAGAGAAATAGCTGGATTGAATGGAGCTTCCAATCCTAGTCTTCTGAGAAGTCTCCATATGGATTTCCATAGTGGATTCACCAGTCTGCATTCCCACCAACAGTGGAGCAGTGTTCCTTTCTCCCCACAGCTTTGCCAACATTTATTATCAGTTGATTTCTTGATGGCAGCTATTCATTCCAGAGTGAGGTGATATCTCAACGTGTTTTAATTTGCATTTCTCAAATGATCAGTGATGGTGAACATTTCTTCATGTATTTATTTGCCATTTGTATATCTTCATCTGAGAACTGTGTGTTCACCTCAGATGCCCATTTTTGGAGAGGGTCTTTGAATTTGGGGGGATTGATGTTTTCCAATTCTTTATATGTTCTGGACACAAGTCCTTTGTGTGAGGGGTTGCTGACTAAAATTCTTTCCCACTCTGCAGGTTGGTAATTTTCACTCTGTTGGTAATTTTTTTGAAGTGCAGAAACTTTTCAATAATATGAGATCCCAGTTGTTGATTCTTTCAAGTGTTTCCTGTGCAGTTTGCATTTTGTTCATGAGTTCTCTGCCTACCCCTATGTCTCCAAGACGTATACCTAACTTATCTTCCAGTAGATTTAGTGTTTCTGTTTTAATATTTAGGTGTTTGATCCATTTAGACTTTAGTTTTGTTCATGGTGATAGGCATGGATCTAGTTTCAGTCTTCAGCATGTGGAGAGCCAATTTTTCCAACACCATTTATTAAAGAGGCTATCCTTCTTCCAGTGGACATATTTAGCTCCTTTGTCAAATATCAGATAGCTGAGTGTCTTTGAAGTTGTGCTTGCATCTTCTAATCTGTTCCACTGATCCTCAGTTCTATTTCTTTGCCAGTACCAAGCTGATTTTATCATTGTGGCTTTATAGTACTGTTTCAAGTCAAGAATTGAGATGCCTTCTGCCTTGCTTTTGTTGTCCAGAATTGCCTTTGCCATTCTAGGTTTTTTCTGTTTCCAAATGAATTTTAGGAGTGTTTTCCCTAGATGTGTGAGATATGTCAATGGTATTTTGATTGGGATTGCATTAAATCTATATAATAGTTTTGGGAGTATGGCCATTTTCACAATGTTGGTTCTTCCTAGCCAAGAGCAAGGAATATCCTTCCATTTTCTATTATCCTCTTCAATCTCCTTTTTCAGCATAGTATAATTTTCAGCATATAGGTCTTTTACATTTTTGGTTAGGTTGATTCCTAAGTATTTCATTTTTTTAGATGTTATTGTAAAGGGTGATATTTCTTTAATTTCTCTCTCAGTGAGTTTTTTGTTTGTGTCCAGGAATGCTATTGATTTTTGAGCATTGACTTTGTATCCAGCTACACTCCTGAACTTGTTTATTACCTCTAGTAGTCTTTTAGTGGAGTTTTTTTGGGTCTTCTATATAGAGTATCATGTCATCTGCAAATAGTAATATTTTAACTTCTTCCTTTCCTATCTTTATTCCTTTCATTTCTCCCTCTTGATTGATTGCCCTGGCTAGTGTTTCCAGAACTATATTGAAAAGGAGTGGTGATAGTGGGCATCCTTGTCTTGTTCCTGATTTTATTTATTTGTTTTTTTGGTACCAGGGATTGAACTCATGACCTTGCACTTGCAAGGCAGGCACTTAAGCCACTGAGCTAAATCCCCAGCCCTTGTTAAAGAGAAAGCTTTCAGTTTTTGTATTTAGTATAATGTTGGCTGTTGGTTTGTCATAGATGGCCTTTATAAGGTTGAGGTAGACACCGTGTATTCTGAGTTTCTGAAGGGTTTTTATCATGAACATGTGTTGGACTTTATTTTTTTTTAATTTTTATTTAAAGAGAAAAAAAAGCATGTAAAGGGTAGAGATAATGCAGAATTTCAGAAAAAAGATAAACAATAAGAAATCACTAGTTGATAAATTACATATTGTCCTCTTAGAAATAGTTGTTCAAGTTACAAAATTAAAGTATATGAAGTAGATAGTCAAACAGTGAGAGTGTAAACAGCTACACATACATGAATCTCTACATGTATTTCTATTCTTTCTGTATTAGAGGGAATAATAAAACTTAGTAAGACAAAACAAAACAAATTCCTATAAAAACATGAAACCAAAAAGTTGTATAAAACCACAGTACAAGGTGATCTACAATGATTGCTCTGTTGTTTCTTATCTTCAATAGAATTGCCTATATCATCAGGTATAAATGAATATAGCAGTATAATTGAATATAGCAGTACACAGCAATATTAGTAAAAATAAAACATTGTAGACAGTATAAAACTCCAAAGGCAGATAATAATCAAATCAGAATGGATATTCTAGTGAATATTGTCATCTTCAGTGCAGTTACCTATACTCTCAGATTTGATCCTATCAATCATAACAGCTTTGAATAAAATCTATCAATACAAAACAGCAATCCAACAAACCAGATTCAATTACAGTCAGTTATGGTAAAACAGTGTAGGTTTTACAGAGCTTTAGATTGACTTAATAGGAAGTTAAGGATGATTACCATACTATACCCTGTTATTTTCAGGATTATTGTTTGTATCCTCAGATCTAGTACCAGTAGACAGACTGGAACAGAATATAATATATCTAAGCAGAGTAGTGTAAGTAATGTGGGTTTTAAATCCTGGTGCACTATTAACAATGTAGTGTATCAAGGCCATCTATGTTAGAGATTCTAGTTATCCTTCTCTGCCTCATTTCTGCTATGCTATTTTTCTGCCTGCTTGTCTACTTTTCTCCTTCATTCTACTGCCTGCCCCACTCATTGAGGCCTTTCTGCCACTGTTCCTAAAATCCTGGTATTTTTTTTCTCTCTCTAGAATGTCCTTCAGTATTCTCTGTAGAGTTGGATTGGTGGTCACAAACTCCCCCCAGTTCCTCTTTGTCATGGAAGCATCTTGTTTCTCCATTAATCTCTAGTCACAGTTTTGCAGGGTACATCCATCTGGGCTGGAGGTTATTTTCTTTCAGGGCTTGGAATATTTCACTCCAAGCTCTTCTTGAACTGATGGTCTGTGTCGAGAAGTCAGCCGTGATCCTGATGGGCTTACCTTTATAGGTAATCTGTTTCTTTTCTCTGATGGCGTTTAATATTCTGTTTTTATATTGAATTTCTGGTATCTTGATTATTATATGTCTGGGTGTAGATCTGTTTTGGTTGTAGGTGGCTGGAGTTCTGTATGCCTCACATAACTGTATGTCATTTTCTTTTCCCATGCTTGGGAAGTTTTCCTTAATTATTTCCATGAATAGGCTTTGTAATTCTCCTGTTTGTATTTCTGCTTCTTCATTCACATTTCTTATTCTTAAATTGTAGATTCTCTTGTCATCTTCTAGCCTTTGTATTGCTGCTGTCTGTTTCCTTGTTGTTTTTAAGAGATCTTTCCTTTCATGATCACACATTGCAAACTTGTCTTCAAGTTTTGATAGTCTATCCTTAGTTTCTTTTAAGGCATTTTGCCAGCTTTCAATGGAGTTTTTAATTTCCTGGTAGTTTCTTTGAATCTGCTTCATGTATTCTATATTTTCTTTATATTCTTTATCTAATGTTTCTATGCTTTTTTTGTGTTCCTCCCTTCTTCTGTCTGTATCTTCCTGAGAGATGCTTCCTGACAGCATTTCTTTTATTACTCTACTCATATCCTGCTTTACCTGATTTAATATTTCAGTTATGAGCTCATCTACAAGGTCCTGAAGATATCTCTTAATGTCCATTGAAGCCGTGTCTGATGTTGCATCTCAATCTTCCTTGTTTTTCCCTCTCCTGGTTTAGGGCTCTCAGGTTTCTGGGCTGGGGGCCTCCTTCTGCCTCTCTCTCCTGTCATAGCCCTGGCTTCCTCCACACAGGTTACAGTGCAGATCCCAGCCCCCTTCCCTGTCGGCCATGTTTCCTCTTTGTGTTTAGCTTGCTCTTCTTTTTCTAGAAGCTTGAGATGGAGCATTAGTTTGTTTATTTGTGCTTGTTCTGTTTTCTTGATATGACAATTTATTGCTACATATTTCCCTCTTAAGGCCACTTTCACTGCATCCCACAGATTACAGTATATTGTTTCTATATTTTCATTGAATTGTAGGTATTGCTTTATTTCTTCTTTAATTCCATCTGTAGCCCACTGGTTGTTCAAAAGGTTGTTATTTAATTTCCATGTATTTATGTAGTTTTTGCAACTTCTTCTGCCATTAATTTCCAATTTCAGTGCGCTATGGTCAGATATTATACATGGGATGATTTCAATACCTTTGCATTTACTTAAGAATATTTTATGGGATAATATATGGTCTACTTTAGAGAATGCCCCATGCGCTACTAAGAAGAATGTGTATTCTGATGTGATTGAGTGGAACACTCTGTAAATGTCTACTAAGTCCAATTGCTCACAGGTATGATTCAGTTCTGTTATTTCTTTGCTGAATTTTTGTCTATTGATCTATCTCTTTGTGACAATGGGCTGTTCAGATCACCTGTTATAATTGTGTTCTTGTGTATTTGGCTTTTCATGTCCATTAGTATCTGTCTTATATAGTTGGGTTCTCCTTTATTTGGTGCATATATATTTATAATTGTTAGTTCTTCCTCTTGAATTTTTCCACTAACAAGTATGTAGTGACCTTCTTTGTCTCTTTTAATCATTTTAGATTTGAAGTTCATGCTGTCTGCAAACAGAGTAGTTATCCCTGCTTTTTCTGGGTTCCTGTTGCATGGAATACTGTTTTCCTTCCTTTGACTTTTAATCTGTGAGTTTCCTTTTGTGTCAGATGCATTTCTTGTATACAGCATATTGTGAGATCATGTTTTTTGATCCACTCTGTCAATCTATTTCTTTTTATAGTCAAATTGATGCCATTTACATTTATGGATATCACCGATATGTACTGGCTTGACTTTGCCATGTTATGTTCCAGTTGTTTCCTTTTTGATTTTCCCCTTGTTTAATTGCTTGTCTTACCTGGTGGTTTCTTTCTGTTGTTGTTTTGGGGATTGTGGTCATTTTTATCTCTGTCTAGTATGTCTTTCAATATTCTTTCTAGGGTTGGCTTGGTGGACATGAATTTCTTCAGTTGTTCTTTGTCATGGAAGTATCTTGTCTCTCCATTAAATTTGAATGAAAGTTTTGTTGAGTACATCAGTTTGGGTTGAAAATTGTTTTCCTTCAGAGCTTGAAATACATCACCCCAATCTCTTCTTGATTGGAGGGTTTGTGCTGAAAAGTCTGCTGTGATTCTAATGGGCTTTCCTTGATAGGTAAGTTGTGTCTTTTCTCTAACAACTTTTAGTATTTTGTTTTTATGCTGTATGTCTGAGACCTTAATTATTATATGTGTGGATATAGATTTATGTTGGTTATGACTCTTTGGTGTTCTATATGCCTCACTTATGTATAAATCAGCTTTTTTCCCCATGTTTGGGAAATTTTCTTCTATTACTTCTGTGAATATTTTGGCTATGTCATTTGCATTGACTCCTGCCTCTTCACTAATGCCTATTAATCTTATATTTTTTCTCTTGGCATCATCTTGAAGCTGTTGGATCATCACTTCATGTTGCTTTGTTATTTTTAAAAGTTCTATCCTTTCCTGATCACTAATTGCTATCCTGTCCTCAAGGTCCGAAATCCTATCCTCAGCTTCCTTTAGGTGGTTTTGTGTGCTTTCAATAGAATTTTTTGTTTCTTGGATGTCTCTTCGAGTTTGTTTCATGAATTCTGCTTGTTTTCTATATTGTTCATTCAAGGTTTCAGTCAGTTTCCGATGCTCCTGTACTTTTTTTTCTATTTCTTCTTTAGCTGCATTCAACAACGCTTTTACTAAGATTTGAAGGTTGTTAGATACTAAGGTTGGTATTTCTATGTTTACATGGGAGAGTACTTCTAATTTGATTTCCTCTACAGCCTTATGGAGTTGTTTTTTTATTTCACCTGCTAACTTTTCAGAGATTTCTGGTGTGTTGCTTTTGGGGTCCTCTGTTTCATTGTCTCCTGTACTTGCTCCCGGTGGACCAGATGTTTGAGACTGCAATTTTGCTTTTTTGTTTTGCCATTTTCACTCTGCCTGATCTTTTCTGTGTGTAGGAGGAGATCACTCATACTCTTTTCAGACTTACCAAGGTCTTACAGTTAGTTGGAGGGGGCTTTACTACTGGCTCTATTTAGCTACTGTATACCTCTATTTTAGGGGCATACTCACCACACTGACACAGTTAATCCACTGTAATCCAAAATTCACCACCTGGGAGTGAAGTTCCAAGTTTTTTCTGTGTGCTGGGCTTCTGCCAGAGTACATGGTCAGGGCCTGAAACTGGAATCCAGGTCCTGCTCACTGCTTGGCGTTTGCTGGCCATGCCTGGTTAGGCCCCATTCCCTGTGTGCACCTGGGAGTGGTCTCAGATGCAGGCCATCGTCTTACTACCTGGGAGCAGGCTCAAAGTCCCTTTCCATGTTCTGGGATTCTGCTGAGTGCACGGTCAGGGCCCAAGGCTGGAATTTGGGTGCTGCTCACTGCTGCTATTCACTGGGCATCTAGCTGCAGTTTTCTTCTGGTCACAATCAGCCAAAGCTAAGTACAAGCTGCAGTCTTAAGAGTGTCTCACACTCTCCAGTTCTTCAGAGTTCTTATCATTACCCTTTTCTCCTCTCACATGTGTGACTCACCTTGCCCCTGCTGGCATTGCTTAACCATAAGCCCTCTGAAACCCATCAAAGAGATCTACTGTGGTAGGGGCCTCAGCGAAAGACCTCTTAATATCATTTACATTCACAAGTACAGACTATTTTGAAGAAACATCAGATACTCAGTAAGTAAAGATGTACTATATACTAGATACAATTTTTGGTGTTGGGTCATGTTAGACACTTTTCAACAATAATGAAAGTAATTTGGATTATCTGGAAACCATAAAGCAATCTCAGGACCCACTCTCACAAGTAGAGCTGAAAAATTCTTCCAATGATGAATTTTCTTGCTTTTATGGAATTTGTAGTCAATAGAAGATAACAACAAAATAATTTTAAATAGTGCTAAGTATATGAAATGCTGTTTTATATTTATTTCATGGAGTGGTAAGTATGTGAGAGAAAGAAGGCAAGGTTGTGGTCTAGAGAACATGGGTAGAGCAATGTGTGTGGATGGCAGGACCAAGTGTATTAACATAGGTCAGAAAATAAGGGAGTGCATCTAATTGATGATAAATTTGGAGCTAAACATGACATTTGAGAGCATGCTGGCCTTGTGAAGAGCTTGGAAAAGGATATTCTAAATGCAGGAAACTGCAAATACATGACCCTTGAGGGAGGCATGAGCATGACATCTTCAAAGAACTTAAGGTCAAAATGAGTGAAGCTTAGAGACCAAGGAATCATATGTAGAAGAGAAATCGAAGAGGTGAGTGGATACTAGAGCATGTAAAGTTTTGGGGTCCACAATGAGGAGTTTGATTCTAGGTGCATTGGAAACTATTGGAGAATATTAAGCATGCAGGTAGCGCAATCTGCTCTTCTCTTAACAAATTATGTCCTACAGTCTATAGTTGTTATTGACTCTTTAACGTTTTTCAACTGTAAAATACAATACATATAGAAAAATATGCAAAATATATTCAAACAATGTGTTAAACAATTACATGGATCCAATGTGTAATCAAGAAATAGAAGATTGCCAACCCCTAGAAGAACTCCAGTACTTTCAACAGTCATTGACATCCTAACATTCATTGTACTCAATTCCTTGATTTTCTTTGCCATCTTACCTCTAATAATATATCCCTATCCAGCATAATTTAGTGTTACTTATTATTAAATTGAGTTTTAATAAATGTCATTTGACATCAGCATTAATATCATCAATGAAAACTTCCTCACAGAATTTCTCTTTTACAATACATAATTTTTAAAATTGTTTAAATATAATTACCTTTTTCATTCACAGTCATTAAACAATGGCCTAACCTAATGTGGTATCTCAAAAAATGACAACAGAAAGGAAGAATTCTTGACCATAATACAAAAGCACCATGTCTCTATTTCTAACCTCACACCCAGAAATTTTTCAGTAAGTAGAAAAAAATTCTCAGACTACGCACTGATGCCTCCAAATATTTAGGGATATAAACTGGGTATCTTTATCTCTTTCCTATTTTGATTACAAAATATTGGAAAAAAAATTTTATAGGGAAATGAACTCTTAGTCAACTTAGTCAATTCTCTTAGTGTATTCATACACTAAGTAGTGTAGATTATGGTGCAAAATACAATAAATTGGGTGATTTATAAACGGCAGTCATTTATTTCTCTCAGTTCTGGAGGCTGGAAAGGCTAGGATCAAGGCGTCAGGAAATTCAGCATCTGATGAGATCCCACTTTCTGGTTCAGAAATGATGCCTTCTCATTGGGTTCTCACCTGATCACGTCCCAAGGGCCTTACCCCCTAACACAATCACCTTGCAGGTTAGGATTTCAGCATACAAACTTGAGGAGAGCGCAAACATGCTAAGACCTCTGTGAGAAATTCCCCAGCCATAAGTGACATTAATTAATGTAAACCAGCTATGCCAGTTTCATTCTCTTTGCCAGTGACATGTTTAACATGGGTATTTTATGTCATCTTGACCAATTAGGAGAAAGATGAAGGTTAGTAAATCAGAAGACCACTACTGTCCTTATGTTGGAGACATGAAATGAGGAAGTGACATTATCAGATCCTAGAAGACAGGGCCCATATACTAGAGTTCAGAATGTGGTGGATCTATGTATCTGGAAGCTGAGAAAGCAGTCGCTACTGAGACTTACTAAGGACAGTCATTGGGCCAAGACCGAAGTGCAGCAGTTAGCTCCTGTGAGAAACAAAACAAACCAGGGAAAGGTAAAGATTGAACTTTAAGGAGAAAAGGTAAATATGTAGCTTTTGGAAAATGAGAAAAAGGAAAGAATCAAGAATGACTCTGGAGTCCTTGGTTTGTGTATATGAAGGTGTGATGTGCTATTTTCTGAGATGGAGCACACTAAAGAAATAGTTATTGGGAGAAATAAACTCAGAAGCCTTGTTCTGGATGTGTGAAGTTTTCAGTATCTGCTATTAGAGGGCTCGGTCAGCGTAAAAGATTATCTCTGACCATTGAAGAAGGAAAAAGCAAAGAGGAAAAGGAGAAAAGAAGAGAAAAGAAAAAAGATATAAATTTATATATTTACACTTAATGATTACTAAGATGATTGTACTATTAATTCTATTAGTTTTTGGAACAAAACAGTTAACATTCATAGGGTTAGATCAATTTTGCATGTCTGTATCTCGCATTTCAAGTAACACTTTTAAGATAACTACGCAAAACAACAAAGTTTGTTATGTTCCTTCTTGTTTTGAAAACCTACATTGTTATTGTTTTGGGCTCTTTGTTATTTTTATTTGTATCTTTTGTTTCTTGTTTTTCTTATATTTTGTTTTGTTTTGTTTTTCCTGCTTAGACAGAAAGGATAGGTTTATATGTATAAACTTATATATGCCTAGAACTTTTCCTAAAGAGTTTACAAGAATTGATTTTATTATGTGTGATGATATGAACACTATATTGGAGAAAATAAGACATCATGTTAGCCATTACTGATTTCCTATCATCTTGTTTTGAAGTCCAGTAATGCTTTTATTCTTTGTTTTGGTTGGTTCTAGTCTGTTTTCGATTATTTGATTTCAGTTTTTGTGAGTGTATGCATGGCTATTTTGAAGAGAACAAAAGACATTATGGTAGCCATTATTGGTTTCCTATTGTCTAGTTTTGAAGGCTCTCATTCTTTTGTTTTGATTGATCTTATACTATTTTGTTTTGTATTAATGTATTGTGTGTGAAGGTATGGATAACTATTTTGAAAAACAAGAGACACTATAGTAGCCACTGTTGATTTCCTGTTGTCTTGTTTTGAAATCCTGTGTTACTTGCATTATTTTGCTCAGATCTGCTTTGCTCTGTTTTGCTTTGCTATGTTTTGTTTTATTCTCTTTTTAAAAAAAAGAAAAGAAAAAGCAAAGAGGAGAAGAGAGAGGAACACAAGTGAAGGAGAAAGAGGAGAGGGCCCCAGGGAGAGAACCATGTATGTGCTAGGGGCAGGATCAACTAAGTCTGATTTCTGACAGTATTAACAGGCAGGTAGCCATCCCCCAGTGGGAGAAAATGGGTATTATTAAACTTAACAAAATATTTCTGTTTCCAAGAACTAAGGCATAGAATCAGAACAAAACTAAAGATCACATACTGTAGGAAGGGCAAACACTCAGCAGTCCTTTGAAAGGACAAGTGTCCAAGGACCAGGTGAGGTCCTCTTTCCACCCCACTCTAGGATCGATAGTGCTCTGTAAACCTGAGGTTATGGGATTTGGGAAAGGGTGCAGAAGGGGCTGAGGTGCTTGCCACCCCACCTGTACGGAGATTTACAGACCAAATGTGCTTGCCTGAGAATTCATCCGTTTTTATCACCAGTTTGTGAGATATAAAATCCTCCACAACACAGCTTTCAAAGATTGATTTATATAGTTCAGCTTGACCCACTGGAAGGCCTTTACCCAAATGGTCCAGAGAAGCTTAGGCACTGTGGTATGATCCCCTATGAAATCTCAGCGTAGGTTTCAAAACAACAAAACAAAACTAAAAGCAATATTTTCGTTCAATCGAAGTCAGTGAGCCAAACATGGACATGGGCCCAATGGTCTCCCAAGATACATATTTATTCTTACAAATAGTGTAACCTTGTTCAATATTATGTTAATGAAAACACTTTTCTTACATGCAACAAAATCCATACAGATGCCTGCTTATAAAAGGAACAGTCTTTTACAATATGAGCAACAGCGTTAAGTCGTATTCACTGACTTGTCATTTTGCTTATTCTCTTGCTGATTTCTCAGCTGTAGTTAGAGCTTAATCTGAATAAGTATGTGCTTCTTTAGAATCCATCTACCTATGAAAGACCTTGCCAAACAAAACTTTAGTTACTAATTTTGATCACTTAAAGTCAAATAGCATTTCTAGATAGGGCATATCCTTACTAGTCTTTTAGATTCAAGGGAAGGAATACTGATTTATGAACTCTGTATGTTCAACACATTCGGGAGTAAGTTAAAGAAGAATTCTGTTTTTCAGTTACATATGTTTGTGTATGATTTTACAAGCGCTCAAAAAATCCAAGGCCAAAATAATAAGAATTTAAGTACCATTTTGTGTCCAATCTTCTTACTTTAAAGCTATAAAATTTTAGAAAATTAAAAATTCCAAAATCTCACAGTCTAGTTTTCCTGGATCTATAATGTGGGCCTTCTAACTCCTAATCCTCCAACGTATTACTTTTTGATATAAAAATTGTTCTTAGCAATGGTATTTCTATTAACTAAAATAATATAGTGATATCTAACATCAACTTTCATTAGAGAACAAAGAAATTAAAAACGCATTTCATCTTTTTCACTATATAAAGTACAGTTCTTCAAAATGCATCATCTTCTAATTTTAATGGGAAACTCAAACTGATATTATTTGCATACAACATATCATGAAAATGTTACCGAGTCAGCACAGTATAGCAACATGCTTTTATGTGCTAAACTGATTAATGACCTACAAATCATGCTTGCTATCTAAAACCAGAAGTGTGGGAATAAAGAGCCATAAACATAAGATTAATCATAATCAATATTAGAATTATGATAATAATTGTCCCCAAATATTCTGGGCTTGTAAGCAGTTAAAATAATCAGCAATCTCGCTGGAACATTTAATTGGCTAAGCCAAATTTGATTCTGAATGGGCTACAGCAGAATGAGTCAATCCATATGTTTCTTGTCACTGGAATATGAGCATATAAACAGACTTGGCTACCAGGGGAAAACTCACAGATGACTGATAAATGAATGTTGGCAGAGGAATATGATCATAATTGGCAATAACTGGGGAAAATATTGACATTGGTAGCTTTGAACCCCTGGAATGAGCGACTTCAAGACTGTGTTATACTCAAACTGTAATTGAGCAGCTCAGAAAGCCTTCTGGACCAGTGAGCTTTTAAATTGGGCTTTTATGAGTAGGAAAACAATGACAAATGGATGCAAGATTTTTTTAGGAATGTGTCCAAAGTAAGTGACTGTAGATGTGTGTGGTTTTTTCATTCTTGCTGTTTGTTTCTGATTCTGAACAGAAATGTACGTGTGTGAATGTGATTTGTGTCTGTGTTGATGTTAATGAATATTCATGCTCCAAGGAAAGAAAGTATTATGTTAACCTGCAGCTAGAAAGCCTATCTGTCAAAATCCTACATGAAGACTGTGCCATCTGCCTTGGTTTTCTCTGAATCAGGATGCCTCACACAGTGGAAAAAGCCTTCTCACAAAGCTGTGGGTGACAAGAAGACAAACCACAGTGGCAGCTCACAGAGCTTGAATTCCTAAGTCATCAGAGTCAACATAGAGTTCATTCTCAATTGTTCTGGAGACAAGTGGGAGATGACGTGTGCCCAAAATAGCAAAGCTGCTTACCTAACTATTTGTGTCAAAATCTTGCAGGAGAACTGCCTGTTTTATTTCAGTGGAACTCTTGTGAAAATTCAGTTATCAGAAACACAAGTTATTGTGATGGGACCACTACATTTGTTTCTTCTGATTGAGTTGTCATTGGAGACTAGCAACTTATACACTTATAAATTAAGGAAATGAAACTTTCTCCTTTTATTCAGCAAATATGTTCAAAGATTTGCAATACACAAAGCTCTACACAGGTTACAGAAATACAAAGACGTATAAGATATTATAGGACCTACTCTGAAAAAAAATAGAAAAAAAAAAGGTTTCTGAACAGGTAAGCTAAAACACAGTGAAATTTGTGTAGTAAGTGGGAACAAAGTGCTTTGCTAGTCCCACAAAGAAACTGATGCACTTTGCCAGTGATTCCTGGGTAAAGCTTTATGGAAGGGTTGATCTGTGAACTGACTATGAAGATATTTTCTATATGGAAAAGTGAAAGGAATGGCAGAGATGTGTATCTTCATGTCACTGATTCTGGTGATGATTTCATGGATGTATATTTATTTCCAAACTCATCATATTGTAGACATTAAACGTGTAAGGCTTTTTTGGGTGTGTGTGTCAATCATAATTCGGATACGAAGTTTTAAACAGAGAAAGTAAAAAAGAAAGCATTACAGCCATGTCCCAAACCACACAGATTTGAAAAATCATGCTATAGAATAGAAAGATAAAGGTATTTTATGATTAGCCTGCCAGGAAGGAAAGAGAGAAATAAAAAGATTCTGGAATGAACTGTCAAGAAAGGAGATTCAAGAAGAAACTCAAGACTAGGTTGCAAGGTACCTTGTATGCCAGGTTAAGGTGCCTGATTACTTTCCCCTATGGGTAGCAGAAAGCCAATGAACATTTATATAAACGAATGGAGCATTATTAGTTTTACCATTTTAGGATGCAAATATACATCATAATGTAAAATAAATTGAGTGGAGAAATACTGATGGCACATGAAGAGCATCAGGGCTGAAACTGAGCCTATGATGATAGAGAAACCACTGAGTTTGAAAAACAGTTGGTGCAGAAAGTTTCAGAATGGTGTGCTGATAGGAAGAGTTGTGTTTAGGGAACATACGACTGAGAACTCAACAAGAGGTATGGAGTACAAATAAAAGGAGAAGATTTTATCCATGTCAGTAGTGTACTCGTCTACCTTATTATCTCTCTTCTATATTCTAAATTAAATTTCAGCATGACTCAGCAACAGTTTTCTGCTTACATCATATGGGTTCAGTTAAGTGAGGAGAAATAATCATCTACAAGTGAAGATGGAGTGATGTTCCTCCAGTACTACCAGAAATGTCCTCACATGACTACATTCTCAGTCTCAGGTTAAAGTTGGGTAAATGAGAAAGAATAAAGAAAGAGAGGCTCACACATGGATGCAAGAGCAGCTGAGATCCAGGAGAAGGGATGAAGTAACTGGCCCTTGCTTCATGTGCCATAATTCCTCATTAAATAAAATTAACAGCCATCTATCACTGATGAGATGCTCTGGTTTTAATTGACAAGCAATGGGGGAAAATCTCAGAGAAATAATATTCTACAAAAAGAAATTACTGGCTATGTTTTCCTTATTTTTCCAGAGGTTTTTCTAGCTTCATATTAGGAAATGCCTGTGATATTTACTCATCTTCCAAGTAAACATTAAATTCTCAAAGAGCATAGCCTCGCTGTACCTCCACCAAAATACTGAACAATTACACACTTTAAAATTACACCTAGATATGGATCTTAAAGTCATGTATGTCACTGGGAAATCCACATAAACTCTGAATTTCAACTTCATTTTCATAGATTTGCTGCAGCCAGTGAATACAGGAAGTACTGACCAGAATGTTTTGCACATGAAATCATCAATATCACCAATTTATGGATGTCACAGTGCCTGTCCCAATACATTTTTAAAGCTCCATTGAAGAAATATATTTAATTCTATAGTAAAATATACTTGGAAACATAAGTGGAGTTTTTTTCATCCACAAATTTGATTTCTTGTACATAAAAGTCTCACTTGATGTTTGTCCTTACCATTACACTCAGAGTGAAGAGTTCAATTAAATTTGAAAATTTCAGAGTTCACTTCAAGGCATCAGTATATCTCAGCCACATTATTTTTAGGCCTCATAAATTTTATCTTATGCATAGAGCTGCACTGGGAAGTTATCTGAGAAACATGTTATTAGTGGTACACTTAGTGCTGAAGAATGCCACTACTAAAGGAATCTTAATGAGAGTCTGAACCAAGGCAAGATTGTGACACTGGAGGTAAGAAGTCCCACAATCTCTATGGTCCGATATGCTCCACCGTGGGCTATTTTCTTTCTCCTTTTTATGCAATTAGTAATTTACAACTTTTAATTCTTCATGTGTGTTAACAATGGTCAAAGTAAGTTAGAGTGACCTGGAAAGCCTAGAATAGAAAAGGTTTATTTCTTGTTCATAGTTTGTATTGACTTTGAAGTATCAGGATGAGGATACTCAGTTCATCCATATTCATCAGGGAACAACCTTATCTTAAACTCATCAGGCATCATGCAGGGAGAAAGACAAAAGATGTGAGAGGTATTACTGTAAAAATTGAGTGTTTTAACCAAAAAATGGTACATGTTATTTTACTGGCAACTCCTTGGGCAAAACTAGTCACATGGTTCCCTTTTTAACAAAAAGGGGACATGGAAGTAGAAACTTTCAACATACTCAGAATTGGGCAGAAACAGGAATATTTGACAAATAGCACTAATGATACACTGACATTGAGTTTGTGATAAGGTTGTTGTCTTGGAATAATGAACCAAAGTTTAGGTACTTGTGACAATCAGTTTCAAGTAGTTTTCAATTAGTTTGTATGAGTCTACATGTGCATCAGTCAGGGTTTATTAGAGGAACAGATATAACACAAGATACACAAATGTATAAGAAATTACAAAATTGGCTTACAATGGTCAGTCATAGAATCGGATGAGGAAGTGTGCAGAGGATGTCTGCACATTGGAGGCTAAAGGGTCCAGCCATGATCTGGAGCTCACTGCAATGTTCTATGCAAGTCAGCATCAGGAGACCAATGGGTCTGCGATGGAAGGCTGAAGAGTGTATGCTGAAAGGCTGGAGAGTCCCAGGAAGAATCCAGACTGTCTGTGCTAGAAGCCAGGAGATGACATATAAGACAAAGGCAAAGACTGAAGTTCCCCTGAAGAACCAGCAATCAGACCGTCCTTACTTCCCTTTTACTGTGTGCAGGCTACCAGCCTTATGGTGGGCATAGCACTCACACCAGCTCCATGCCCTCCTCTTGCACAGGCTCAGGATGTTTACAAAGTGAGGACCCTGGCTCCCTGCTGAGTTACTCAGATAAACTTCTTCTTTTTTTTTTTTTTCTTTTTAGGTACCAGGATTGAACTGATGACCTTGCACTTCCCAGGCAGGAGGCTTGTGCTGCTGAGCTAAACTCTGATCCAGATAAACTTCTAAACTTCTCAGGTTAACACAATGAATCAATCAGAACAACATGTTTCCTACACTGATTAAATAATGAAACTTTATTTATTTATTTATTTTTGGTACAAGGGATTGAACTTATGACCTCACACTTGCCAGGCAGGTGCTTACACCATTGAGCTAAATCCCCAACCCCTAAATAATGAAATGTTAAAAGATTTTTGTTATAAGACAGAGAAATAAAGCTCACCTTACATTGAAAACTAGCAATTTTTCCAGGCATGTTTCTACAATGCTGTACTAATAGGAACATATAGCAAAGAATTGACAACATTACTCTGAAAAACAACTCTGCAAATAAGAAGACTGAACATGAAATACTACTTGGCTTCCATTTACTAAATGACAGTCAATATAGACAAAGATATGGAGACAGATATTGAGATAGAGATACATCTTTGCTTACTCTAAATCTTTCCCTTGTCACCAACACCTGCTTACCAGTAGTTTCCACGGCTTTTCACACTTATAAACATTAAATCTGTGAACACTAAGACTGTTCTTAATAGGTCCTCACAGAATTACCTAACAACCATAATAAAAGAAAAAAACACCTGCTGGTACTAGAAATGCAGGAGGACAAGAGGTACCATATGGGCAATGTGGCATGGCATTAGGAAGAATTTTTATTTTTTAATGAAAAAAATTTAAAATTCATAATCAAATAATAAAAGTATAATAGTTATTTTACTGTGTATTGTTACCTTCAAAGTAGTTCCTCAGAATATAAGATGTTAACCAAAAATATTCTTACAAAAAAGACACACACAGTTTTTGGTGTTTGCAACTCAGTTACATGTAGCTGGCTAAACTGGTTAATAATTCCTCATTTGTCTCTCATTCCAGCTAGAAACAGAAGACTTGTTATTAGAAAGACTATTCAAAAGAGTCATTGAGAGGTTTGCCAAATTGTGCTGGAACAACAATCTGTAGAGAAGTGTGATGGCTCCAGGACCTACTGATTCTCTCTAAGCACCACAGCCTAGATTCCTAAGTGCTCAGTTTAGTACTAAGTCAAAGGATGGGTTCATGGCTCGCCATGACAGCCAGTAGAAAGTGCCTTTGTCACCTTACCTGGGTACACTTAGATCCATTTCCTGGATTCTGGGTATCCCCATTCCTGCATCTGCATGCTGGAGCCCTAACAGCTGGCACACGCCACCTTCTCTCAAGAGCTACTGTTGGGCTGTGGGGACCCATTTGCCCAGCTGCTCTGCAAGCAGAAATAGCCTGGTAAACTACATACCTGCCTGTGCAAGAGTGCTAAACTGAGTTCTTCTGCCTTGACATGACCCAATTGGCTCTGGAACTTGGAAAACTAAGAGGTGAAAGGACACAGTGCCAGTCATGTTAGGGTGGAGGTAATATGGACAGGAATCACCACGGAGTAGAGGGAAATGCCTAGCAAAATGCTCAGTTTTACCTTCTTTTCCTTAATGACCTATATTATTTACAGGCTTCTTTAAAAATAAGGGAGTGTGCTGCAGCCTTGTTTTTTTCCACAAACAAAATTGGACAGATTTTTAAGTTTTTAGAGAATCAAGTTAGCAAACTGAAGGTGTGCAATTGCCAGGATACATGGAAGGTGAAATTTTTAGCTCTGGCTAAAGATTATAAAAAGGATATTAAGGAACTTGAAACTGACAGGAAATCAATTAACACAACATACACACAAGTTGAAAAGGCATATTCAGGTGTCAATAGGCAAAAGTTTTGAAATTCCCGGAGACATGCTAGTTAGGCTGAGAACACTGAGAATCAGAGCTGATTCTGGTGCTAGGTTACATTTGCATACCTGGCTACAGTAGCAGCAGATTGGCATGGTAAGTGGAAAGACCCATGCCACAAACAAAGGCTTAATGCCTGACGTGACACTTGAAAAAATATCATCTCCCACCTGAGTTGCTGGAGATATGAGAGATACGAGAGAAATGCTTCTGATTTAGGACTCATATAATTTTATATTCATTGATATTTCAAACTGTGTGCTACTGGGTATTGTGTAGGGACTAATAGAAAAAGTGTTTATGAATTTATTTATATGACTATGTTTTTATCTAAATAATTGGTATCTATAGATTTCATTTTATTTATTTTCCTGAGAAGCATTTTAGACTCTGGGTATCACAAGGACCAAATTGTTGTAGGTAAAACGACTTGAAATAATGAGCTAGTTTCTATTTATAATAATCTCATGCCTATAGATTTTGAAATACAAAGCTAGCAATATATGTAATCTTTGGAAACCAGTATCCTGCTCTGGATTGAAAGTACATATTTGAGGAGTAAATATAGTCAAGTTCAAGGTCACTACAGATCAAGTGAACAGGAGAAAGTGAATAAAAATAGACCACAGGAAGATAAAGTGAAGAAAAGAAACAAAAGGAAGAAAATATGCTCAAGAAAATAATCACCATTGTTATAGTAAATGCAACTGAATAAAAAATAAGAAAATCTTATCTGTCTATGTAAGAAGTCGTATGCAATTTTCATAAATAAAATAACTAAGGAGTCTATAATATGTATGAAAAACTAAGATAGGCTATTTCTGCTCAGATCAATAGTTTTGGAATAAATTACTAACATATTTACCAAATTAATTTTTAAATGAATGGATTGGAATAAATTTAATGATCTAGTTTCTATGTAAAATATAAGGAAAAACTACTCGAAACTATTTTGGTTGGATGACATTCAATTTTCTAAATATGGAAATAGTAAATAGGCAAAAAATAATGATCTATTTATTTAGTCAATCAATCCAAAATAAATTGTGTATGGATCTCAAATAAGTTGTCTATTAGGAAGGAATTTAGAATATAAGAAGATGGGATTAATACTTGTCTCAATTTTTGAGGCTACTAAATTGATTTTAGTGAAGAGTGATTTTAGATTTTTATAACTTTTAGCTATTCCATTAAAACGAACAGTATAATTTAGATGAAGAATTAGTACTGTATGATCTGTACTTGGTTTTATATTTTGATATTGCTTTCATTTTATGTCATCTTATTACTTCTTAATAACATACATTTCTGTGTATGAGCCACAAAAAATGAGCCCTCCTGGGTAGAAGGAAAAAGATAATAATCTTTTAGAGTTTGTCATGACTCCAGTCCTGCGGTCTAAAAATGATGTTGCAGGGTTATAATACTCACTTATGAAACATCTCATTTCACTAATGAAGCATCTCATCTGTCTTGTGCATGACATCTACATTATAGAACTAGAGAAGACACCACAACTCTCATGGATTAACGCTCCAGTCATGAAACTTCACTCCTCTCATATCTGATCAGATGCCACTTAACACTCTCCCTCTATGACTCACAGCCCAAACTTTTCCTGGTGTCACTTTATTCAAATTGAGTTACCTAAAAGTCTAACCAACAACAGTATGAATAATGGTTCATTTTTTGTGATTATGTGCTGCCTTAATGTGCAGAAGTGAAATCTATAGTGACATCTGCCTTGATTTTTCTAGAAGAGGTGTGAAATTGATTTGATCTAGGTCTACTCCTTTACTCAATTTACTGAGTGTCAACAGTCTCAACATCCATGATGGTGGCCCACAGTCTGAGATGCATCATAAACACAGAGCAAAGGAAGCTCTTGGGGGACCTTAAGAGAAGGGAGGAGGTGGGCGTGATGGCACATGCTTGTAATTCCAGGGTTTGGGAGGCTAAGGCCCAGAGGATCATTTGAGTTCAAGGCCAGCCTGAACTATGTTAGTGAGATCCTGAGGAGAGAGAGACAGAGAGAGAGCGGGGGAGGCTAACCTACACTCACTGCTTTCTGAACATGTTGCTTTCAACCAAGAGGGTTAATGGAGACATTGAGAATGACAGTCTTGATCATAAATATGCCATTATTATATGTAGTTTGTGCTATGTTTTAACAATGGAAATAAAAGTGTTAATAAAATATAAATCAAAACAAACAAAAAACACCTCCTCACTCATCTTAATATCCACATTTTGAGACAATGGAATGAGACAGAAATCACCATGAAGACAAAAGACATATGCATTATTTGACCTTACCTCTGGATTTATTACCCGCTAAAAGTATGGTGTATGTGTTCCCTGACTCTTCTCTTACCCAAATAATCCTATCAGCTTTCAAAACTAGGTACATAATTAAAGCTAACATACCTTCACCACAGCATCAGCAGGAATAAACTAGATGAAAAAATAAAATTAATGGGATCATCACAAAAGAGCAAAGTACAGATAAACTCCTAGGCCCTCAACCTGTTACTCATTAAAAGAATGATTTCCATTTTCTTCTGAAGCAATCAGGGACTTTAAAAACTACCTTTGCTAAGAAACAATGATTCTTTCCTTGGAAATACAGATACCGGTACAGTGGGTAACTACAAATGGACGAAGCTTGGTATATATTCCTTTATTTTGTGCTGTCTCCTTTATTACTTTAAAACTTTGGGGGAGGTCCTTGCTTAGCATTGTAAATAGGTAGGTTAATTAATTAGGAAATGTGTAAAAACTTATAAGGTTTACTAGCTCTAAATTTACCTAAGCTATCTCAGTCTCCTTCAGGACTGGGAACACCAAGATAAGATACTGTAAGGCCATTCATTTGTCAGCTTTTACAATGTCCTGCTCCAAACACCCTGGAATGTGCACTTGGAAGTCTCCAGTCATTGTCTTGAACCTGCAGTCCCTTTGGATTTTAGCAGAACAGAAGCTGCCCTCAGGAGGAGCAGTCATCTCATGGGAAGTACATTGACCTCTCAGCTAGATTGCTTCCTCAAGCCAGCTGCCCCCTCAAAGTGGTAATAACAGCTCTGAGCGCCAGGACTGAGATAATGATCAAGCAAAGCCTAACTCACCCTAGTGACCCCATGAAGGCTTGTCCCTTTCTTGTTAAGGGACAAATCTAATTCTTTTAGAGTCCCTTCCCATTTTTTCTTCCTTCTCAATTAAAGCTTTTACTTGAAAACACATGCTGTTGCCTCACTTTTAAATTCAACTATTGCTGAAGCAAGGACCCACGATCACCAGTGACAATTTTAAATTAATGAAATCTATCAGAAATTTTTTGAATCAATTTTCAAGCCAACATTATAAATGAAGCCTTTTCATGCAGTCTCTGTTCTTCATTCCTACCTTTCCTTAGCTCACCTTAACCTTCATTTTCTTTCCTCTGTCCTATTTCACCCCATATCAAATTCTCTCTCCTGTCTTCTTTCTCTGACATGCAACATTTTTTATTTATTTATTTATTTTTATTTATTTTTTTGCAATACCAGGGATCAAACTCAGGTCCTTGTGCTTGCCAGGCAGGCGCTTATGCCACTGAGCTAAATCCCCAGCCCTAACATTTTTTATTTTTGAGAATGCTGCATAATGTCTTTGTGAGAGACAACTTGTAACAGCCTGTGAGCACCACTCTGATGACAGCCTGTTGGTACAGTCTTAGGGTTAGGCCCTTACTTGTGCCAGAGGGTGGATCTATCATGTGAATTAGCATCTTTCACAAAGCCTGTCTTTATCAGCACTGGAGTGATACTTCTTGACTTTCCCACTCATACACATGAACTGCCCTTGCTTTACAGGTTTAGGTAATGCTTACCAAATTAACAGAACACATCTGAACACATGGAAATCCACACAATACATATATTATTTAAAATAATACGCTTGGGCTGGGGATTTAGCTCAGCGGCATAAGCACTTGTCTTGCAAGTGCGTGGTTGTGAGTTCAATCCCCGCTATGGATTTAAAAAAAAAAAAGATAAAATAATACACCTGTTCAGCATTGTCTGAGTATGAATTCTTTCGACTTTCATTCTATTTTCTTGTTTTCTTAACTTGGTTTACTTTGCCTATGATAAGGCTATTTTCTGTTTCTCAGTTCTGCTACTGCATTGAGAATAGCCATGTTCACTTAGAGAGAGTAAAGTATAGCAATTCACACTAAGATGTCTGAGTGAAGCACCTATGCTCAGATCCTGGTTCCGTCACTGTGCTTGTTATGACTATAACATATGAGCTAGTACTTGCAAAGCATGTAGAACCATGTTTGGAAAACAGTAACCAAACCCTCTCTATACTTTAAAGACAAGGAATTTTGTACAATAATAAGCTTTAGGGAATTCTTATTAAAATGTGACTGTGTAATCTGGATTCAGTGAGCAACTCTCAGGGCTGCCTGGCAAGTGCAAGGTCCTGAGTATTTAAAAAAAAAAAAAGGAAAGGAAAGAAGGAAAAGAAAAAAGAAAGCCTGATCTGAGTAAATCAATGGGCACGTCTCTAAAAAACAGACATAGAACAAGCAAAGCCTGGATCCCTATGTAAGGATCTATTTCTGGAGGTGGATTTGGATACAAGGGGTGAGGCAGACTACTGAGGGAGTTACAGAATGTGTGATTAAGGTAAAAATGAAGAAAAGTCATTCTGGAAGGGACTGGTAGGGAGACAGAATTAGCCACAGACAAGAAACCACATGAAGTCCAGCAAGCAAGGAGAGATTAGGAGAAATAGAAGTATCCATTGAGACATCAGCCTCACTGATTGTTGAGGAAGTGACTAGAAAGGATCTTGGATGTCTTCAGACAGAATCAGGGGGTTATTTTTTATAGCACTCCAACTCTAAGACTGGTATTAAATTTACCATAAAACTGTATGTAATAGAAGTACCCATCCTGTGACTCAACTTCAGTGGCAATATGGTCTCTTCCAAATGCAGTGTAACTCATTCATTTAACAAATATGTATGGAGTGAATTAGGTACTGAGCTCAGCACTAGGAGTACTGAAATGATCAAGATAAACCTTACCTCCTCAAGGTGAAGAGGAGGAGCCACCCTAGCTCAAGGATTCTCCCTTGAGGAAATGACATTTAAACAGAGATATAGAGGTTGTGCAGTATTAAGAACAATAAAATATCTCTAGATAGAGTCAGCAGCAAGTTCACAAAAGGTTCTGAGTTAGAGGGAGCTTGGTGTTCTGAGAACTGAAAGGAAGTTCACAGTGAAGGAACACAGAAAGGACAAAGAAAGAAGTGAGGCTGGAAAGCAATGTTACCACATAGGAGCCCTCAGCTCCTGAAACCACACAGAAGTATAAATGCATTGGCAAAGCAGTGTGTGCTGCTTAAACACATCTTTAGAGAAGTCTTCTGACTTCAATTCTAGAAGGCTGACCCCCAAAAAGGAATCTAGAAGCAATAGTAATTGATGGGTCTCAAAGATTTTGTATTTTATGAGCAACCATTAAAGAAATTTAAGTGGTGACACAAATTCATAGGGTTTAATATCACAATAGGTATATGCCTGCAGAAGATAGTGGATTCACTGAGGATCTGTAAGACCACTTGGTAGTACTGCATCAGTAAGTAAGTAATAGTCATGTAGACTAAGTGGGCAGTGGCCATGACACTGGAAAGACTTAGATGATTAAACATGTTCAGGAGGTAAAGAGTAATTGATAGGGCATTGAAGATAGGGTTACAATGGTTGGTAAAAAGTTTCTGAAGCTCTTACAAAATGAAGACTTTTATTTTATAAATTCCTCATTTATACTCATGTCAATACATTCCACAAACACTTCTGAGTGTCCAATGCATCTAAGGAATGTTGCTATTAGTGCATGTTAGTATCAGCTGGCTAAACTTAAAAGTTTCAGGCCTTACATTATTGTGAGAAGATACATGGGTCATCATAAAGTGACATCAAAGAGTTACATAATTTGAGAGTAGAAGGTAAAGGAAGGACAAAAGCATTTTCTACGGACTTTATAAACTTGACTAGGGATTACAATGGTGAGCAGCAGATGGCTCCTGCCACAGAAATACCAAAAACAAAATACACCTTCTTAAAATAAGATTTTTTAAAAAGGTCAAGGATTTAAACTTTTGTCTCATTAATGCACAGATTTCATTGAAATGAGTTAGTCATGCTGAGGACTGACTGATGGCTTATTTCAATTTGGAGCCATTTCCTTTTTCATGAGCAAGACTTAGTAACGTTTTATTTGGTGTAGACTGTCAAGCTAAATTTTAATTTTAAATAAGGAATATTAAAGTAACTGCTTCAGGAGGATTGCCGTGAATTGGAGGCCGGCCTGGGCTACACAGTGAGTTCAAGGTCAGCTATATGAGAACCTGTCTCAAACCCCACTCCTGCCCCAACCTAAAAAGCTAAAATAAATGCCTCTAACATGTCTCCAAATGGAAATTCAAATTTCCAAATATAAACCAAAAATAATCTGTTGGTCCTGGAATCAGTTCCTAAATGAGATTCTGTGATCAACTTCCAATGACCAGCCGGCCAATTGGTTTCTTTAAGGGATGGGACTCATTTGGCAGCAACAATGACAAGTTTCAGTGAATCTAAGTCCATTTAATTCCTAACTATCTTTCATCAGTGTCTGCTCCATTCATCTGTCTCTTGTGCTAGCACAGAAGTGACAGACACTGAGGTGAATGATGTAATCACTGAGCCATTCTGTCTCCTTTGTTGTTCAATGCATCTTGGGTAAGAGACAGAATCATAGAATACAAAGTTTTTCACACTTCATACCCACTCCCTTAGGTTACCCATATACCTCTTCTCCAGACTTTTTTTTTTTTGGTTTGTTTTTTGTCTTTTTGTTTTGTTTGTTTTTTCGACAGTCTCCCTATGTAGCTCAGGTTGGCCTTAAACTCACTCTGTAGCCCAGGCAGACCTTGAGTTTGCTGCAATCTTCCTGCCTCAGCTTCCTGAGTGCTGGGATTACAGATGTGTGCCACTACACCTGGTCAGACTTTCTTATCTTTGATCTTCAAGTATCTATCCTTCCAAGTTCCTAAATATTCATCCAAACCATGTGTGTTACGTCTCTATGTATATTCTCATTTAGGGCATTTCCTCACAGAAGTATCTACTATTTTATATGGTACATGACTGTTCTTGCTTTTTCATCCAATCTAATAATTTCTGCCTTTTAATTTAGAGCATGTAAGCCATTTATATTTAACATAACCATATGATTAAAGTTTATTGTTTTGCTGTTTACTTTCTTTTAGTTTCGTGTGGTCATTGTTCTGCTTTCCTCTATTTCTGCCTTATTTTGGCTTATCTTTTGTAAATCCATTTTTATTTAAGCATTAGCTTTATTAGCAAATTCTTTTTAGAAATTGTTAAATTGTTTATGCTGTGATAAAGATACATATTGATAAGTTTATGTTTATACTTGGTGTAACAAACAGGCCATTTCCCTCCCTTTGTGTTTTGTATCATTATTATTATATATGCTATAAGCCTCATAAAAATTATTAGTGCTTTCCTTTAAATACGTATCAGAACTTCTTTTAATACATGTCATAAAATGGATTTTTTGAAAATAACATAATCAAATATTCATTTTTCTTCCACTATAACAATGTTTTTTATATTTAAACCACTGAAGTTTAAAGTGATTGTTGATGTGTCTGGCTTAATATCACCATATAGGGCCGGGGATTTAGCTCAATGGCTTTACATGCCTGCTTGGCAAACACGAGGTCGTGAGTTCAATCCCCAGTACCCATAAATAAATAAATAATAATAATAATATCATCATATATGCTTTGCTTTGTTATCTTTATTCTTTGTGTCTGTTTTTTCTGCTTCTTGTGGTTTTAAGTGAGTATTTTATGACTCTATTTTCGCTCTTTTCTTAGTATATCAGTTAAACTTCTTAATGTTTTAGTTGTTATCCTGGAGTTTATAATAAACATCTACAACAAATCCAAATTCAGTTTTGAATAATAGTATACCACTTCATGTACAGTACAAATATATTATGATAGCAAAATAATATTAATTCCTCCCTTTTATCCTTTGTATCATTATTGTCATTAATTTCACTTATAGATAATATATATGTGCACAATTGTATACATGCTGTATAAGCATACGTAATTGAAAGCATTACTATTATTAAACTGAAATTTTGTTAGTTGAATTTAAAATAAAAATATAACATCTTCATTTTTACATTTCATTATTCTTTCTCTGGTACTTTTATGTAGACCTAAGTTTCTGACTTCTGTAATTTTCCTTTTCTCTGAACAACTTCTTTTAACATTTTTTGCAATAGAAATTTCTACTGATCACAAATTTCCTCACTTTTCATTTATCTGAGAAAATCTTTTTCTGTGAGATTCTTTGCACTTTTGAAGGATAATTTCACAGAGCATAGAATTCTAGCTTGGTGGGATTTTTTTCCTTCAACATTTAAAACATTTTGCTCCACTCTTTTCTTGCTTGTCTAGTTTCTGAGAATAAGTGAAATATAACTTCTATCTTTGCTGCTCTATATGTTAAGATTTTTTTCCCTCTGGATTTTTCTAGCTTTTTTCCTTATATTTGATTCTATGCTGTTTAAATATGATATGGGTAAGTATAGCTTTTTAACATTTCTCTCACTTTAAGCTCTCTGACTTTTTTGGTTCTGTGGTTTGTCTAACACTGATTTGGTCATTGACTTCAAATATTTCTTTTCATTTTTTTTTCTGTCCTCCATTGACATTCATATTGTGCCCAGGTAACACTTTTCTTGGAACTCATAGTTCTTGGATATTTTTCATTTTTAAAAGTTCAATTTTTTCCCTTTGTTTTCCATTTTAAACATTTTTCTTGACATATTTACAAGATCAGAGATTCTTTTCTTGTCAATAACCAGTCAACCAGTGATTCCATCAAGCACATCTTTTATTTCTATTACAGTATTTTTGATCCCTTGTGTTTCTTTTTTTCTTCTTTTTTTTTTTCTTTTTTATTGGGGATTGAACTCATAACCTCGTACTTGCCAAGCAGGTGCTTGTGCCACCGAGCTAAATCCCCAGCCCTTACATTTCTTTTTTATTCTCTTTTAATCTTTCTGCTTGCATTGCTCATTTATTATATGTCACCTACTTTATCCACTAATGTTCTTAGTATCTCATTCTCAGTCTGTTAATTCTGTCATCCCTGCAATATACCATTCTTTTTTGTGTTTGTTTTGTCTTCAGTTTTCTTTTCATTCTTTCTTTCTTTTCTTCTTTTAGTGTGCCCTGTAATTTTTTTTTTCTTGATAGCATATCATGAGGTTCCGTTTCAAAGGAACAGTGGCTAATGTAATATGTGAGGGGGAAGAGAAACATGCTATAGCCCCATGGTTAGGTCTTAGTTTCTGACTGAGTCTACACCCTCACCACCACTTCACCCTGGGTGTGACAGAATAGGTAAGTAGGCTGATATTAGCATGTCTCTTCTTTTATGTCAGTTAGACTCTGAAAAAAATTTAAAAGTTATAAAATAGTTATCTGAAATCCAGGACTTAATAAGAACAGAATTCTCTGGCATATTTCAAATGGTTACCTGTCCAACATTCTTTTCAAAGTCTGACGAGATTTTTCTTCAGCATTAACTTTGAGAACCTGAGTGAGCTCATAAAGGTTAAATTTTAAAAAGCGTGAGGTCTTCCTTATGTGACTAGGTCATTCTGGAGTCTTTAACTCTCATGCTTGTCCAAACTGAGCCTCCAGCAATTTGTCAATTAGAGTTTTGGTTTTTCTACCTCCTGCTCTAGTTCCCACAGACATTTCTGTTCATGAGTTTCTGCTCCAGTAAGTCGTGATTCTCTGTATTTGTCTGTCTTCATAATTTTGGGAGCAGTATTTTTTGCTATGAACTCAATTCTCTGACATATCTAAGAAAACAAGTAGGTTTTTTTCAAGTTTTTCAGTTTTTAACTTGTTCTTAGATTGAAGTGATGTTTACTGGGCTTCATACAGCCAGGCTGGAAATTGAAGTCTATCTTTTTGTGTTATGTTTTAAAAATCTACCATGTCTGTGCTCTGGTATTTCCAATTGCACATATAGCCAAAGCTATAATCCCATTTGGTGGGGGATAAAGGTAAAACTGAGCATTCATAGATAAATGGAGACCAGAGCTAGACAGAAGAGTCCTGGGCCTAAGTATTCTTTATCATCTTTAGTAGTTTGATTTTTCTTTTCTTTCTTTCTTTCTTTCTTTCTTTCTTTCTTTCTTTCTTTCTTTCTTTCTTTCTTTTTGTACTGGGGATTGAACTCTCGACCTTGCACTTACCAGGCAAGGGCTTGAGTCACTGAGCAAAATCTCTGGCCCAGTAGTTTGATTTTTCTGAGTTTATTTCTTTAAGTTCTTTTCACTCAAAAAATTCTAATTATTGTGGTCACTGTACCAAATAACCTTATTCTCTAAAATGATTTTTTTAAAAAAGTTAGAGGCAAATAAATATAATTTGAAAGTAGTTTATCTCATGTATTTATAACTGACTTTTAAAATCACGCCTTCTCATTAAAACAATGTCAAATACTTTTGCAGTTCATAAATATAGTTGGGAGACGCATCTCTTTCAAATCTTGTGATGTCAGCACATTACCCATCTGATGAGAACTCAGAGTGAAAAAAATGACGTCCCTCTTTTTAAAATGTCCTGTGCTACATAGTTTAAAAGATAAAAATATCAACCAGGTTTCAGCCAATCTGGCAATAATAATAATAATCTGACAATAATAACTGGACCTACCTAAGAAAACTCTTGTGGAGATAAAACATGATATGGTAATACAAACTACATGGGATATATGCAGTAACTCTTAACAACTATGAATGATCATGATTAGCATGATTGATGGTTGGAACTGATGCCTCCAGTATGCTGTAGATATAAGAAATTCACTCTGACCTTTAGCCCTGTTTATTGGGAAAAGCAATATAATATACTATTACTGATCTATTACTACTGTCAGACCATCAGATCTCTTAAATGCAATGCATTGCTGGAATGGTCAAAATAGTAGAGCTATCAAGAGATGCATGAAGTTTTGGCCCAAACTTTAATTGGGCCCTGTCACCTACTTCTTCTACTTCTCTCATTTAAGAAGCTGTCTTCTCATAGTGGATGATGACCTTCCCCTCTGCAGAGCAAGGGAGATGAGCATGGGTCTGAGGAGAGGTGGTCCTGTCACCAACCAACCAGACAAGGAAAGCCCAGAAACAGATTCAAGCAGGATCACCATTGATCGTATTAACAGAAAAGAAAGAAAAGCCACAACAATTGTGATTCAGGAAATTAAAATATTGATGTGCTTGTCCTTTTTTTCTACAGAAGCAGCAAGTCAGTTGCTAGTTTTTGTTGCTTTAATTAGAAATTCTTACAAGGACACACTAAAGAAATATATCAGATTCTTATAGAATATACCAACAAAGACAGTCTTTGCAGATTTGTGGGGGAGAAAAGTTGGCAGTAGTTACTTCTAAGAGATTTAAGGAGATAATACTTTTTCCATTTGTAGATATCTTACCATAAGCCTTTGGCAAAGGTTCTAAGTAGCTCTCCCCTGAGAACTGTACATACACCCACATACACACAAAAGTTCTGTTTGCACTGTTTTACTTCAGTAGTTATATAGTTATATAGAATAGCAAAGATTCGCCCTTCATCAGTGGATCTGGATTTGAAGGCTAAACTCTTATTCTTCCAGTACACAAAATAATTTAAACTTACTGATTATCCTCTGAAAACTCCATTTTTCATCTGAATACTCTTTGCTTTTTTCCAGGTCTACTCTCATTTATGCTTAATGGGTAAATTTTGCAGATTGTTCCCCTAATTATAACGATAAACTAATGAGAGAGAATTTTTTTTTAATTCTTTCTGCCTTAATGTGCCAGTCGTCTAGTGGTACATTAGCCAGCAGTGTTAATAGCACAGCACTCTCACAGTTGGCATTAGCTTTCATCATAAAACTAATTATCATGTTACAAAGGAACAGCTGAATGTAAGAACAAAGACAGTGGATGTGCTGAGCGCCATCACACCATGCACAAGCAAGGAGCAATAGATTAACAGAGGGAACTGCTAAAGTTAAAGCTTTAAATTTAACAGTATGATATGGAAAAAAGTTGTACAATGTTCATTAAGGTAAGAGGCTTAATGCTGACTTGTTATGATTTCTCATTAGAAATGTAATTTGTTGTCACTCATGTTATGCATTTGTTAACAAGACTCCCAGAACTAAATTAACTAAATGGAAAAAAAAATAACACTAATAGCTAACACTGGTCATAGCACTCATTTCCCAAGATTAGAGTTTTCGATTTATTGTGTTGTTTGTTTGGGGCTGGCTGGTTAATTATTCAAAGAAAATGTGCACCCTCACAGGACTGGTAGTAGGAGGTGACATCAGACTACTTGGGAGGAATTTTTGAAATATATGTACTTATCATGTCCCCTGAGGATCCTCCCTGAGGAAGCCACTCTCCAAGCCCCAGCAAACTGGAATCTTTGTCAGCAGCTCAAGTGACTATAGTCACTGGCTTCTTCAGGGGATTCTAATGAGCAGCTAGATTTGAGACCCTATTGAAAACTATGCATTAAATTAGGATTAAAACGAAGTCATTTTGATGATCTCTCTGATCACAGCCAAGTGTTTTCCTTTTAAGGCAACTAGTGAAAGCCAAATCTAGTATCCCTTGTTTCCAAAATAATTTGAGGATAGGGGTTATTCTTGACTGTCTTACAAATACATTTATTTTACACAAGGGAGCAGATAAAAAAATCAAACCATTTTCAGACAAAGTATGTTTAACATATTTGAGACAGAGCTCAAAGCTTGCCTGAAACTGGAATGGATCTTGTGTATGTAAAGTAACCTAAACTTGTTGATATTCTAACAACTGTGTTGACTTTCACCAGCACAACATACCCTTCTCTTCCCTGGTTGATACTATTTACCTACATGCTAATAATTTCTTATCATATGATTTGTTGTTTTTTATAGCATATATTCCACTTTGCACTTAAAAACTTGTAATTTACCTTGACATTCATTATTTAGTGTCTATTATCTTTACATTATTTTTCCTGATAACTTTTCACCTTTTTCTCAACTTATATCAAAGAGTATCATTTGAGGTGGCTGTGTGTGTGCTTGTTTGTCTGTTGGTTTTAAATTCTGACTCTATTCTAGGAGTAAAAGACAAGCATTTATCTTGTGTATTTGGTGTCTATTTAATAAAATTAATGGGAAAATACTTTTATTTGCTTCATGAAGGCTAAAAGGAGTCTATTCTTTAGAAACATTTGATAACTTGTTCCATTGAAAAATAAAGGTGAAAACTAGATAAAAACCATTCTTTTCAGAGTAGCAGTCACTGAATTAACAGTCTACAGCCTGGTATATGACACTGATAATAGGTACAATTGAAGTATCTGTGTTGCTAATTAAGGATATGGAAAGATCATTGGACCAAGAGTTGTGTGATTTGATTTCAAAATCCAGCCTGCTAGTTGCTGGTTGTGTGACTTTGGGTAAGTTCATAATTTTCAGCGTATAATTGTTTGCTGTTTTTTGTTTCATTTTGTTTTGGGGTTTTGTTTTTGTGGTGTTAGGGATTGAACTCAGGCTTCACACGTGCTAGGCAAGTGTTCTCGCTCTCTTAGGTTATTGTATCCCCTGCCCTAAGTGAAGTTGTTTTAAAAAAGAAAAGAAGAGAAACAGCTAGACAGTTAAAGGCTGAAAATCCTAGCTCCATCTCTTCTTTCAGGCTTTATAATCTTAATCTAGCTATTAAACGTCTCTGAGCTGTGGAGAACAGCAATGTCAATTTACTGCATCATCGTAAAAAAAAAAAAACTAAGAAAAAAGTAAGAAGTGCTATGCATATATAGCTACTCCCCATGATGAGTGTAATCATTAGACACAACAAACATATACTAATAAAAATTTATTTAAATTCTCACAAAATAACTAAATGGAATAATGAAGAATGCAATAGGAACTCAGTAAGTGTTTGAGGCTATTTCAGTGACATTTGGGGGGCGGTACCTTGAATCAAACTCAGTACCTTACGTCTGCCAAGCAAGTGCTTATGTTACTGAGCTACATCCATGCCCCTGGGGCTATTTTAAAGAACATAACTTTTGGCAAATATGGAGTAACAAAAGTGAACAGTACTGGCATCCAAGAGACCAGCACCTTTGTGTGACTGCCAGCAAGTTATTTAACTTCTTTGAATCTGTTTCCTTTGACTGTCAGGAGAATAAAGTAAAAATATTGTTTATGTAATATATCATTTTCCTTGGTCATTAATTCTTGATATGTGGTAATGAATGCAGGATCCCCCCTACCTGTTTGCTTCACATAACACCCACCCTTTGGGGTTCAGGGATAATGATACTTACCAAGAATGCCACATGCCCCTTCCCATTCCCTAGGCCATGAGACTTCTGATCACTGGGCTGCAAGAAGAAGCAACATTTTAGTCATGACAACCTACTTTTTCTTGACCTATTGTCTTAGTTACTTTTGTCATTGCTGAGACAAAAATATGTGACACCCAAAGTTAGAGGAGGAAAGGTTTATTTGGGTCATCACAGATTATAGAGGTTTCAGCCCATAGTTGGCTGATCCAGGAAGGGTGGCATGGCAGGTAGCATTGCAGAAGAAAAGTAGTCCTCAGCAAGCAGGCAGATGAGAGCACGTTAGCCCTCCTTCTGCCCCTAATATCTTATCCCAGATACCTGTGGGTAGCACTCACACCGTGAATCCTAGTGTCCTTAATCCTACCATTGTACTATGAACCAATTCCAGTGTCACACACTCTAGATCCTGCCACTTCTGAAAAAGCCCCACCTATGACCACATGAGTTTTTGGGGCACCTCTAAAGATAAACCATAACACTTATGTACGTTTCTCCTGGCCAAAAGACTTTCCAGAGGGGATAGTGAATTTCTACAAGTGTGAATGAATATATCTAGTCTAACTAGAGGATGTTCAGCTGATCCCACCAAGGGGTATATTGTCTTGCTGGGCACTTTTATTTTTACTTTCTGTCTCCCTCAACCTGGCAAAACCATTTGCTGTGTTGTAAAAAAAAATGGTATGTACAGCTTGCTAGTGCATGCCTACAATCTATGCTTCTCAGGAGGCTGAGGGGCATCTCAAGTTTGAGGCTAGCCTGGGCAATTTAGAAAGACCCTGTCTCATAATAAAACATTTTAAAACACGGTTTGGGGATATGACTCAGCATTCCCTGGGTTCATTCCTCTGTATCCCATAAACATTTAAAAAAAAAAACAAACAAACAGAGTGGGGAGGGGGTATGTGCTTTTACTTCTTTGGTATTACATTGAATTAGAGGACTATCAAAGTTACAAGCTTTAGTGGAAATGATCTTTCAATACATACTTTTTCTCTCTCTGACCCAGACACGATCCATGTGGCAGGAGAATCTGAAGTCTGATGTTAGATTAAGCAATTTTGCAAGGACTTGACTCAAGTAAAAAATGAAAAAGGCTAGGGATGTAGCTCAGTTGTACTGTGCTTGCCTCACACGTAAGACACTCTGAGCGCAGTCTTCAGTAACACAGAAACAAACACAAAAGCTCAAGTGACGCCATATTATGGAGAACTGAATAGCAACCTCAGAACCTTTCACTTCAGAGAACTAAGACTTCAGCATTGTTTTGGGCATATGATGTATGACTCATTCCGGAGCAGGAGATGTTTTTCAGGAGGATCTCCTTAGCACCTTAATGAAAATAGATTTACCCAAATCCATTCAGATCCGCCTGAGCTGCCAAGTGAATGCTCTTAGCCTCACACTGGGCTGTGCACTCAGATGTATGTGTGAGCACCCAGAAGAGCAGTGGGAAGCAGAAGGGGCCTAAATAACCTGTGCTGTGGGAAGTGAAGGTGGCCACTGTGCAGTTTCCTGGCAAATTCCTTTTTCTCAATTCTAAGGTTTACAAGTTCCCTTTTCTCTTCTTCAAACTTTCTCTATTTTTCATTTTGTTGATTTATGTTGTCAGAAAATTCAATTGGTTTTCATTTATATGCAAAGCACCATAGTCCTTCCTGAACAGTAGGCTGCATTTATTTTTATGTCTGATAGGACTCAGGTCAGAGAAAATAGTCTCAGAATGTCTCACATCCGGCCTGACTTGAAATTTATGATTTTAAGCTTTGTTCTCCTAAAATATTGATAAACACAATTGTTAATGAATTTTCCTTCAGATTTCATCAGGTCTAAATCTTTAGACTTTTTTAATTTCATGGGAATTTCCCAAGGAAATGGAAGCTTCTGATGCAACAAGTTTAAAAACAATTTTGATCTTCTTTTAAGGTACTCTTCAAGCACAGTATTTAGGGAGAACTTTAACTGATGTAATACTGCTAAAAGTGAGTGGTTTCACTTACTTTAGACAATGCTAAAGGGAGTTTTTCCTGCTCGTTTTAAGGATAAAAATCTGAAGAAAAAAATTCCCTACTATAGTAAGAATTTGGGTGTTACTTTTTCCTCTGTTGAGAGAATGAATAATCTCATTCACAAACTGCTATTAAATTAAATTGTTAACCCCAAAGGAACTTGAAACTCTAACAATAATAATTGGTCAAATGTTATTTTTCTGATATTTTCTAGACTTCTTTACTGAACTGAGATTTTTTTCAAAATGAAAGCATTTTTGAATTGAAAGAAAATTTACTTTCTAAAACATTTTTTTTCCTCCCTGTGTTGCTGGGGATTGAACCCAAAGCTTCACAAATGCTGAGCAAGTGTTCTACGATTAAGCAATACCCCAAGCCCAAACCAAAACACTTCACTATACATATGTATTAATATGCTGAAGTCCAGAGAGTTTGTGTTATTTAACCCTAAAACAATGTCTTAGTGCACTTAGAATGCTATAACAAAAATGCTGTAGACTGTGTGACCTCAAGAGCAAACATTTATTTCTGATAGTTTTGGAGGTTGAGAAGTCTAAGGTATCAGCTGACTAAGTCTAGCAAAGGCTTGCTTCTTGGCTCACAGACTTCCATCTTCTTCATATGGCAGAAAGAGCCAGGGTGCTCCTGGGTGTTTTATAAGGGCACTAATTCCTTTCATGAGGGCTCCAGCCTCATGGCCTAATCACTTTTCAAAGGCTCTCTTCTTGATGCCATCACTCTGGGTTTAGGATTTCAGTATATAAATTGGAGCCAAGGACAAATCTTTCATCTCTAGCAGACACAAAGCTAGTTAATCAAAGATCCAGTTGGTAGTTGTTTCTGTTTAACTAGTGTAAAATATTCTTTACAATAAGTATTAATTTACACCATAAATATTTATATTCAGGCAAAATGTAAACAAAAATTTTGCTAACATTGCACATACACTGTGAATGCGTATTGAGCACATTCTACTTTTTTTTAGCACCATTTTGTCATAGCTGCAGAAATCTCCTGGTGTTAAAGATGTTAAGAAAGAAAAGAGAAGAGCTGAGTGTTTTAAAATGAGGAATCTAAACTCATATATATGATAAAAGTACTGTTAACTTGTGTACTTCATGCTCTCCAACTCCCAGGAGACATTGGAGTGTTAGAGATATCAAATAATCCTATATTACTGATTACTTTCACTTAGTATTTGACACTACTGAATTAAAAAACATTTAAATTCCAACTTTATCTTGATATGCTGAACTTTTTCAACAAGACATGCATTGACCTCCTTACCAAATATGGATACGCAACTGAATCTAGAAATAATCCAAGACTAACATATGTAACAAGTTTTAATAAAGAAAATATTATAGAAAACCAGGGAGTAACATGGCCAGAGACAAGATATTTTCAAGTACAAGCCTCTATGACCTACTCTTTTAAACTAAGTTCCACATCCTCAACTTTCAACACCTTCCAACAGTGCTATCAAATTATGAATGCACAAATGTGTTAATCCCTTGATGAAGTTAGAGCCCTCATGACCCAGTCACCTCCAAAAAGTTCCTCCTCTGAACATTACTGTACTTCAGGGCAAGCCTTTAACACTTGACCCTTTAAGATATATGTCACATTCAAACCACAGAGATTTTTAAGGCCGTGTATATAAGAAGAAACCAGCAATAGTTTCCTGTATGGATGCATCCCTGTTAGAGAAACACAGTTCAACCACACACAAAAAGAATCGCTGGCCATCAGGGAGAAGACTCCAATTTACAGACATCCAAAACAATATGCCATTCTCACTTTCAGAAAGGCAGAGTGAATGATAAACTTGGTTAAGAAGGAAGGTGGACAATTCATACTCTACCTGAATTGCTCTGCTTTTTCTCCTGAACAAAAGCTAGGTCCTAGAGGAAAAGACTACTCAGCACAGTTCTTAAGGTTATGTGATGTACTGTAATGGAGAGAATTAGGACAGAAGAATAAACCCACAGATAATATCAGACATAATTATTCCAGTTTCTCCCATCTACCCGCTGCCATCATCATCTGAAGCAACTCTTCCTTGAATTAGTGTTTCTGGAAGTACTAGTTTTCTGTTCTTGAAGCAAATGCATAACCACTGGTTGCAAAATTTATAGACAACAAACAAAGAAGGAGGAGAAGGAGAAGTAGAAATTTTACATTTATTAAGCTCCTACAAGGAATGAGGAGCCATACTAACAGTTTAATGTCTAGTATTTCATAATGTTTCTTATGAAGTATGTTATTATATACAGCTTACAAATGAGGGAAAAAGTATAGAGAGCTAAAGAAACTTGCCTAGGACATTCTCTGACACCTATGGAACAGAGATTCTTACACAGTTTAATTCCAAAGCCTTTTCTGTTGAAACATTTTTAATATTTAAAGTTTAGAAAATTTAAATATATACATATATATATATATATATATATATATATATATATATATATATATTGTAACAAACATATATATGCCAACCACCCAGAATAAGTAGGCATTAATTGAGCATGTTTGGAAAATTAGAATTCTATTTTCTAGGGTTGGGGAGATTGCTCAGTGCACAGTGCCTTCCTGGCACAGGGAACATCCTGAGTTAGGTTTCTTGTATCAGAAAAAAACAAAACAAAGCAAACAAACAAACAAAACCTCTATTTCCTAAAAAACTGTTTTTGGTCTCTCTGTTTTCTGGAAATTCATGTCATTTTATATTATCATATAGTTCCTCATACTTTGTTCATTTTTTAGAAATATTTTTATATCTTGTCTTCACTTCAGATAATTATACTGATCTGTTTTTAGTTTCACTAACCTTTTTTCACAGTGTTAACTTTGCTATTAAAATGTCCAATGAAATTTTTATTTTGAATATTATATTTTTCAGTTTTAAAAATTTCCCAGGGTTTGTTTTTGTTTGAGCATTCACTCGTGATTGACTAACATCTTCTCATGCCTCTGCCTTTTTAATTTAATCAACAGTTAATTGAGGGGTCAATTGTGCTGCATTTTAAGATATACTTGGTTTACTTTTTGGACTCAGGTTGGCAGAGTCCTAGAATCCAATTACGACAAGAATGTAGAGTTAGGTTCCCACTCACCCCCACCCCCACCCCTCCACTGCTGTACGTGTTTTTAATAAACATTTGCAGTAGAGTTAGAAACTTGCCTAGCAATTTGTTTGGTATTTGGGACTCTTCCAAATGCTAGTCTGTTTCATCAGTGCACATTATCATTCAAGGCGAGGGCTCGGCTGACTTACCCTTATTCTTGCTAAGTCTCTGCGTATGTGACAGACCTTTGTGCATAAATCAGGCACCTTCTCTTTCCCCCCCAGTACACAGGCAGCCTTAGGTCCCCGCTCAAATACAAAGAAAGAGGCTGTTTTTCTTGTGGTTTAGCTTCTGCAGACTTCCTTGTGTAATCTTACAGACAAAAATAATTCTTATTTTATTTTATTTTATTTTTTTCCTTATTATTACCATGGAGGCAAAGTTCTTTTACATCCAGCTACTTCTTAGCTAGAGGGGAAGTCTCAGAAAGTTTCCTAGCACAGTGCTCTCACCAGCTACTACAGATGCTGTTAGTGGAAATATGGGGTTAAAAATCATTTACTATCTCGTACATTTGCCTGAGAATTAGAACTACATTTCAGAACATTTCTGAGGCACTGTCACTGATACCAAAAACATCACGAATAAATTTTTCATCCTATGCACCAGTTATATAACATCTGTGACATCTGATTATTTACCTGTATGCACTCAATCTTATTCAGAAATATTGATATAGTAATGACAATTACTGATCATATGAATCAGACACCATTACCAGTTTCTTTAGGTGTTTTTAGTTAGAAAATTCTAATAATAACCTTACCGCAAACATTTTTTACTGATGTGAAAAAAAATTTTTTTAAATTATAATGAACTTCTTAAGGTCACAGAGCTCAGAGTTGAACTCCAGTCTGTTTCAGCCACTGTGTTGTTCTAACTCCTGAAATCCTGGAGGAGTCATTGTGACCCTTTCTCAAATCCCTTCTTCAGGAAAGGCACCCCCATCCCTCAGCTGCTGAGAAAATCTGCTACTGACGGCTCCTAACTGACTATGCCTCTGTGTACTTCTTTGCCCAAGGCTATGCTGCTCAGGGAGTAGTCAACAGCTGTATCAGTCTTCTGTGCCTTGATCCACTACCTGTCTACAGAGCGATTGTCACTCCACAGCTCCTCTAGAGATTAGCTGAGGTCCCAGCTGCAATCATCTTCCAGGTCAATTGCTACTTTTCTTCACTTCTTACTTGCAAATCATCTCAATAAACTCTCTGCAAAGCATTGCTTATGAACTGAGTGTGTCTTCCTAAATTAATATGTTTAAGCCCTAACCCTTAGTTTGATAGTTATCTGGGGGAAAGGCCTTGGGATGTAACTAGGTTTAGACGAAGGCATTACTGTGGAATCACAGGATGGGATTAGTGCCCTTTTAAGGGACACCAGAGAATCCCTCTCTCTTTCTCTCTCTCTCTCTCTCTCTCTCTCTCTCTCTCTCTCTCTCACCATCTCTCCCTTTCACCCTTGCACCTTCTCTCTTTCTCATTGCCATGTGAGGACACGTTGAGAAAGTGGTTACCTGCAAACCAGAATAAGAAACTGTCACCAGGACCTGACAATGATGAAATCTTGATCTCAGATTTTCAGCCCCCAAAATTATGAGAAAGTACACTTTTGATGCTTAATCCCATTGACCTAGGGTACTTTGTTATGACATGTTGAGCTAAATAAAGCAGTGTGCATCTCTAGATATCCTAATCTTAGGTATATTCACTTGATGGACTAAGTCCTATGTGTCTAAATAGAATAAATTATTAAAAGTTATAAAAATATTACAGTTGTACATATATAAAATAAATCTACAAAGGAACAAAAGTCTTAGCCATTTTAAATTGCATAGGTCAAAATAAATAAATTGTATAGGTTAACTAACTTCTTGTCTTGCTCCCTGATTTCTTGCTCGTTTTATTGCTGTTTTCCCTTCATTTAAGATAAAATTTCACAACATAATGTTTCATGTGTACAAAAGAAATTATTTAATTTGTATCTAATTTATGAGCAAAATAATAAAAGGAACACCTGATATTCCATTATCCAGCCCTGGAAATTTAGTATCACTGATAGTATTGTTGCTTGCTTATCCCATTGTCCTGTCTTCTCCTAAAATTAACCACTGTCTTGAGGCTTATATTTCCTTTAGCCCTTGTATGGTTTCACTATAAAATTCATAAAAATGGCACATCACACAGCATGAATAGTTTTCAAAATATCTTCACTATAATACAAACTTCAAGCGAGGACTTCTGTCTAATATATCCCAAGTGACTAGAACAGGGCAGGCACAAGGTATCATCTTAACAAATTATTTGTTAACTGAATGAATGAAAGTATGTCTTCGAAGTGGTTTTGAATTCTTCTCATATATGAATCTTGGCAGTTTGGCTTGGTGGCCTGATTGTGTTCATGATTGTCAAGTACTGTTTTTTGATAGCTTTTTATCCTACCTGATACAGCTATTTCACTGATCTATGCATAAATTAAACTATTGTAGATAAACCCATCTCAGCTGTGTAAATTTTCTTTCAGTTTTTCTAATTGTTTCTAATTAGCCCAAGTCAGAACTAATTCTTCAACACAGTGAATTTTGGTCTAGTACTAGAAGTACCAGGATAAAAGAAATGTGGAGATTTCCTTCTTTCTGATGCTGAACCTCTGTTTGTCCTATGGAAAGAATACTTGTTAACCCAATAGCTCAGTAATCTGTAAGTCCAATAGTAAAAATATCACTGTCTTGTAATATCTGTCCTGTTGTTCTATGTCATCATGGACATACTTTATACATTTTATTGTAATTTATACTCCATTAAATAAAATTCCTCAAATAAAATGTATTAAAGTGAGAACTTAAAAGATTTGTTTAAAAATGTATATTTCCTATGTTTACTATTTCTTTATACTATGGACTTTGTATATAGCTTTTTCTTTGCTACTGCTCTTTGAAATTTTTACCAGCAGTCAGTGTGATAAAATTTCCAAATAAGTTATGTTCATGAACATTTGCTAAGGTTTTTCATCCTAAAAACCTGTGGACACGATGCCAATTTTTTTCAAATGAAAAAATTATACAACAGAAGAGAAAAGATGGTTTATTATAACAATTTTACTGACATAAGGGAAGCAATCTTTGCTGTTTCTATCATATTGCCACAGATTTTTATTCATTAACAAAGGATTTCTGTATATTCTGCTTTGGAAAACTGGAAATTCCCTGAGAAATTTCCCAAAAAATGTTGAATGCCATGTAAGGGAAAAGAAAACTGAAACCAAGAAGCACAATATGTGGAAAAGAATCTTAGAAAATGCAACCATGTTATTTCCCAATGGGTAATATGTTTCAAAAATTTAACAATGTTAGCACTTGGACATTGTTTGTCTCTGGTATTGCTTTTCCCTAGTCTATAATTTATCTTCAAGCATCTTGAATGCCTAGAATTTAGTTAGCACTGCTTGAGACACTGTGGAATATTCTGAAGATTAATATATGTAGCTCTGCTCTTAAAGAGCCAGTCATTGAGCAGGAGGAATTAAATCAACACACTTTAGCCATGAGACAAGGCAAGATGGTACTTAATTGATCTAAGTGCTAAATTATGAAGTACAGATTATTAGTACTATAAAATTTATTGGGAAAGGATAAATGGAGGGAAGGGGAGGACTCCTCAGGTTTCTGTAATATTCTTTTTCCTATCTGAATTGAATTCCTTTTATGGGAAGTTGTTATATTGTATACTTAAATTGTATTCACTTTTGTTTCTACTATAATTCACAAAAAATGTTGAAGGAAAGAAAGGGGAGATGGATATATAAGGCCTAGAATAATTGGAAAAAAATTGTGGAGGAAATAGAACTTAAGGTAGGCTTACAACTAGCACAGAGAAGAGATCAGATCAGTATCAATGCAAATGTGGAATACTCGTGGGTTAAGTTTTGGAGTTAAGTTTTGGAGAGGGAGGTTGCCAGCCAGTGTGAGCTTGAAGTTTTACAGGGTTGGATGGTAAAGTATAATAGATAAATGAAGGCTAGAGAATTTGAGAGCTGGGGTCTTAGGAGGTTAAAAGGGAGGTAGAGGAAGGAATTTAGTCTAGTACAGTAGAAAATCCATGTGTTGTGGGTTTTAAATTAGGTGACAGGCTGATGACAATGGAGTCTAAGGAAAATTAGTATGGCTGTAGGACAGAAGCTAAAGTGAGGAAGAGAAGCAGAAATTGAATCTCATATAGATGAGTGCCTCCTGTCAGTATTGCTGGAGAGGAAGATGTAGCAGTGAGAAACACTACGGAGGAGAAAATAGCCACAGTTGAATAGCTAAGAGGATGGGGGAATAAGCAGGATCAATGAACCTCATGTTTTACAATCCTGTGCAAATAATGGTGTCAGCAATAGGACAGTTGATAGAAGTAGCTTGTTAAGAAGAGAAAGCAATTTTGCTTTGTCCAATGTAGAATTTGGTCTTTCCAATGACAGCCAGGCAATAGCAATATGGGAAAAGAGCAAAGAAGCTGAGAACACCTGGCTGAGTCCTTTCAAATATAAAATATCATTACCAGTAATAGATTCTTAAATTATCTTACATATCATGAAGTACCCGAATAATAACAATAATTTCTCTCACCTGGACCATAATGCTAAAAATGAAGGTCATTTCCCATCCTTAAATGCAGTAGACAGATGCACCAGTATGCCTACCCTTTTCCATTTCTAACTATTCTATAAATACCTTAGTTCAAAGGCAAAACTTGTGCATTTCACTGGGGAGACAAAAGTCAACATTCCTGCTGATGGCGATGCCTATGCAAGACAAACTATCTTTACCAAAATTTAAATCATTTTGATTTTGTGTCTTTAAAAAAACTAGAGTATTATGGAAATGGAAATCTTCAAAGGACCAAAGGGCAGATAGAATCAAGGAGGCAGATTTCGATTTAATATTTTTAAAAAGTGCTTTCTAAAAATGTGTACTACCTATAAATGGCAAAAGCTAAGTATATTCCTTCTTCTGGAAGTATTTTAGCAAAAACTTGACTCTCTGCAGAGCTTCTATTAATGGAATTTTTTCTTTGAGGTGGTGATTGGACAAAAAGATCTCCACAACACTTTGTTTCTCGTCTTTGCATGTATCCTGGTGGGGGCTCAGGTATAGGTGGGGAAAGATTTGAATAATATCAATGAATTTTTTGATTTATTCACACAACCAGGGATTTTTTTTTGTTTCTTTTTAGTCTTGTTCTACAAACCAGGCCATGGGGATATAAGAGTGAACAGACACTCACCCTGTCCACACAAGCCCTATAGTCTAACAAGGGATACAGTGAGCAGAGGGCTAAATACCATCCTACAAGTAATTACTGTAAGTCAAGTAATATGTAACTCATAGAGCAGGTAGCTCACTCTTGAAGGGTCTTTTATGTTATCTATTTTGAGAATAGATGTATTTTGGGAATAGATAACATGCAATCTGATGCATCAAACATCATGCTAAATCAGATTTTCAATGACAGAAAAGGCTTCAGTCACTTCCATCAGTTTACTTGCTCGATATTCACCAGAACTCTACCACCAGAACTCTAAAGTGGATTGTCAAAAAATAAAGATGAATAAAATAGTTTTCAATATGACAAAATGAACTATGGTCTCAGCAATGCAGTCTGGGCTTCTAAGAAACCTAAGTCCATTTGACATTAAAATATTTCAAAATATAAACAAAATCCTAGGATGAAACTGTCAAGTACTGACTGCTTTCTTCAATATTATTTTGATCTTGACCATCCCCAGTGCATGTTGCTAGACTGGGATATTCCTCCGACTCAAACAGAGGCATACGGAAGACAGCAAGGGGATGGAGTTGCAGCACATCTGGAAAATAATGGTATCAATCTTGGCTTCTTGTTTAAAAACACCTAACTTTATACTACAAAGTTTAGATCAACCATTTACTCATGTAGTTTTCCTACTTAGAAGAAGATATTTTAACCTCTTTTATTCTGAACACACAAGCATAAGTGTTGGAATGCAGTTGGGAAGCAAGACTGCTAAAATATTGCTGAAAATGTCTGGAAAGCATCCTCAGACCCTACATCCCAGCATCTCCCCTTCGGTAATTAGCTCTTATAGGAGGATGAGTGCCACATACCAGTGCACTATCAAAGTTCCCCGGGGTGGGGGAAGAACAGCCAGAGGATAGGAAAATAAAGAGAAGAAAGCTGGAGTCAGGTGGAGCTCTCTTTCCTAAGGAGAAAAAAGGAACTGCTCAACCACTGCAGACACTTTTATTTACACACTCAGGAGGATAATGTCGATTTCAGCCTCTTTGCCTAGCAACTTGTTTGCCTGGCTTGCCTGGGCACCTTGCCTTTTTGGAGCTGGAACAGCTTGTTTACACGGCTCGCTTTGGGCTCTCTGTGTTCTCACGTCTGGCCATGCTTTAGTTATACATGTGTGATTGATGTCTAGTTTCAGCTACTCTTTACAAGAGAGAAGTGATATCCTTTGATAGGGTCAGAGTTTTGAGAGTAAATTGAAACTATTCTATTATATAAATTATCCTTATAAACATAGATGTTAGTATCCTGAGAAATACTATCAAACTGAGCCACTAATGCACAATGTCTAAAATTATGCTACATCATGATCAAGTTGATTATTTCAAGAAAGCAAGGCCAATTAACATTAGAAAATTCTAGAATATCATTCATAGATTGAAAGAAATATATCCTATATATATTTCTTGGAAATTTGACGTTACCCCCAAGGAATATTTGAGAGAGAAAAAAAGTAATGAATTGTTTGAATTTAAATGCGAGTTCCTAAGTTTACTTTAAATTGTGCCCAGAGAATCTGGTTTGTGTAAAAGCAATTTGAAATCTTCTGACCTTTGCTTTAATGATCAAATTTTAGTCATTTTTTGTAAAGGGGATAAACAGAAGGCACTAAGCAGAAATAGAATGCAGAGTAGGGCCTGCAGGACTGGGATGGCCTTGAGGACAAGATGAGATCATTTAAGGACCTACAGATTACCTTAAGGACTTTGGCTTTTTATTTCACATAAGCCAAAGAGCACTGAAGAGCTGGGGGAAGAACCATGATATGTCTGTCTTCTTAAAAGCTCCCTTTACTGAGGCCATGATCAGGAGTGTGATGAAGGAAGGACCAGAATGCAGTATTTCATTCATTTAATCTCATTTGATATATATGATAAATGATTACTAAGTGTTAGGCACTGGGCTAGTTACTTTGGATAAATTATTTCACTTAATTTCCATTTTCTCTATGGGATAGTACAATAATAATAGGAATAGTTGACATATGTTGACCAGTTACAATATGCTAGATATTAATGAACCTTAAACATTTATTCCAAAATGAAAACCAGTAAGATAGATAAAACTATTATGCATGTTTTACAAATGAGGAAACTGAAGAACGGAGATTTTAAACCACTTGTCCAAGTTCACTTTGCTGAATCTAGACAGTCTGGCTGAAGAGCTTTATGGCTTACTCACTACACAATATTGCCTCCCTTGCAATAAGCTTTACATTCAGCATGAAGAAAGTTAAACACAGTAATTTTAAAAGGCTTATCAAGTTCACTTCCAAGTAAGTGATAGATATGTAATTTGAGCCCATATCTACCTGACTCCCTAACCTGGGTCCCCTGGTGGCAGGTAGAATCAACTCATAGCCTTTCCTGCGAAGTCCTGTTAGTCACAAGGAGTTGGAGTGAGACACAGCCTGTCGGTAGCACATTCTGAGAAAGCAACTCCAACATATTGTTCAGGTCATGTATTTTCTCCTTTTGCCGCATTTCATCATTCAGACAAACTTATTACACTCTGTGTAACACTTGATATGCTTGCTTTTTTCCCACACCTCGACAACAGTGTCTGTTTCTTGCCCTTTATATCACAAGCATTTAATAGATCTAGTTAGGCTGTTGCTACTTAGTAAATGTTTGTGGGATGCTAAAAAATTGTTTAAACTTTCTTAAAAAGGAAGAATGGAATATATAGAGGCTTATCGTATTGCATTAACCAAAGGAGATTTTAACACTCCCAGTGTCAAGTTAGATACCCCATCCTAGTCAACATATTTTTCATAATAACTAATAAGATGAGAAAGCATATGGTCAAAACATTCACATTGCTCAAAACAAGGCTCAGAGAAAAAAAAGTAATAAATAGATTTAAAGTGTTGAGCTCTAACTGAAACTTGATAAGTATTTTTCAGAGGTATTTAAGCTAAAAATTATTTTTTCACAAAAGCTTTTGAGTAATAGGATGATTAATTGAAAGTGGTAGGGAAATACCAAAAGAGAGATATACAATAAACCTATCTTTCCTTGTGACACAGAAGTATGTCAATAACACTATATGCAAATTAATAAAAGCTAGCAATTTCCCATTCTTCTTCATCCACCATCACAGCTAAGAAAACAAAATCTGAATTTAAAAATTTTTTAATTGTTGAGGTTAAGGGAGTAAAGACTACAAATGACAGCTGTATAAGGTAAGGAAAATTCAATAGAACATTTTTACTCTGGTTGTTCTGACAAAAAGGACCTGTCAGATTCTGTATTCAATCTGTAAATCTGCTGGTGTGTTGAAAACTGCACTGCTTCCAAGAATATATAATGAGCTGACTGTGCAATAGGAGCCAAGTTCAAATGGAAATCAAGATAACCTCTTCCTCAACCCTTGCTTCTCCATTTCAGCCATAGATGGGGGTAAGGAGAATTTTCCTTGGCAGAAGTAATTCAGAACATGAGACAGTCCCACTGGAGTTAAATGCTGAGAGAAAAATCACATTCTGTCCCTTGTTTCCTCTGCCCTTCCCCTCCCTTATCCCATTGGAAGATAAGAAAAATTGTAAGTAAATAAGCCTCAGAGAAGCTTGCAAGAGAAAAATTATGATTGTATGCATATTAAATGAGTCCAAGATGATTTTCATTAAAATTTTCCATTAAGGTTAGCTTGAATAAGATATAAAATTCTATTTACAAATCAATTGCACATCATCTATGTTCTCATGACTAATCCCTTGTGTTTCTCATTTGGAAAATATTCTCAATATCTAACCCATTTTTCAGGCCCAAAACATAGGAATCTAAGTCCAATTCTTCAACATATCCTGGGTGGTGTACTGAGTAATTTAGATATAGTATTTTTTATAATTTTTTTGTAAAAAAGAGGCAAAACAAACTTTCATAACAAAATAATTGGAGAATAGCAACAGTCGATACATTGCATATTATTATCTTTAGTTACTCAGAGTAAAAGATATGAGAATAAAAATTTCTCCAATCAATATTAATACAAACCTTCCATTTCTATGAGCTAATAGACACTAATACTATAACTTACATTTTTTTCCCTTCCTTCCTTTCCCCTTTCCTACATCATAATTCCTTTTTCCTTTTAATTTCTTCCTATTTCACTATATTTTATTTACTCTTTCAATTTCTCATACTGGGGAGACAATACAAGGTTTACACATGTTTACACATGTTTATTTCATGTATGAGTATGATCTCAAATTGCATCCATTTACCTATAAAAGTCTCAAGTTTATAGCTGGGTAGTACCCATTGTATAAAAATACCACATTTTTTTTACCCATTCCATAGATGATAGCATTTGATTTGTTTCCAAGGTTTAGCCAGTATAAATTGTGCTGCTGTAAACATGGGTGTACATATGTCACTGTGGTATGATATTTTTAATTCTTCTGGGAAGATACCCAGAAGGGGAATACCTGGGTCAAATGAGATCTCTAATCCTAGCTTTCTGAAGACTCTCCATATAGATTTCCACAGTGGTTGCAACAGTCTGCATGCCCACAAACAGTGAATAAGAGTTCCTTTTCCCCATACCCCCTCCGTCATTTGTTATTGGTTGATTCCTTGATGATAGCCATTTTTTCAGGAATGAGATGAAATCTCAATGTTTTTTTTTTAATTTGCACCTCTCAAATGACCAATGATATTGAACTTCTAAAATATATTTATTTTCCATTAATATCTCTTCATCTGAGAAGTATGTTTCATATCAGATGACCATTTTTGGATTGGGTCTTTGAAATTGGGATGCCTGATTTTTTTTCAGTTCTTTGTATGTTCTAGAGAGAAGTCCTTTGTCAGAGGCTGTTGGTTAAAATATTTTCTACATCTGTGGGTTTTCTTTTCATTCTGCCAGTGATTTCTTTTGATGTGCAAACTTTTTTTTAATGAGTTCCCAGTTGTTGATCTTTTGAAGTACTTTTCGTGCAGTTTGGGTTTTATCGATGAACTCTGCCTACACTTATGTCTTCAAGATTTCTACCTACTTTCTCTTTCAGTAGATTTAGTGTTCCTGTTTTAATATTTAGATCCTTGATCCATTTCAACTTTAGTGCACAATGACATACATGGGTCTAGTTTCAGTCTTCGGTTAGTAGAGAGCCAATTTTTCCAGTACTACTTATTAAAAGAAGCTATTTTTCTTCCAGTGAACCACAGTGGGCCCCTTTGTCAAAGATAAGGAGACTGAATTTGTTTCTAGTTGAATCTCCATCTTCTAATCTGTTTCTCTGATCCTCAGGTCTGTTTTTTGGCAGTGCCTGCTGATTTTATCACTGTATCTTTGTAGTACAACTTCAGTTCAGGGATTGTGGTGCCTCTTGCCTTGCTTGCCTTTGCTGCCCAGAATTGCTTTTGCTATTCTAGGTCTGTTTTAGTTTTAAATTAACTTTAGGAATGTTTTCTCTAGCTTTGTGAGATGTGTTAATATTATTTTGATTGGGATTGCATTAAATCTGTATAATAATTTTGGGAGTTCGGCCATTTTCACTGTTGGTTCTTTATGATCAAGGGTTATTTTTCCATTTTCTGATATCCTCTTTGATCTCCTTTTACAGATTAGTGTAATTTTCAATATATAAATCTTTTACTTTCTTCATTAGATTGATGCCTAATTATTTAATTCTTTTGCATGCTATTGTGAAGGTTGTGGTTTGCCTAATTTCCCTGTCACTGTGTTTCTTGTTTGTGTACAGGAATGCTATTGATTTTTGAGTGTTGACTTTCTATCCAGCTATGCTAATGAATTTGGATATTAAATACAGAAGTCTTTTGGTGGAGTTTTTGAGGTCTTAGCAGAATATCATCCCACCTGTGAAAAATGATAATTTCACTTCTTCCTTTCTTATCCTTATTCTTTTCATTTCTCTCTCTTGTCTAATTACTATGGCTAATGTCTCCAGAATTATGTTGAATAGGAGTAGTGCTAGTGGATGTTCTTGTCTTGTTCCTGATTTTAGAGTATAAGCCTTCAGATTTTTTTCCATTTAGTATGATGTTAGCTGTTGGTTTGTCATGGATGGATTTTACCAGATTGAGGTAAAAATGCTGTATTCTGATTTTATGTAGGATCTTTTTTATCATGAATGAGTTTGGCTATGTCAAAAAAAATTTTCTGCATCTATTGAGATGATCATATGATTTTCATCTTTGGTTCTGTTGATGTGATGTATTACACTTATTAATTTGTTTATGTTGGATCTTTCCTGCATTACTGGGATGAATCCTACTTGATCATGGTGTATAATCTTCCTGATGATTTGTTACAGTCTGTGTGCTAGTATCTTATTGAGGATTTTTGCATCTGTGTTTATTAAGGAGATTAGTCAATAGTTTTTTAGTTGGACTTTCTTTTGTTTTGCTATCAGGGTAGCACTTGCCTCCAGGAATGCATTAGGGAGAATTGCTTCCCTTGCAATTTCATTAAGAAGTTTGAGGAGTATTGATATTAAATCTCTAAATTTCATGTAGACTTAGCTGTGAATTCACCTGGACTTTGACTTTTCTTTGCTGGTAAGTTTTTCTTCAATTTCATTAACTGATATTAAGTTATTCAGAATTTTTATATCTACTTAACCCAGCTTTGGTAATTTTTATGTTTCTAGGAATATGTCCATTTATTCTGTTTTCAATCCAATGAGAGTAAAGATTTTTGAATTAGGAATTGATGATCTTCTGAATTTCCACAGTGATTTCACATTTTCAGTCTTATTGCATGAATTTGAATTTTTCTTTCCTTTTCTTTGATAAGGTTGGATAGGAGATTATCAGTTTTACTTATTCTTTCAAAGAACTAACTCTTCAACTCATTAATTCTTTGTATTGCTTTCTAAGTCTCAATTATGTTAACATTTGCTCTGATCTTTATAATTTCCTCTCTTCTTTGAGTTTTGGGCTTGACTTGCTCTTACTTTTTCTAGAAACTTGAGGTATAGCATTAGGTTATTTATTTGTGCTCATTCCATTTTCCTGATGTGAGAATTTGCTGGTATAAGTTTCCCTCTGAGAACTGCTTTCTCTGCTTTCCATAGGTTCAGGTATGCTGTATTTGTAGTTTTGTTTGAGTGTAAATATAACCTAATTTCTTCTTTAATTTTATCTGTGACTTATTGGTTGTTTAGGAATATGATATTTGGTTTCCATGTATTTATGGAGTTTTTGTGATTTCTTTTGTCATTAATTTACAGTTCATTGCACTATGGTCAGATAATATGCATTAGATTTATTTGCATTTATTTAAGCATATTCTATGGGCTAGTATATGATATATTTTACAGACTTCCCATATGAATTTGAGAAGAATGTTTAGTCTTATGTCCTTGGTTAGAACACTGTTCTACTAAGTCCATTTGTTCACATATTTCATTCAGTTCTGTTATTTCTTTGCTGATATTTTTGTCTTATTGATTTATCTCTTTGTGATAGTGGGGTATTAAGGTCCCCTGTTACAATTGTGTTATTACTTATTTGATTTTTCATGTCTATTAATATTTGTCTTATATGGTTGTATGTGCCTGTATTTTGTGCATATATTTTTATGATTATTAGCTCTTCTTGAATTATTCCTCCAACAAATATGCTGTGATCTTCTTTATCTCTTTTTGATCATTTTTGTTTTGAAGTTCACAGTGTCTGCAAACAGGATGGTTACCTTTGCTTTTTTTCTATGTTCCTATTGCATAAATTATTGTTTTCCACGCTTTGACTTTCAGTCTGTGAGTTTCTTTCTGAGTTAAATGTGTTTCTTGTATATAGCATATTGTTGGATTTTGTTTCTTGATCCATTATTCCAGACTGTTTCTTTGGTGAATTGAGGCCATTTATGTTGATGGTTATAATTGACATGTATTGGGTTATCTTTATTGTGTTATTTTTCTGTTGGTTCCCTTCTTTCCCTCTCTGTTTAATTGCTTGCCCTGCCTTGTGGTTTCTTTCTGTTATTTTTCTGGGATTTTTTTGTCATTATTTTCTGTGTCTAGAATATCTTTCATCACTCTATCTAGGGTTAGTTTGGTGGGCATAACTTTCTTCAGTTGTTCCTTGTCATGAAAGTGTCTTATTTCTCCAATAATTTTGAAAGATAGTTTTGCATGGTACATCAATCTGAGTTGGAAGTTGTTTTCTTTCACAACCTGAAATATTTCACCCCAAGCTCTTCTTCTGCTATGATTCTGGTGAGGAAAGCCCACCAGAATCCTTTATAGGTGATCTGTTTCTTCTCTGCAACAGCTTTTAAAATTCTGTTCCTGTGCTAAATTTCTGAGATTTTGTTTACTATATTTCTGTGTGTAGATTTATTTTGGTTGTGACTAATTAGAGCCTATATGCCTCACTTAGCTGTATGTTAGATTCTGTTCCCATACTTGGGAAATTTTCTGCTATTATTTCAGCAAATAGTCTTTTTATGACAGTTGTGTTGACTCCTGTTTTTTCACTGACACCTGTCAGCCTTATATTGTTTTTCTTTGCATCATTTTACAGCTGCCAAATTGTTACTTCCTAGTTATTTTTAAGAGCATTCCCTTTTGTGGTCACTAGATGCATTCCTGTCTTCAAGGTCTGAAAGTCTGTCTTCAGTTTCATTTAAGTGGTTTTGCCAGCTTTAAATGGCATTTTCAATTTCCTGGAAATCTGTTTGAATCTATTCCATGCATTCTATTTCTTTCCGATATCGATCATTTGTTTTCTTCATTTTCCTATACTATATTTTTTATATCTATCTCTATTGTGAATTTCTGAGTTAAATGTGTTTCTTGTATACAGCATATTGCTGTATACATGCAGCAATCGGATTTCCTTTATGATGTCATTTCTTTTCTCACCTGAGAGATTATTTCCAGTGTGATTTCCTCTATAGCTTCATGGATTTGTTTGTTTACTTCAGTTGCTACCATTTCAGAAATTTCAGGTGTGTGTCTTACTTTTTCCAGTATGTCTTTGTTTCTTGAACTTATTCTGGGTGGGCTGGTGGGCTGAGATTACATTTTGCTTCTGTGTCTTGTCATTTTCTATTTTTAGAATTTTTATTTTGTTTTCTGTGTTGATCCTTGTAAGTTATTATAATAGGTAGCTATATCATTATTATTATCAAGTCCTCTCTAGGAAAAGTCTGTTTTTCAGGGATGTCTTCTAAGTGTAGGAGGTTCTTGGTTTGTGTCTGTTCCAAGATCCTACCTTCCCAGTTAATTAAAAGTGAGTTGTTTCATCTGTTTGGTTCAGTCCCTGGTCCTCTGGTGATGGTCTGTTGTAAAGTTACTACCCCAGAGACTCCCAGTTCTGTTACAGAAGGCAGAACAACTGATAACAACAGATATGACATATTAGCTAAAGTAGTATAATTAGCAATAACAATAGCATCTAGCACTGTTTAGAGACTGACAAACTGGCAACTATTAATTTTGTATCTTAGATCATAGGATCAAAATCTACAATTATATAACAGAACTGATCATAAACTGAGAGCATGTGTACAATGTTTCCCTTGGTAGAATGGTTTTAACTTTTGGTAGGGAAACTTAAGAAAGATAGTGGAAAAAACAAAGATAACTAAAAAGAAAGTATAAGACAGACTGGAGGACAAAGGATGATCATACATGCTTTGGGAAATGAGAGAAGAGGGCAAAAGAGAAAGAATGAAGCAAAGTATTATCTGAACTTGATTTCTGGGTTTGGGGGATGGGATTAATTTTCTGTGGTTGGAGTTCTATCCAGATATTTAGAAAAGAGAAAAAAAATATAAGGAGAGAGAGAGAGAGAGAGAGAGAGAGAGAGAGAGAGAGAGAGAGAGAGAAAGAGAGAGAAAAGGGGTGACCCTACCTGTCTGCTTCTATTCCATGTGTTTTTGTTCCCAAGTGTAATGCTGGTTCCCCTAACTTACCACCTGTTGGTTCATGTTGTTACTGTTATTTCTAACAATTTCATGCCATTAATCCCATCTGTTCATTCTGTGCACCCTGGCTTGTGGCCCTACTGTGTGGCTGACATTCCCATGCATCTCTGTGTCTTCCCATGCTTTCACCTGGATCCCAGCATCCACCAGTCTCTGGGCCTTCCCAAGGTGCTGGGTTCCAGCAGCTGCCAGTCTCTGGGCCTTACTGTACTGTTCACTTAGATCCCTAGATACAGTTTTAAGTCTATTTCTCACAGCTTCCACTACTACTTCCTTACTCCAAACTACCATCATTTCTCTCTAGACAACCATATGACGATGGTGTTCCCACTCCACTAGTTTCTTGAGTTGTGAAAACCAAAAATCACTCCAGATATTTCCAATGCCCCCTGCGCATCTCAGGGTTCAAAGTCACACCCAGCTCAGAGCTATTTGTCTAGATGATTACTAGCAGTCTCCTTACTCATCTCCCTGCTTCATCTTCTAAAATCTCCACCCCACACAGCAGGCTGAGGGATCTTACCATGAATATAAACTATCATAGCCTTCCCTGACTTCAAACATTTCCATGGCTTTCTTTGCATTTTGTACACAAGCTGAGATTTTATTATTTCTTTCTACTGTCACCTTCAGTCATTGCTCCATAGTTACTGGCATTCTTTATGTCCCTCAAACTTTCCAAGTTCATGTTTATCTCAGGCTCTTTGCCTTGGACGTTTCCTCTGCCTGAAATTCTCTTCCCTCAGAGCATGCATGTTATATCACACCAATCAGCCTAATTTTAAATGTCTTTTTAGGATTTCTATGAACCTCCAGCCCTACCCAAAGAGGTCTTCTATAATTGTTCTCCATATTATTATCCTATTTTCTTTATTAGCACCAGAAATTATATTATTTGTTTATACTTCTTTGTTATCTGTTTGCTAAAATTTCAACTCCCTGAGAGGCAAAACTAAATTTGGCTTTTGTTTGCCATTTTATCTTTAATATTTTGTGCTTGGCTAAGTTGGGCATTCATAAAAATATGAGCTAATAAAGTTTTAGCTGATTGCATACCTATATGAATTAGATACTGGGTTTTGGACTGAGGCTAGAAAAATGAATTAATGAGACATGTTTCTTGAACTCAAGGGAAGTTTCAGAGAGAAAAGTAATTACAATACAGAATGGTAAAAGGAGGCAAGGTTAATAGGAACACTTAACTCATACCTGGGGCAGCCTTTTTACAAGGTGACATGCATGAATGGGTCCAAAGGAATAAGGCAGAGTTAGCTCGATGAGTGGATGCTATGATTTGTGCCCTCTCTCCCAAATTTGTATGTTAAATTGCTAAACCTTAATACCTCAGGATGTGATTATTTTTGGAGAGAGGGCCTTTAAAAATTAAAATGAGGAATTTGAGTTTTGCACCAATTTAATCTGCTTATGTCCTTATAAGAAGCAGAGATTTGGACACACAGAATCAGGAATGAGAGTACAAAGGGAAGATCCCTGTGAGGCATAGCAATAAGGCAACCATCAGTGTGCTAAGGACAGAGGCCTGAAACAGATCCTGCGTTGTTGGATAGTCCTTTGGAAGAGACCAACCTTGCCAACACCTTGATCTCTTACTTCTTCCTTCAGTAACTATGAGAAAACACATTTCTGTTATTTAAGCCACCCAGTCTGAACTACCTTGTTACGATATCCATAACAAACTAATAGATCAGAAAAAAAGTAGGAGGGTGGGGTGGACAGCACCTGAATGTGGAGTGAAACCGGATGGGGACAAGAGAGGAGGCTGGAGAGGGAAGCAAAGGCTGGCTCGTGATGACCAGTTTCCACACTATAGTGAAGATACTCAGGAATCCTGACAACCCACCAGCAGCGGATAAGGTGATCAGATTTGCCTTTGAGACAAAGAATCCCAGTGGCAGTATGATGGAAAGATTCTAGGAAAGGAACACCAGAGCCCCTGAAGACAACAAGCTGGTGTACAGCTTTGGACTCCAGCAGACCAAGGCCTTTTCCTGGTTCTTCCACTTAAAAGCTCTATGGTGCTTTCTAGTCTCCTTCTCAGTGGGTTCATTACTGGTGTACAGGAATGCTACTGACTTCTGTGTGCTGATTTTTTTTTTATCCTGCTACATTGCTGAATTTGATTATTAATTCTAAGAGTCTTTTGGTGGAATTGTTTAGATTTTCTCTATAAAGGATCATGTCATCTTCAAATAATAATTTGATTCTTCTTTTCCTGTATGTATTCCTTTTATTTTTTTTTCTTGCCTGATTCCCAGTAATTCTTCTTGTGTCTTCCCCAAAGAGTTTGACATCATATTACAGAGATATATGTATATATATGCTTATCACAGCACAATTAATGATAAATAAATATTGTAAGTGGCCTATAATGTCCATCATCAGATGAGTGGACAAAGAAAATGTAGTATTTACATGCAGTACAGTATTATTTTGTTACAAAGAAGGGTAAACGAGTCATTTGATGGCAAATAAATGTACTTTGAGACTTTGATATTAAGTAAAATAAATCAGACATGCAAGCTCAAACATTGTACAGTTTCTCTTATATGAGAAAAACAAAATATAAATGAATCAAAGAGCAAAATAAAATGTAGATAATAAGAAACAGGGAGATAGATCTTTTGTAATTGGGAAAGGAACCAAGAGATGGAGAGAGAGTAGAAGAGAGTCGGGAAAGGAGTATAAAAAGAATTAACATGTGTTATGTACATGTACCGATCCCCCACAGTGCATATAATCATTATGCACCACAAACAGTGCTAAAAAATAAAGCTCCTGTGTTCTCTCTTCACAGTAGTCTGCTTTCATGCTGTAGAGTGTACTTTTTTCCTATTGTGATTTAGTCACTTAGGTCAAATTCGCTCTGCAGAGGACATTCTCCTCTCCCTCCCCCACTGGCTTGCTTTCTTGCTTTCTGCCTTTCTGGTTTTCTGAGACAGTGTCTTGCTTTGTAGTTCAGGCTGGTCTTGAACTCTGTGTAGCCCAGGATGAGTTCCAACTCATAGGAATCCTCCTTCCTCAGTCTCCCCAGTGCTAGGATGACAGGAATACACTACCATATCAAGCTTCTTTTTCTACCTTTAATCATTGTAAAACCTCAGTACTTTTAAAATAAAAAATTTTTAAAATCAAAAAGCCTTGTGATCTCAGGCAAGTTCTTACCCTTCAATAAGCATAATAATTTTTTACCCCATAGGATGATATGAGGATTAAATAAAACAACATGTATAAAATAGTTGGAATAATACCTGCCACACTGTAAGCAATAAATGGTTGGTAACTATTAAAATATGTAATGCAGAAATAAATCTGAGAAAATGGACAAGATTGAGAAATCTTAAAAATGAATAATCTTGAAAACATTGGCAATTAATGTTTGGCAATAAGGGAGAAGTTGAAAACAGCTTTCAGATTTTTGATATGGGTGACTTTTGGACTGCAATGTCATTCATCAAAATAGGGAACAAACAAGAAGTGTAGCGGGGAAGAGGATGGGTTTATTTTGCATATGCTAAGTTTGAAACATCTTGGTATATTTTGGGAAAGTTGTACCATGGATAGTTTAATATAAAGATCAAGGTTCAAGAATGAGGCTTAAGGTTGATCTACAGACTGATCGATAAGACTTTTAAACTGTGTAGAGTGGGAAGAGAAATAACATAGACAAAATTCCAGAGTATTATCCAGAGGCAGAAGACGAGACAGATTAGGGGCCTAAAAAAGGAACCTCCAAAGAAGTAAGAGGAAAAAAAAAGTTAGGCCAAAAGAGCAAAGAAGTTCTTAAAAGAATATTATTAACAGTGAAAAAGTTAAAGAGAAATTGGACAGGGTAAAGATCAAGCCATTCCCATTGGGCTGTGACTTCCAGGGAAAGAGTGGTTTCATGGAATTGCAGAGAAATGATTCCCGCTATATGGGGGCGAAGAATAAGTGACAGTTGAAGAAGTGAAGTGCACATTGTGAGCTTTCAGATGGAAGAGAGAAGGGGGAGCCACTCTGCATGTAGAAGGTAAATGGTTTTGTGCCCTCATTCCTCACGGCCTGTTAACCACCCTTATTCCCTCCGTCCCTTAACCTTAACCTCGAGTTCATAAACAGAACTTAGGTGCTTTCTTTATTTAGGAAAAAGAAAATACTACAACTTTAATTTCACTAACTTGAAATCTTGAATTATTAACAATTGTCATTTTAGGTAAAAACTACAGAAGATTAACAGTACCTGTGACTGTCAAAAATATTTTTTCATATCATTTTACAGTTGTCGCAGATTCTCAAAATATCATTTATACTCATCACTTATGAAATTATAGTAGCTATTTAAAACCCACTGCTAGGTCTTATAAATAAATTGTTTAAAATGTTTTGCTGTCTCTATTTGAATATAATTATGTATTTTTTAATATATGTATTTTATGTTTTTTAGAAACATTGTTTTGAGGAATCTATAAGACATTCCCAAATGTCAGATTTCCAGACATCTTTGGAATGCAAAGATAAGGCTTCCTGTTCACTTATTATATAAGCTATGTATCTCTTCCATTATCTCAATTTTACTTTATTTTTTGCTGTTGCCCTTACTTTTCTTGTTATAACTCATAATTATTCCATATGTTCTTGCAGGGAAATATCCAGTCCTTTCACTTTTTACCTGTTCATAGGTACACTGCCTGTTTTGAGACAAGATTGATTCAAATCTTTATTCATATATTTGTTCACCTTCAACAAATATTGAGTATAAGATATTATGTTACAGAATTGGGTATGCAGCACTGTTACCACCTAGTAATTTTATAATTTAGGGGAATAGCCAAAAGAGGATATTATTATTATTATTACTGTTTTGTTTTTTTTTTTCCCTCCAGGGATCAAACTCATGGCCTTGCTTTTATCAGGCAGCGCTTATGCCACTGAGCTAAATTCTCAGCCCTGGCAGAGCCAAAAGAAAAGAAAAACTTGTACATATGTTGTAAGATGGCATGGAAGATGCTTTACTTATGATATATTAGGTAGCAGAGGAAGCTTCACTTGGTGACATTATAAATGAAAAGCATGCCATAAAAAGACTGTGTTTGCCAAGACTGATTAAGTAATAATGTTCAGAAATCCATTATTTTTCAATATGCACCAAGCAGTTTGCCATGGCAATAAGTAATTATACTTTTAAGAAAAACCAAAACCAAAACCCAAACAAAAAAATCCATTCTTATGTTTCCTGAAAGTCTTTTGAAACACAAACATAATGGAGTGAGATAGATTTTTCCCATGAAACAATGTTTATAGTCACTGCAGATAAAAATACTTTATAAACATTCATTTAAAAAGAAATTTTAGATAAATTATCAGTTTTTTCATAAGTGAATCCGTGACACCTACTGGCCAAATTGTGTAACAACTAAAATTATTAATCCCATTTCTTTACCAAAGGAATTGCATGTGAGATCTGAATTTCCCTTTAATAACCAATGAACATGAGATTTTTTTGGAATGATAAACATGGCATTTACTTTTTAACTTAAAAAGTTTAAAGACATTGAAAAAATTTAAATATTTAATGAAATTTCTTCAAGAGTAGGTAAACAGACGTGGAGAGAAGTAATGCTTTGGTCAGGGTCACTCAGGTAGGCCGGCCAGCCGGCAGTGCTGAGCTTTCTACTCTACGTTCCCAGGCAAGGTGAGGATTCAGGTTGTTTGTTAACCTTTCTTTTTTCTTATTTGACTCAACTATTCAGAAATTTTATTACTGGTGATATCACAGATACATTTTATATTTCAAATGTCTTTCATTTATATTAAGGTCTGGTTTATTCAACTAAAAGTTCTATAAAGTAAAATTCATCAATTGCATGAGTTTTTTTTTTCTTTTTTTTAATTGCATGAGTTTTGATGAATGTGCATAGTCACATAATCACCACCACAATCAAGATCCAGAATATTTCTCTCATCCCTCAACATTCTCATACTTTCTTTTGTACTCAATCCAGCCTTTCACTCCTAGGTCCTGTCAACTGTGGATTTATTTGTGTCCCTATAGCGTTCGTTGAATTTTCTACAATGTCGTATCGTGGGAACCATATGGCATATAGCCTATGTGTCTGTCTTCTTTCTTTTAGCTTAGTACTTCTGGGATTCAGCCATGTTGTTGCAAGTATCAGTAATTTGTTCCTTTTATTGTGGACAGCATCCTACTGAATAAACTATAGTATGCTTCCTTTAACCAATTGGGAATTTGAGTTGTTTTACCCCCTCCCATATATGCATATAAACATTCACAAACACTTTTCAATGAGCACATAACAATTGTACATGTTGATCTAAATTACATTTCCTGAATCATTAAATTCTTCAACTACAATAGTTCTGTAGTTTTTTTAAAAATAATATCTTTGTTGTATTTATTATTCAGATTGATATTTTTCTATGGCTCCACTGAAAAAATGTTCATAACCAAAAGCACTTATAATAGGTTTTTAACTGTGGGGGTTTTTAAAATTACGTTTTTATTGGCAAGATCTTGCTGTGTATCTAAGGCTGGTTTTGAACTTTCAGTGATCCTTCTGCTTCAACTTCCCAAATGCTAGTATTAAGGGCAGGTGTCACCGCGCCTGGTTTACCTTTGCTCTTTTAAGGCTACTTTTACTTTGTTCACTGGTGGGGCATGTAAACTGTTAAAAATGTTCGTTGATTAGGTTGCACTGACATCTGCTGGTAAGAAAGTAAATTCCGTAAAAATTGTTACACGTTTAAATGGAATAGTCTTTAAAACTTGTAGCTGCATTCTCGATTTACCAAATTAGTGACTAAGAATGATAATTTCTGGTTCATAGTTCAATTTGATTCCAGTGGCAACTCTCTTTGTTGGTCAGTGGGATTCTTTAAACAGAAACTTCATAAAGAACTAAAATATCTTTTAAATTATAACCTCTTCCAATCCATTACATCCTCAAGGCCTTTAAAACTACAATACTTGTAGTAATATACAGTTAGAATTTACTTTAAGAAAATTTTTCTGAGGAGTTAAGTTTAGGCTGCAGCAGAGGCAACAGGCTCTGACAGAGTTACTTTCTAGAGCAATTATTTTTTTTCTTGATAGGAAGTGTAACATGGCTACTTTAAAATCTAGTAATTCAATACTCTGACGGTCATAGAATTTTATAATTGAAAAGAAATTTATTAATCATTTAGTTTGCCCTCCATTTTGTAGCTGTGGAAACTGAGATGTAGATAAATTTAAATAACTTTCATCACCAGCTCATTCTAGAAAAAGTATTGTGATTCTCCCATTCCAGAATTTTCTGTATAATCTTCACTATCTGGGTTTTGTTTCTGTTTATTGTAGAAACTAAAAATATGTACATATAAGTATGCTTAAGAATTTGTATTTATCTTATTTCAACACAAGTGTCGAACTTTCTCTAGCTAGAGACATACTAGGAAAATACATAGTGCATTATATAATACTGCATATTTTCCCAGAAAATCAAGCTCCACTGTTAATTTCTTCAGTTGTGAAAACAGAAAGAAATATGTGGGTCAGAGAAAAAGAGAAATAAATCTTAACTGGATTAATTCCTGAATTTTGACCAGAATGTGGGGTCACGGAACCATGCACCAGATTTTATAAGCACATTTTATAAGCATGTTTATATAAGCACATTTCCTTCTTAATTTTGTTACAGTAGGCATTCTTATACAGTTCTAACTCTAGAATTACAGTTGGCATTGTGAGAAAGCATGCTGGTAGTTATATTAATAATCAAATGTTCTGTAATATATTGCCAAGCACTTTTTTTTTTTTCCACACTTTGCATTGCAGACATTTTCTGTGAAGGTCTGTCTGGTGTGCTGTGTGTGTGGCAGCATCCCTGGGCTCTGCTCACTAGGTGCCAGTAGCATGCCCTGTTGTAACAAAAATGCTTCCAAACATTGCCAGATGGGTGAGGGGTCAGCTCAGTTAAGAATTACTGCTATAAAGTAAGGCTGCTTTCTGCATTTTTTTTTTAATAGTTAGAAATATTTCAGTGAAGATTTTCCTTTTCATCTCCAGATTAAATACATAATCTAACTACCTTTTCTGTGCTGCAGTTACAGTGTTTTCCTTTTTTTCCAGTATCTGCAATATTTATTCTCACGTCTCAAGCTCCCATGTTAATTTTGACATAGTCATGCCACACAACCAAGTTTTTCTTTTGGGCCCTTAGCTAAGCTGCTTTCCTTATCTGATTGCTTTTTTAAAAAAATTGTTGTTTTCATGCTACCATGATTTCTTTTGTATACATTACAATCTTAGAAAACAAAATGAACCTGTGAAGTGTTAGGGCATGTATTTTCATTCTCATGCTGTGTACAAGGAAATTAAGTGGAGCCAGGACTCAGTGCCAGTTCCTAGTGTATCCCATGTTTTTTTGTTTGTTTTTGGTTTTTTTTTGTCCCCAGTAAGGATATTTTTTATAAAAATTTGGTTTTAAATTTAGAGGGTCTTCATGAAAGGAGTAGGGGACAAAGGACAGAGAAGGAAAAGAAACGGGAGAGATTTCCAAAATTGGGAAACCTCTTGAGCAGGATAGAAAGTGATAATTTATGTTTGTTTGCTTGCTTGCCTGCTTGAGACAGGATCTTGCTAGGTATTCTAGGTTGGTTTTAAACTCATTATGAAATACAGGCTGGCCTTGGACTAGTTCTGCCTCAGCTTCCTGAATGCTGGGGTTTTTATAGGCATGTGCCACCACACCAGGCTAGACAGTGATATAATCTTATCATTTAAGTCATTGTAGCATCCTTTGAGATTCAAGCCCTTTAAATTCCTCAACCATTCACAACAGTACTCTCATCCCCTCCCTCCCTTAGGTCTTCCCAAGGGAAAGAATCTGAGAATTTTGGTTGCTTCCAAATGGTTTACTGCTGGGAACAATAAAAAGTCAACAATTCATTGTTTAGACTCTAAATCTGGAAGCAGAATTTCTAGAAACACTTCAAAAGCTTCCGGAAGCTTATATTGCCCTTGAATCTTTGACAGTTGCTTGTCTGCCTTTCTAGCTTTCTCAACACAGTTCTATGAATGAGAAACCTTTCAAATCTTTCAGCATTCAAATATTTTGCACATGGAATAGACAAAAGAAAAATTTAAATATGTGATGGTGGGATGACTGATGGGAAGCAGGTGTTCTCAGATGTAACATTGTGTTGCTATGACAACATTTCTGGAGGCATTTATGTACCCCAAACCCTAAAAACGTGTATATTACTTTATTGGACTTGATTTTAAAGAAATAATTATATATGCTAAAAAGTGTGCATTCAAGGCAAGACTGTTTATCCAAATGTTGCTAGAATAGTAAGGAATTAAGTAAGAAATTATCAAATAAAATAGTGATATGATTACATAAATCATGGCTTATTCATACACTGAAGACCAAATAAATAATAGTACTATCATGCAAATCAATATATGCCTAGAAAAGTCTGCAGTAATTAATAGGGAGGTAGGCTAATAATTTCTTTAATATGCTGGAATGAATATGCACGGCCATAATACAGGTAAAGAAAAGAATGCAAATGAGAAATCACGGCTCATTGCCTACTGTTACGCAGAAACAATTTCCTGCATATCTCACCTAGATGCAGGGCTTTTCTATGTGTGGGTGATGAGCTGTGGGATTAACACATTTTATGACCAATACATAATTACCCCACAGCTTTCAAAGCATTGTACTATGTTTTTTGACATCTGTGATCATTAATCCTGGTATGTCAACTTCAGTAATTTAAGAAATGACCAGATTAGTAAAACACATGTCTGGGTGTGTCACACAGTTGTGGTTGTTGGGTACTATATGTGGTCCCCCTCCAGCACTGTTCCCTTGTTCTGCTTCCCAGCTCCCTACCCAAGCTATCTCCTTTAATTTTATTTAAAGGGAAAAAAAAAAAAGTAGATACCATTCTCATTTGTAGATGAGAAAACTGAGGCTCTGAGTGGTTAATGAAATTTCTAGCAAGGATTTGAGTCCAAGTATTCTAACGGCAAAGTCTGCACTTAACTACTAAGCTACATTGCCTCTCACTTGCACTTTTAAGCCTTAGCATCTCTGTTTTGGATCGTGTGTGTCAAAAGTAAGAAGTGCAAAAAAAAAAAAAGTGTTCAAGGAAAGATATTTTAGCAATAAATTTATGTCATTCTGAAGGCAAATTTACAGCAACATGGAAATGAAATCTGGGAGTATTTTCCCAAGGAAAAATTTTCTTAAGGAGAATGTAGCTAATTTTTTACTTGATTCTCAGCAATATACAAAGTATACAGAAATTTGTAAAAACATATGCTACAAAAACATGAGTCTACTTAATCAACATGAAACACATGAATGGTTAACATTTATTTTATTTATCACATAATAGAATACCAAGAGACCAAAAAAAAAAAATACTACCAAGGTTGGAAAAAGCAGATAATTTACATTATCTTGAGGTTCCAAGAATTTTCTTTATATGACAAAACACACACACACACACACACCAAAATATACTGAATGGCACCATGACCTCTTAACTAAAACATCAACCATGGTTATTTTCTTATTTTCACAGCTTTGTAATTTTGAGACTGTATAGGCATAATGAAAACAGATGAGGTTAATAACTTCAATGAGAAGAGGAAGATGAAGAAAAAGTGACAGAGGTTTAATAAGGTATTTCTTGCGACAGCAGTGAAAAAGGACTAAACACAGACATTGGATGGGACACAGATACTAATTCATCCTACAGAAAGTGGGTAATTTTAACAATTAACTGATGGGGACTGCTAAGGAATTTCTCTGCTATGCCTCAATTGTATTTTCCTGGATCTATGTAATTGAAATTTCACCGTGATGCATAGTGCCTTAGATCTTCTTTTTTTTAAAAAAAAAACCAAATCAGAAAAAAGTTCTGAAGGCAAGGATGTAGAATACACACAGCTGTTACTTTATTCATGAGATAAACTATGCTTTAATAATATTCTTTGCTGTGAAGGATTTTAACTTCTGCTACTTCCTACCTAATCATTCTTACAGAAGTTACTTTATATATGTTTCTTAAACACATACTTTATGTAAGATATAAAAATAAACATACATTCTCTCAATTCAGTGATGAAACAGTTACACATTTACTCCTTGCTGCATATAAACTGTACATAAAAACCAAAGGTTGTACATTTTTGGTGATCCATGCAGTATGTTCACAAAACTCAAGCAAACAACTAGATTTCCCTTATATCCTAAAACTTACCCTCCCAGTTACATCAGACTTATCTACAAAAATAAAAGTACCGACGGTTGCATCTAAATCATGCTGGGCAGTACATATGGACGCAAGGGCCACAAGGAAATCATCAGGAGCTAAACATGGACTTTCCTTGTTTTCACATGGGATGGCGATTGTTCTCCCCTCACGTGGCTTTTCCCTACATTACAAACTTTTGCTAAAGAGGCATTTCAGGCTTGAAATTAAAATAATCCCTTTTAGTGAAAAAGTTAAGAAACACCTTTCTGGAGTTTCCTCCTGGAAAAAGCATGCTCTAGGTCCTTAAGGCAAATACCAGTAATCAAATAAACTGTTGAACACTCTCAGGTTGTAAACAATAAAATTGCTGACCAAGCAGTGAACCTTAGATGAAAAGGTTGTAAGAAGGCCTGTGTGGATAAAACCAGCTTCTTTGTTCTTGAGGTTAATATGACTTTTACATCCTAGAAGTGCTGATATTTTTTCTATTGTAGAGACTTCTGGACTGGATAGAAGTTCATGACGCTACTTAAGAACAAAAAATACATAACATGGAGAAGCTACTCAAATACCAAGCAGTTTTCAGGTTTGTTTTTGTTTTACTTTCACATTTTACTTTTGTGGTTGGCATACGGAAAACCAAATTGGGAAATCATAATGTTGGAGTATTTTAATGGCATGCCGCCATAGATTTTAACAAGCTTATTTATACAGTAAGATCGCTGCAGAAAGTGCTCGGCTCGATGCCACATTCCAGAATAGCCACTGCTGGTTTCCTTTTCTGAATTGACCATGTTTACAGGTTTCACAAATATTCCTGATGTCTTCCCAATGTGCTTGGCAATGATAAAATTCATGGCAATATCATCACAGTTTTGAGTTTCATCTATTAACATATGGATGGCTGAAGGTTGTCTCTGAAAGAGTTCTAGATATTTGCTGTGGAAGAAGGAGGCTCCAATCAGCACCATGGAGTACTCGTCACCATTTCCAAACCCTGGTGTTTGCAGCTCAAAACCTCCGTAACTATAGATTCCTGATGAAGTAGAGACATGCTTTCTAGGAACAAATCCCACAATTTGATCAGGAAATTGCTGAAGACAGGGAAAAAGAGAAATTAAGTGTGGCATTTCTTTAAGCAGATAATAAAAAAGGACATTTGTTACAGAAAGAATGAAACTTGTGTCAACTTTTCCTTATTACTCATTTCTACAACTTAATTTCATTTAATTCCAGACCACTTCATAAAATTGTGACCTAAGTTTATAGGTACATTTGGAAAAAATAAAATTTATAGGTACTTTTTGAAAAAAATAAAATAAAATTGTGACCTAAGTTTATAGGTACTTTTATTTTTGTAGATAAGTCTACAAAACTTGGAGTATAACTGGGAGGGTAAGTTTTAGGATATAAGTTGTTTGCTTGAGTTTTGTGACCTATACACAACTCAAATCTTTCAAAAAAAAGCTCTAACCTCACAATATTCTTCTAATTTTAACATCATCTGACCTTAACAAATTCCAGTCAGAAGAGTCTAGTCCTTCAAAGTTTGCTGCGAGAGTAGTTGTTTGCATGAATGTTATTTACTGTAGGAGATAAGATGTAATGCGATCATTTTGAAAAAATTATTCTAGTCACTTAAAAGTATATAAAATTATAATTCTCTATATATAATTTTACTGTTTTTCCATATTGATTTTAATGTTTCTGAAAGTCACTGTTGATTTTAAACATTATAAATACTTTCATATTTTTATCTTTTTTAGCTTGGGTATTTCCTTTTTAAAAATATAAATAATATAAATACATAAAATGTAAATTGTATAAAATTGTTTCAACCAATTTGGTTTGCAAACAGAAGTGTTTGGCAAAATTTTATTTTGTGTTTACAAACTCTGCATCTGGTGATAAACACAACCACAGCCACCTTTTCCACATAAATTTAAATGTGGCAATCTTTTCCAAAATTGAAGAACAAATTAAATTTGTGAACCAAGATAGGCATATAAATATGAGAGATTCAAGATCTTTAAAGGAAGGATAGTAGCAAAAATTCAATAATATTAATGTTAGAGTGACTAAAACAAAAGTCAGCCAACAAAAATATTGAAACATGGGAAATAGGCAAAAAACAAAAAACAAAAAACCACAACAGGACTGAAGACTCACTCAGCTCATTCTTGTAAATACTTCAAGTTTCATTCCGTACTGAACATATTCTAAACTAGTGGCTCACACATTCAGCCATTTAGAGTGAGTTAAATCTCATTTCAAAGAACTCATAGCCCAGGGAAGGTATAGTACTAACACATGAACAAAGACAATGCAAGAGAAAGCTGTAAATGTAGATAGGTAACTTGATCGGGGCACACAGGACAGAGTGACAATTGTGTTGCTGGAAGAAAGTGGGAGGTCAAGGAAGTATCATACACACGATCTGGAGAATGAAAGGCATTTTACAGAGAGCTAGTGGAGGAAAAAGAGAAGTAATGAAAAGGGAAGTAATGGGCACTTGTAAAAGTGCAGACCAATATGCACTCCTCTTGCTGGCCTCTGTCCCTCAAATCATTGCACATGCAGGGCATTGCTTAGCCTCATCGTGAGGAGCCAGATTTTCTTGGACAATAGCTTTACACTGCTCTTGATAATTTTATGAATAAAACATAACATCATATTTATAACTCTTTAATTATGGCTTACTGGGACTGTTCTAATTAGCTATAGTCCTCATATTCTGCCTTCTGCCATCTTTACTTTTTGAGGTAACTAATTTTTTTAAACATTTTATAGAAGCTTCATAGCTGAAATATATTATATTAGAACTTTCTGCCTAAGAAGCTTTAATTTACAGGGCTGGAAAAACTTCTGTAACCATTTACCATAAATACCTAATGTTGTTATATCCCAAGTTGTTAATGAAGGAGAGTTATTACAGTGCAAATTAGATTGCTTACTAGGTAGTACTACGTATAATCATTTTAAAGGGCTTCAGACTATTTGTATACATTTGTATGGATTTAGGTGATTGTGCTGCAATTTATGAAAGTCAGGTATATCCAATAGGAAAACCAATGAACAACAAAGTCCTGTTTATCCAAGCTAGGATTAAGGGAAAAACAAATAAGCAAAAACCTGCCCCACTACAATGTAACATGCAGAATCATTATTACAGAATTTATCAACAGTATTAGAATCAGGATTAAATTTTGTTGAGGCAATAGATGCTTTCTTTTACAAAAAGTTATATACAATAGTAATACAAAAATACGTACTTCATCTGAGACACCTGTCTGTGGTCTGTGGGAAAAAAAATTACCCTGCATTCTAATGTCTGGTTTATCAGATTATTTCTTCACTGTTTTCTAGAAGATAATTCCAGTTCTTCTTCACAATTGTTATGGTTTGTGTATGGATGTCCTCCTAAAGCCTCATGCACTCATGGGGTTTGGGGTGTGGGCAGGCTTTCTGGAGGCAGCTGAATCTAGAGTTTATGATTGGCTCATTGCCGAATGCTAGGACTGACAGTGAGTGCTATACCTGCCTTAGAACAGGTAGCCTGAATCAATATAAGAGAGGCAAAGAGGCTTGCTTCTTGCTTTTGCTCTTGCTGCTTTTGGGTATCTTTCTCCGTTATGAACTGTTGACCCTCTACCATGCCACCCTGACTTGGAGTCAGCTGATTATGGACTCAAACCTCTACAAACTGTGAGCTAAATAAACCTTTTCTTCCTCAACTTTAGGTGTTGGGTATTTTGTCTCAGCAATGAGAGAAAAGTGACCAACACACCAATATATTAAAATATTAATTAAAATATTATAACTTTAAGGTTGGTTTAATGAAGCTCAGGAAATCTTAATTAGTCTATAACAATTTCAACTATCTTTTAGATAAATAATTAAATACAATGTTTTGAGTAACTCCTAGGTTAAACCATGTCAGCCTGAATAAGCAGTAGATAAAACTCCACTCAGGTGGTTTTATAAAGATATAGCAACATTACCTGCCAAACTGAGAAAGCAAAAACAAGGTCCTGGGCACTAATGAGTGTATCATCATCTACCATTAACACCACTGAAAGGAAATGAAAAAAAATTATATTAAACAGTTTGCAAAGGAAAATAAAAGTAGTTAAGGTATAGTTGTATTTATAGAGATTGCAAATAAAGTTCCTGGCCTGATTAGTAAATAAGAAATGTACTGGAAAGACTTGTCTAGTATAAAGAAATCTTTTTGAATTTTAATTGATTTTATAACTGCCCAAGGGGGACATAATCATGTAATTATCATCCATCATTCTAGAAACAAATGAATCTAAAAATAAAACTATTTCTTTTAAGCAAATTATAACCTGAAAAAACAAAAATGGAAAGACAAAAAAAAAACATATTAAGCTAAATGATGCCTATTTTCTATAATGCAATGATATATATGAGTACATCTTTCTTTTTGCAAGATCAGCATCTTCATTATTATAAGATGTATGCTATTTCCTCTTCAGTAAACTACGTTATAAGATCTTACAAACTGCTCCTTTAAGCTTTTCAAAGTATGTTCTGATTAATTTTCCTCCAAAGTGAAGACAACTAGGAAGTCAAAAATCCACACACCCATTCTAGTTCTGATGAACCACAGCCCTTATAGTTTCTGAACCCAATTTCAACTCACCATTGGTTTCTACTTCAGGGAAAACCTGGAGGCGATTTCTCATTCTGTTTGCTATTTGTTGTTTGAAGATCACAGGGACAGGGTGAGGCCCTAGAGAATTCCATAACTCATCTGGTCCCTTCTCCCCAACATTGTTCCATACCACAATCACTTTGTGCAGATATGGTATTGCCTGATAATGATTTAAAAGTCTCAATAAGAGATCTGTTCTATTGTATGTCTGCATGATAAGAGTAAAAGCATCCAGAGAAGACTTGCCCTGGGATTTTATTTCCCTACGTGAAGTAAGCATCTTGTCTTCTTTGATACTGGGAAGTAAATTGGTCAAGGCCCCAGCTACCAGCAGCAACACAAGGATGACCACCAAAGAAAAACGAAGCAGCCGAATTCCCATTACTCTCCCAGGAAGTTTGCAGATGCGACAACACCTGGAACAGATATGAGTACAAAATACAGAATATTAACATCCTTGCTAATCACTGCATTTTTATGTTTTTTCAATGGAGAGAAATCAATCTTAATTTGGGTGATTTAAATTTACCTCTCCATTACTCACCAAAAGATGATCTGGTCCAAGAGATAAAAAGTATAGCCTAATATTCTTTTCCTTTTGTCCATGCTTGTGCAGTTATAGATAAAACATCTTATATATATCAAAGCATTCAAAACTTTGACCTTATTTTATCACTGATAATCTAGAATTAAGCATTCAAAACTTTGACCTTATTTTATCACTGATAATCTATATCTGAGATGATGTCTAAAATGGCACTGTATTTCCCATAGTAATATATTAATTTTAAATTTATACTTTGATAGCAGACTTTTTCCCCACAAAAAATCTTACACAGAGCCATTGTTATCTGCATGAGGCACGTAACAGTAGTAACAGCAGCAGTAAGTAATTCTGGTGGATTTATGACTTAGGCTTTGCACTCTGTGTTTCACAGATTATGTTACGCATTTAATCATTTACAGAATTAAGCAGATACTGAGCACTTGTGGCAGGCACTGCTCTCAGTTTTATACATGCAGCAATAAATAAGATAAAGTGTCTGCTGCTGCTATCAGAGGAGATAGGGAGAGACAAATAAACAAATTCAAAATATTATTTAGGATAGTAGTCATAAAGAGAATATGATTCCGAGAAAAATAAATTAGAGTAATGTGGAATCAAGGGCCAGCCCATAAAGGGCCTTGACAACCTCAACAAGGATTTTATTCTACATGAGATGGAAACCATTCAAGGGTTGATTAGGAGAATACTGAGATTTAATTTATCTATTATTATTATTATTCTCATTTAATAGTTCAGTTGCATATAGAGATTAAGTGATTTTCCCAAGATTACTAATCAATTTAAGTAATGGAGTTAGAATTTTTATCAGGAAAATCTGGCCCAAGAGCCTAGATTACTCACTGTCGTGGACTGTGATACACTACCTGGATTCAAACCCAGTTTGGAACTGAGGTCAGGCTCTTGAGCTTCTGAAGCTCCCTATTTGCAGTACAAATCACAAGATAATGTACTCAGCTATCCATCTTTTACTTTCCCTCTAATACCCAAAGATCTTCTATAGATGGCCATAAAACAACAATGAACAAATAACTGATAAGCATGGTTTTGATATTCATAGTCCAAATTTTTTCAATTTTATATGTGAGAAAAGGTCAAATCTTACAGTTCTATAAAGACTTGGAACTGATTATTGGCTTCCACACAATTGTATTTCTATGCTTATCAACTCCTACTATAGCATCACTGCCATTCAATTATTTGTTTTTAATTCTTTTGTTATTTCTGTTTCTCACTCCAGATTACTTACTCCTCCACTAGTCTCCATACCCCTGCATTCATGGCCTTATTTTTTATTTTGGCAGCTGCCTCATCCTATCCATTTTAGCTTCATATGGATTCAGCCTGACATGACTGCAGCCATCTTGAGTTGTAACTGCCATGGTTTCACCAGGGTAAGTTTAGTAGTCTTCCCCTGCAGCTTCCCAGAGTATTATAAATAGACAAAACATCACAGTGGGATGTGGAGCCACACAACCAGGCACACGCAGGCAAAAGAGCTGCTTCACAGTGAGAGAGAATAGGGAGAGACAAATAAACTAAGAGCTCTTAGTTTTCAGTAGTCCAACAGCTCTTAGTTTTCAGTAGTCCAAGTTTGAAAGGCAATGTTACCTTGACAGCAACCTTTCTGGAGAGTTTCAAAGCTATTCACTCCTGGATTTTTTTTGCAGTTTCTTTATTTAAAAAAGCAATTTTGTGTTTCCTGATCTATCATGGCTTTACTCTAAGATATAAATAAAACAAATTATTTCTGAAGTAAGCTCGGCTTTATTCTGTTATTTTTCAAGGACAGTAATTTAAGGCTTTAGGGTAGATTTTCATTCTACGTACTCTTGCTAAGACAATATATACTGTCAATATAATCAACCAAAGACAAATCATATGAATTAATCATCTTGATCCAAAGACCTGAAAATCCTTTCAATAATGAATCTAAGTAATCTCATAAACATATTTGCAGTTCTAAAATGGCCAGTTATAAACACTCAAAGAGCATTTCACAACATTAAAGTACACGAGAACAAGATTACTGGATTTGGATGAGTAGGAAGAGTATTGTAAAACTTATGAGTTTCCAGTCTCTAAAGTGGACAATCACTTACTATGTATCAGCTTAGTCTACAAAAGTTATGAAGATTAATTACTATAGCTTACTGTAAATGTACAATGTCAAAGACACTCATGAGTGACAGCTTCAAGTTTATCTATACTCTGAGGTAGTATTCCCATTCCAGAAACATTCTCTTTCAGATAGCTTCTAACCCCCCATTTTACTTCTATCAGAAAGGTTTCCAGAAATATGAATAATTTATGTCTTTAGAAACATATTGTAAATATTTCATTTGGTATTTATTAAATACAGCAGTCCAATAGAATTATACAAACTTTTTGGTTTGCATGGAAAAGTGGGAGCAAGGACATCAGAGAATGTGGTGCAAGAGACAGACTGTACTTTAAGAAGAGAGGTCTAGAACTCTATTGTAGTTTCATTAGAAACAGCTTTAGTACCGTTGGGAGGGTAATAAGGACCACAGATATATGGATTTCACAGATTACATTTTTTATCTTTTCTAGAGAATGATTCTATTATCTAATTGGTAGCTTTGGACTCTGAATGGAAAATATAGGACAACATCTGGATGACATATCTTACTTGTAAAGAACCAAGTAAAAATTTAGAAATCTCCTAGTTCTCTTGCTCTCAGTTTCTAAATTTTCTTTTGAAAAGTTATAAAATTATATATATAATTTTATATATATAAAATTTCAAACAGCTGATAGCTTATAGTCTATTCTCTTTCTGCCATCTTTCATGTCCATAGATATAGAAGGTGAAATGTAAACACCGTAAATATCAGCAAAGCAAAGTAAGAATCTTTTTTTATTACAGTGGTACCTTGGTTCACAAACTTAATTTGTTCCATGATTCTGGAAAAGGTGGCCACATTTGTGTTTGTGTGGGAAAGATGGCCTTGGTCATATTTGTCACCTGATACAGAGTTCATAAACAAAAATGAAATTTTACTAATCCCTTCTGTTTATGAACGAAACTGTTCACAAATGCATTCATGAACCAAGGTACCACTGTACTTAAATCAGATTTCTTAATGATATATATTTTTGTACCTATGTTAACTGACTAGTTCTTCATAGGTAGAGAGTATATCCTTTCAATTATTTAGCTATACATTACTATTTTAGCTTCTTCCACTAGGGACAACTGTCTTCTCTAGGGAGTACAGCAAAGTCTAGAGATATTTTGACTACTAGAACTCAAAGGGAAACACTATTGATATCTAGCAGGATGCTGCTAAATACTTACAATGCTTGGGATAGCCACCTAAAGCAAATAGTTATCTGGCCTGACATATCAATAATGGCAAGGTTGAGAAACCCTGCTTTTACATTTTAGTAGCCCAAGACACATTTGAACCTGATGGGCAAGTAGCCTCTTAAAACTCTACTGTCATTTGTTATATTTCAATAGTAAGGGATAAAGCCAAGTCTCTAAAACTGCCTCTATATTTATGCATCTCACTATATAAACACATAAACTCAAAGAAATCGAAGAGACCTCATAGCCAACTCCCTTGTTTCCCAGATGAACTGGGGGTCCAAGGACAAGAAACTGCCTAAAGTGAGCTAGCTGCATGAGGCTAATCAACAGCAGAGCCAGGAGCAAGAATTTCCCAATAGCTCAGTCCATGACTCTTTCCACATATTGCAGTAAACTCTGCAAGGATATGTCAAAAAAGAAATATATTACATTGTCACTATGGTACCTTCAAGATAATACAAAAATTAATACTTACTATTTTGGAATATTTTACCACTTTAATAAGATATAACCTATCATAAAATTCACCCATAGAGTTTAGCGGTTTTTACTATACTCAGTTTTGGAAACATCATCACAATTTTAAAACATTTTTAACACCCCTAAAAGAAATTCAGACCTATTAATAGTCACTTCCTTTTCTATTATCTCCAACCACCAGCCTCAGAAAGTCATGAATTTACTTTCTGTCTCAATGGTTTTGCCTGTTCAGCACATTTCCTAGGAACTGATTTATAGCATACACAACCCTCACATCTGGGTTTTACATTAGTAAAAGTTATCCAAGGTTTTTCAAGGTTCATATATATTGTAGTAGAGATAGGTATCTCTTTTTTTTTTCCATTTCATTGCATAGATATTATCACATTTTATCTCTTCATTAGTTGGTGGGAATTTGGGTTGTTTATACGTTTTGACTTATGAGTACTACTGCTACAAAGATTTATACTCAATTGTGTATGTGAATATACATTATCACTTCTCTTAAAAAATGTCTAGGTGTAGAATTTCTGGGTTCTCATGTATTTACACCTGAAAACTGAAATATTTTTGGAACAGTGTTATTCTAAATTAGAAGAAATTTTCTTAAATGTGGTGTTATGGCTTGCAACTAGATCTCCTCCCAAAGTCTTAAGAGGTTGTAGATGGGGCTTTTCAGAGGTGGCTGGATCTAGAGTGTGTGACTCTGGGATCAAAGATGTGATGCTGAGATTGATTCATGGTGTGATGCTATGATTAAGGCAGCTCCACTCTGGATGTGAGTGCTTCCTGCCCTAAGGATGGGTAGCCTGGATAGGATATAAGGGACACAAAGAGGGTCACTGCTTGTTGCTTGTTGCTTGCTGCTTCTTTGCTGCTTTGCTTTCCTCTGACTGCCAAGAACTACTTTTTCTCTCTGATGCCCCTCTGCCATGTCAGCCTGCTTGGAGCCAGCCAGCTACAAACTGAACCTCTTAGAAACTGTGAGCCAAATAAACCTTTCCAAAAGGGTATTTTGTCTTAGCAACAAGTAAAGTAACTAAGATACATGGACATAAGATACAGTAAGAACATAAACATAGTCTGTTAATAACAGTTACACATTCTTTTTTGGTGTAGTCTTTAAGTGACCAGGTAATTTGAATTTTTAAAGACCTGTTATTTGTTTTTATTACTACATTATCTATCAAAGTTCCCTACAAATTATGCTGTTGAAGAATTCTTTTCCCAAGGACAGTTTCTTCAGACTGCAAGAGAAATAATTATCCACAGAGATGCAGTGAAACAAATTTGCCAGAACACAGAACAAATAAAAAGTAGTTGAGTCCTCTGGCTAATAAGGTGGGAAAACAACAGCTTGGCATCATACAGTGAGAAGCCATCATTTTCATTCTGATACCCCAGATGGTAGAAGAATGTTAACTATCCTGCCATCTCACTTAGATTTGTGATACTGTGGAGATTGTTTCTTTTCTATCTCGTCCTCTAGGTATGGATTTGCCTAAAATGATGATTATACATAATACAGAAAAAGGTCTTCAACTGTCAAGAGATAGAATCATTCCAAGATGGAATGCAATGGTCGATTCAAAAACTGCGCTTTCTAAACACACACAGACAACAGCTGAAAGAAACAGCTGGACAACTGATGAGCAGTTTCTGACCAGGCTTACTAAATGCACATGACCTGTTGTTCAAGTGAAGGTAAAGAGGCACAAGGTACCAGTTCAAAAATGACTTTGCCCTTGTTGGTGCCTATACATGGCCAGGTGATCCATGTCTACTTGTACTGGCATGTGTACTTACCTACAAACAATTCTCTCTCCATCTGACCAATTCCTGCTCAAGAGTCTAAATATCACCCACGTGTAAGAGATTCTCTCACCTCTCTTCATCTTCAGTGCTTCTGTGATTCTGAGCAGAGCTGCTGTATTAGACCTTGTTTCCAGGTACTGCAACTGTGCCTCTAGCTCTTAGTCTGCGTGTGTATCGAGAGCGGTTTCTGTCAGTCTTTATCATTCAGAACAAGGTCTGGCCCTTTTTTTTAAAGATTACTGGTAGCTAAACAGAGTAAGGGAATCTATTACCCAAACCTTTACAATGGATACCTAACATTTTATTCCCACAAGTGCTTTATTCCTCCTGTATGTGTGCAGTACACAATGTTTACATTCCTTGCCAGAAGTTGGTACATGTACGTAACACATCTTAATTCCTTTTTTCCTCCCTTTCCCTCCTCTCCCTGATACCTTCTTCCATCTCTTGATTTCTCTTGATCTCTTCCTCATTTACAAAAGATCTCCCTCCCTAGTTCTTATATATTTTATTTTGGTCTTTATTTATATTTTGGGTTTCTCATATAAGAGAAACTATGCGATATTTAAGCCTATGTGTTCAATTTACTTTACACTATCGTTTCAAGGTAAATTAATTTTCCTACCACTGATTCAGTTTGTCTTTATGGCTTCATTGTCTCCACTGTGCAAACACCACATTTTTAAAATTAATTTGTCTGTTGTTGGGCATATGAACTACTTTCAGGATTTAGTTATTATGAATTATGCTGCTATAAATGAGTATGCATGTATCTCTATAATATGAATTCTTTAGGGAAGATATATACCTAACTGGGTCAAATGGAACTTCTAGAATTTTTTTTTAATTTTTTTTTTTTGTACCAGGATCTAGACAGGGGCTCACACTTGTTAGGAAGGTGATAACAGTGCTAAGCTACATCCGTGGCCCTTTGGTACTTCAAGGAATCTCCACAATGATCTCCACCATAGCTGTACTATTTTATATTGTTACCAACAATGTAGAAGAGTTTCTTTTTCCTTGCAGCCTCTCCAGCATGTAGTAGTATTTGTTCTCTTGATAAGACCATTCTTTCTGGGGTAAAATGGAATCTCAATGTTGTTTTAATATGTACTTCTCTAATTCCAAATGGTCAATAAATATGTTAAACATTTCTTCACGTATTTACTGGCCTTGTACTTGTGAAATGAATTATTATTATTTCTCATTTTTAATTGGCCTTGTACTTGTGAAATGAATTATTATTATTTCTCATTTTTAATTGGGTCTTTTATTTGGGGGGAGTCCTAATTTTTTGGAAGGCTTTACATAGTCTAATTATTAGTCCTTTGAAGAATATCTGGCAAAAATTTCTCCCCCTTTTTGTATGTTGTCTTTCATTTGGTTGTTTCTTTCACTGTGCAGAAGCTTTTTAATTTGGCATGATCCCATTTGTTGATTCCTGATAGTATTTCTTGTACACCTGGGGTTCTGTTCATAAAGTCCTTGACTATGTCTATGACACGAGTTTTCCCTATGTTAATCTTCCAGCAGGTTATATGCTCCTGTCTTAACATTCAGTTATTTGTTCTGTTTTGATTTTAGTTTAGCACATGATGAGAACTATGGGTCTAGAGTCAATCTTCTGCATGTGGATAGCCAATTTTCCCAAGACCATTTATTAAAGAAGTTAAGCTTTCCTCCAGTGTATACTTAACACTTTAACAGCATAAGCACAAATTAAATGCAAATTAAAGCCTAATTATGACTAGACAAAACTCCAGAAACCTTTCTCTACATAAAAGACCTGTGACCAGGAGAGCCAGTTATAAAATGGGACCTCAAGCCTATATCACAGGAGTCACCTTTCTACTTTCACATCTGTGGCCAACTTATTTCTTAGGTTAAAAATGTCTCAGATCTCTGCCTTTTCAAATCTTTCCAAACATATTCTTCATTGAGATATCTTTCAACATCCTTGTTTCAACAGAAGCTCTTTCGTGAATGATTCAATTTGCTGTGAGGGGGAGAAATATAATTATTTGTTAAGATAATATTATCCTTGTGAAGGTTTAAGAAAGAATTACCCAAAACTTTATTATATAAACAGGCAGGCAGCATATAAGTTTCAAATAGACAAAAATATCTTACTTGTAGGACCAGTGAAAATTTGGTCTGGGTCCTAAAAGTAACAAAACTACAGAGTAGAGGTGGCTAACATAGGGCATGCATGCTGCAGACTGTCTTTATTACTGAACGCTCTAAAAGGTTCGCCATTACTGCTATAGATATTAGGATAACTGGCAGAAAAAGAAAGCACTGTAATAACAACAATTCCCTATTGCTATTACAGTAAGGCTTCTCCATTAATATATTTTCTTCCAAGCACAGAAGACTAAACCCAGGGCCTTTACACTGAGCCATATTCCCAATCTTTTTTCATTCTTTGAGACAGGGTCAATTCATTTTTATCCTTTGACACACAGTCTCATTAAATTGCCTCCCAGAGTGCTAGGATTATAGGTATGTCCCACCACACCTAGCTTCCACTAAATTTTTAGCAGCATAATCCAGAATTTACTTAACCATAAAGTACTGAATGCCAGAAATAGTATTTAAAAGGTCATTTTTCTTTACAAATATTTTCCAGGTGCTACACAGTATTCTAGGAAGTCTTAGACTTAAGGATTTATCCCTATCCAGGAAATTTGTTCTTTTCACTGTTATTTTAGAAATGCCATGTAGCTCTTCTCATTTTCTACCAATTCTATTCTCACCTTCCTAAATGATTTTCTTATTGTTTTTTTTCCAAAAGAGACCATCTACTATTAGAAGATTCTTCTAAATAGTGTAAATTATTTTGTTAATATATATAGAAAAAAAGACATGAATGGGAATAAATTTATAATAATAATAAAGGGTCCATCTTGCTATATTTGTAACCTATTAATTATACAGTATGTGAATGGATCATCTTAATCTGGATGAATTATATTGTGAACTATTTGGGATAACGTGATCCATTTTTTCTAGTCACTGGGTAAGTAGATATATATATATATATATATATATATACACATTATATTGTAATTGTTATCTTATGCACAATTAAACTTTGTCATTTAGAAGGTCTAGTCTTGCTTTTACTATGTTTTTGAAATTGCAGCTCTTGAACAATACTGCTAAAACATATTGAGAAATAGTTATATTTATGTTGTCACATTTGAATAGATAAATTCTGCAGCAGCAGATCATTTCTCAATGCAAGCTGTAAAAAAGCATTTCTTACTGATTACATTACACATCAAGTCCTCCTGCCAGCAGCCAAGTTGAGACATTTTTTCATGGATAAATCAGGTTAGAAGGAACAATAACGGCAGCATTTAAAACAGGGATATCAGTCACTATGTATCTATGTCTCTATATCTCTTTCTGATCCCACTCCTAACCTATAGCAAAAGCTGCTTATCAATCTTGGCACTTTCTACTTTTCCTCTTTGTTTTCTAATATAAAGCAATATATTCTTTCTCAATGATGCTATCCAATTTGTTGAGTCCATTTTATTGGTTTATGGGGAAATAATTTATGAAGATTACACGTAACTTTTTTTTTTTAAAGTGTCACCTGTCCCTTTCAATCCAGCCAGGTGTCACTGAGATAATGAGGTCCTCTCTACTTTCTAAGTACGCAAGTACAAATTATGAGATGAATGCTCTTTCCAGACTTGTACCCTTTCTTCTGGAATTGCCAACTAATTGTAGCTACTGATGATGGTGATGTTTGGAGATGATCATTCTGTACGACATATATCATGGCAGGAATAAGAGTGGCCTGATTCCTAAGAGGCTACTGATGATTTATAAGAATACAAGGATTCAATGCATTCTACGAAGAAAGTGAGAAAAGCATTTTTAGCTTAGCACTGTACAGTGCAATGCAAAATTAGTTCCAGAAATGGGTCAAAAAGAAGCCAAGTACACCTACAAATACATTACTTTTATTATTCTAAGATTCTGGAACTTTTCATTGAACTGCTGTGTTAGACACAAAAAAATGGGGGGTGTGCTGCTAGGCAACAGATCCTTAGAATGTTCTATAGAACCTTCTCCCTTTTACCCAATGCTGGTTTTCAACACTTTCCAAAACACTTACCCGAGAGAAATAGATATAATATATATGGCTTATAAATAATTTCAGATAGCAAACCTAAGATGAAAACAATCCAAATTTATGTGAGCTTTCTCACTTTTTTAGGGCAAGGTCAAAGTGTCCATGGTTGGTCCATCCAGTCAACAAAAATTTATAGGTGCCTGCCATATGCCCAGCACTGGAAGGCACAGTGAGCAGACATAGTGCCTGTCCTTGCTGAGCTTAGCAATAGTCATGAAAATTGTCAAAGCTTTCCTTCCCTCACGTTACACAATACACACTTCTAATCAGTAACATTTCAAGTTTTTAGAAAGAAAGAAAATAAAATATATCCACTCCATTTTGTAGGCAGGGAAGCTAAGGCTGAGAATACTCCATGAACTCCCTAAGCCACAGGAAGAATGGTGGGTCAGAACAAAACACCTGACTTACACTTGAGCCACTTTGTATTATCTCTGTTCTTTGCCTCTGTTCTATTTTTAGCTTTACTTTAGTCTTTAAGAATATTTTAAATTCATAGAAAAAAATTTTTAAAATCAAAAAAATTATAGGTATTGGAGTTAGGAGTATAACTCAGCAGTACAGTTCATACTCAAAAAACAAAAATACAAACAAAATAGTATAGTTACTGAGTTCATTGTATAATCAGACTAGTATTTCAATGGATCCATATTGGAAGAGTTCCAAGCTCTGGCTCAAGTAAGGACTTTTATTTTTAAAGAACAAAAACAATTCTTTGGGCTTTTTTTTTTCTTTTTTAGACAGAGTCTTGCTATGTAGTTCAGGCTGGCCTGGAACTTATGATGATCCTCCTGCTTCAGCCTCCCAAGTGCTGTGATTACAGGCATGTGCTACCATACTTGGCCAAAAACATTTCTATAGAAATACTTTTTCTCTTGAGTCGGGTGTGGTGGTGCACTCCTGTAATCCCAGCACTCGGGAGGCTGAAGGAGGTAGATCATTGCAAGTTCGAGACCGGTCTGGGCTATAAAGTGAGCCCAAGGCCAGCCTGAACTGCATAGCAAGACCCTGTCTCAAAAAGACCAAAAAAAAAAAAATACTTATTCTTAGATCTAAAACACTGCTATTTCACCCACCTACTTAGGAACATTATTTGCAATACCACAAGGCAGAAGCAATCCAAATGTCCATTGATAAATGGATAATTCACTCAGAAAATGAGGTATATATTTACAGTGGAATATTATTCAACTTTAAAAAGGAAGAGAATTCTGGTACCTGCTATAATACACATGAACCTTGAGAACACTATGGTAGATGAGAGGAGTTCAGTCATAAAAAAGGACAAGTGATACATGATTCCACTAATATGAAGTACTAAGAACAGTTAAATTCATAGAACAGAAAGTAGACTTGTTGCCAGGAACAGGGAGTAGATGGAAACAAATAATTGTTTAGTGGGTATGAGATTTCATTTTTACAAGATGAAAAAGTTCTAGAGATGAATAATACAACAATGCAGACATACTTGTCACTACAGAACTGTGCATTTAAAATGGTTAAGATGATAAATTTTGTTATATGCATTTTACCACTTTTTTAAAAGCCAAAAAATTCTGATACTTACCTCATTATGCTATTATTTTTTAAATAACTTTCCTTTAGACTTGGTGAGTGACAGGAACAGGTCCTCGTGGCACTATGAAGGGAAATGAAAAAGTTTTCTGTGATGCTTCAAGTCAGCAAGAAAATTTTTTAAAAACACTGAATTTTATGACATTGTCCATAGGTTTTGAATTATTCTTAAATCAGAATTTGCTATTCTATGTTTTAAGAATCACATTTAGGCAGTAAGTATATAATGACTTCCTGGTTGGTAATAACACTGCTATATGTTTTGTTTTTATCTTTCTCTTGAGGGTTAAGAAGCAGTATAAACTGATACCATCCCAGCTATCTAATGCTACATATTTGAAACTAGGGTATATATGCCATATAGTAAAACCTCTGAACACATATATTTTGCATTTGTATCCAATTTCTAGATTTACATAGATCTGCACTCTTATCCACTACTACAAACCTGTTTGTCACCAGATGTTCACAGGACATTCAATTTGAAGCATCTAAAAAAACAGTGGGTCTAAAGTAGGGTTGCAAGAATTGCTAAGGTAGCTTACAGAGGAGGACAGATGGCATCCTTTCCATTCTTGCTGACTGCTGTTAGAAAGGAGCTTTGGGAACGATGGTTGGAGATGAGCTTCTGCCTCTTAAATCTTTCTGCTTTCATTACTGTCTTCCATCACAGTTTTTTTTTTCTTTACCATTTTCTTCATCGACTACGGATATTTAACCCAGTGCAATCAACTGATGATATAAGTACTTAAAAGTACACAATATAAGTACACTTATAATTTAAAAATATTCATCATTATATTTATTTTATAATCATACACATCCATGTCTACTTAATGCTGTAACATGTGAAGGAACTAAGAATCAGGACAGGAAACTTTCCAGATGCTGCATCTGATTAGAGGCAGGCAGGAGGCTCACCACCTAAACAGAGCCGAAGAACCATTTTTAATTTCTCTAAGTCATATTTTTTCATGAAAGACATTAATTACTGCAAGGGCAAAGGAATATGTACATATATGAAGATGTGCTGTAAGCTAGATGTCCCCCTTCACTGCTTCAAGAGCATCTCTCCTGAATCTGTTCCTCCCTCTCTCCCTTTACATCAGCTTCTCTTCATAAAGTCCTTCCAGGGAAAGAACTTTGACTTATCTGGCTTTGTACTCCCAGTGTTGGCACAAAGCCTGGCACATGGTAGATACTCAATAAATGACTACTGAATGAATCAAATCTTAACCTGAAAAGACATAGATTAATATACATGTATGAGACAAATATTTAAGTTAATAGAAGAAATGGGGCACAGAGAAACATTTTCTATTTACAGAACTTTTCTTGATTTAACTGAAAACAAAAATGCCCTTACTGCTGAATATGGCCATTATGCTGTCCAAACCTGAAAAATGCAACGTGGCATGGTCACGTTTAGAAAGTAGGAAGTCCTTACCAGAGTATTTATCTCCTATCTTTGGGGGTGGTAAGTGAGAAAATTTGAGTCTCTGGAAACTGATACAATGGAAATTAAACTTCATTTTTTTTCTAACATTATTTCAAAACTACTGGAAAAAAGGTAACACAGATTTCTTTATAAATCAGCTGAGTAATTTCAGGTTTGTGGCAGTACAAGATAAAAGACAATTTACTTTCAAAGGCAGAATACAAAAACATAGGCTCAAATTGCAGCTGACTGATGAATTAAGTGAACACTGGAAATCTGCTACTAAGATTTGATTATTTCTCTGTATTTTCCCTCTCCCAGTTATACCACACTGAAAATAAAGCAGTTTTGAAGCCCAATTGCAATGGAAATATTTATCATTAATCTACCTTGCTTGAACACAAGGCTTTCTAGCAGTGCAGTGAAGTGAAATTCAAAGTATGTTGTAAATACAAAAGCTTCCTTAAAAAGTAAATGCTACCGTTTTAAAGTTTTTCTGTATTTAAATTAAATGATGAAATAATGCTAAAAAATAAAAAAGCCAGAGACGAAAATACTCTTTCCAGAACTTAATTTGAAGATTCCAGCAGTTTTGACATAGCAGTTTAAAATCATGAGTATTTTTTGAATTGCAGAATAACTACACTATATTTTCAAGACCAAACCATCAAATTACTACTCCACGCAAAGTTTTAAGACTGAGAGCAAAACACATATATATTCTCACTGGAAGAAAAAAAAAACTAACGCTGGAGCATTTTGCTGTCTCCTCACCTCCAGTGCAGATATTGCAGCGGGGCCAGCCGATTTATTTGCTTGCAGCTTGGTTAGCACGAAACGGAAGGGATGTCTAGCTTTCTCATTTTCGTTTTTTTCTAAACCAAAAAGCGTGCATCCACCTTGCCTCACCCCTGGAATGACAATATGGCAAATGTCCCCGCCAGCGAAGCGAGCGCCTGTAGCAGGGGACTATCCCTAAACCGTCACCCCTCCCTCTTGGTGACGCTCCACTTCCTGTTGGGCTAACAGGCGTTCCCAAGAAGCTCGGTTTTGTAGTTCCCAGCCCACCTCCGAAAGCCAGTCCTTCTTTTTCCTAATAACTTTTGTCATCCACGTGAAGGGTCACCTGACCTTCCCGGAACGCTGTCCCGGAGACTGGCCGAGGAAGGTCTTCCCGGCAGGCTGCTGCCTGCGCCTCCCTGGAGCTGGCAGCGAGGCGCTGAGGGCTTGGGTTAACCTGGAAGCAAAGGGGGCGCGGCAGTCTCGGGGTTTCTAGCGGCTGAGACTGCCGGGGAAGCGTTGCAGTCACCACATCGTAATTCCCTTTTTATGAAGGCTCTTTTTATAGGCTCCCTAAAACACCTTGAAGTCTATCTTTACACTGAACGCTGGTCTCCTGCGTTGCTAGAGGGCCAGGCGCTGTTTTCGGGCGTTGGTTCCCATAGCGTTCACCTAGCAAAACCATCACTGGCGCGTCCGGCCCCTGGGGCGGGACACGCTGCCGCCTGGACTCGCAGGCACTGCTGCCTCTGGTGCCGGGATTCATTACTCGGGAATAGTGACGGAGACTGGCTCGGACTCCCGTGCATCCGGGCACATTGGCAGGCGGCAGGCGGCAGGCGGTAGGCGGTGCGGGTGGGCATGAGCAGACGCTAAACCTCCCGTCCAGCCCAGGCTGCAGGTCACCGAGTCAGTACTTTCTTCCTGGGTGCAGGTAGCGGAACCTCATCCTTGTCAGTTCCTCCACCTCGCAGCCCACTTCGTCCCTCATCCACAACAGCCCCAGAAGCCGCGACGTAGGCCCCGCCCCCACGTCTAGGGCCCGCCCCGGACACGCCCCTTCCCTTCCCAGTCCCAGGACGCGTTGCGCGGCCCGGGCCGGAAGTCGGCGAGTTCCCGGGTGTGTGTCTGGGTCTGTGTCTAGTGGCGGCGGGCGGCCGCTGTCCACCTCTGGGAGTTTCCGTCTGAGCACTGCTGTCACTACCATCACCTCACGCAGCCACTTCAAGAGAGGAGTAGGCCCGGCCCTTCGCCGGGCGAAGATGTTGCCCCTGTCCATCAAGGATGATGAATACAAACCACCCAAGTTCAATCTGTTTGGCAAGATCTCGGGCTGGTTTAGGTGCGGGGTGCTGTTGGTTGGGAAGGGGTTGTCGGGCTGGAGAGAAGTCCCAGATCTAAGGATAGCGCCCCTGACGCATCCTCAGGTCGCTGCTGTGGGGGAAGGAGCGAGTGGACGGGGACGATCTTGAAAGGGGCACTCAGCTTCGATATCCCTGCACGCCTTTTACTCTACACCTCTCCACATTTCCAGGTCAATCCTGTCGGACAAGACGTCTCGGAACCTGTTTTTATTCCTGTGCCTGAATCTCTCATTTGCTTTTGTGGAACTACTCTATGGCATCTGGAGCAACTGGTAACCAAAGGGGAAAGTGGTTGGGGCGGAAGCAGGAGTGGGAGAGACCAAGCCTTATTTGCTTAGTGCCACGTAGCTTCTTACCGGGACGTTGAGGTTTTACCTTTGCCACCACCTCTGCTACCAACTGGCAGGGCCACATTTCTCAAGATCTAAGGCCTATCGTGTACAGCCCACTTCTCCCTCAGCTTCTTCAGCTAAGACTACTTAGCTGATAGCCCCCTCCTCATTAATGGAGATGGAGAGCTTTTCATCTCTGAATTCTGCATACCAATAACTTTGCCCACTTGAAATGGGAGAATTCCTGTTTCCTGTCTCTCTTGGGGGGAGTGGCATTTGGATTTCACCCTTAAGATTCTCAAAGGGAACATCCAAGATGTTCTACTTAAATTGACCTTTGAAAAGATTTATAAAGAGGTATCCAGGAAAATGTATGTCATTCTTTTTTCTCTTTAATGCTGAAATTTTATGGGTTTCCTCTGGTGTTGACTACAATCGTGTATAGATTTCTAAAACATCTAAAAACATCTCTTGGCTTTGATGAGTTTTAGTATCACCTTTGTTTTTGTTGTTATTGCTGTTTGTTTTTTGGAAACCTTTTTGGGAGAAGAAAATTTATGCTATGGAAATGAAATTAACGTTATTCAGGTATGTGCTGTTGAACATCTTGAGGTCTCATGAAATTGTTCTGTTGACAGTAAAATCACCACTTCTCAGTGTGCTAGCTCCATTTTTAGAATTCAAACCCATTCAAGAATTTGATGAAAGTCAATACTCAGAAATTTATGTAAAGCTTCAGGGTGTTCTAGGGTTCCCTGAAATAGATATTGGACACCCTAGACTAGGAAGCTGTGCCATTTGTGCTTTATTTTCTATTAATTAAGTAGTCAGTACCTTTAAAGTACATTTATAGAAAGAATTACTATTTGATCTTTATATCTATTGAAATTGAATAATGACATTAGCTACTATCACCAGGTTTATGGTATCTATACTGTTAAAAAGTGGACTTATAAATTCAACTATCATTTAGTTTCATCAGGTACCCCTGGTGTGTGCATGTATGTGTCACAAGGATGCTCCATCACAGATTCTTTTTTAACCCCATAATGTTAAAAAATTCTTGATACATTACGCACATTGAAAGCACCATATTCTTGTATTTGGATAGGAGTAGTTTAATTATTAGTGCACAATATTTTGTGTTTTTCTCTTTCTAAATTATGCCACAGTTTTAGCATATGTGCCCTTTGTGATTTGCCATTGCACATTTTGCCACAGTTGCTTTATGTTGCAGTGCCTTTTATTTCACTACGGTCCTTGCACAAATCACTTTGTAAAATATCTTTTTCAAAGTATTCATATTTGAAGTGCTTAAATTGTATCTTTCATGGACTGTTACCTGTATAGTGACTTTGGATTTGTAGAGATCAATTCAGGAAAATACTAAGGCCATTATTTTCCCAGCCAAATTTGTCAGTATTACATAAGAACATGAAGAAAACATTGCAGTTAGGCTCTTAGTTAATTTGCTGTACTGCTCTTGGATCTTATTCTACTCCCCTTAGCTGACTTGTTCTGTACCCTTCTAGTTTATTCTTCCATTGTATTATTATCTTCTCCAGATTTGAAGTACAGTTTTAATGTCTTGTTTTATACCTCAATCATTTAACATGTATTCATTTTCTTTTGCTGATGCATATTAACTTCTACAGTTGTAGTCACTTGCTCCCCAGTATTATTTTTAGTAGTGGATGTGAAGTATAAACTTTTTCATTGATGTTTGAGCATATTTAGAAACTACTCTGCTTTTCCCTAATCTTCCTTCCTGTGTTTTATTTAGACACCAAAATTTTCAGTTCTTTTGTTGACTGATCAATAAGATCTTGATTTGACTAGATTATTTCTATGTTTATGGGTCCAGTTAGCTTTTTAGTTCCTTTATAAATTTCTTACCAAACTCACTTTTGTTTTCATAGTCATTTTTCTGTTAAAATTTAATGTATAAAAATAAATTTCAAGTTGTTGTGAACACAAAGTATCAAAATTTTTCTGATGGAGATTAAACATGAATAAAAGACTAATAGTAGCTTATGGAAACAGTTGATATGGTTGCATAGTAAATAGTTTTTCTAGGTTTTGTTCAGAGCCTTCATTTTAACAGAAGCACTTCATTACAATTGATTTATATTCTTGATGATAAGAAGGTATCTTCAGTGGAAGAATAACTAAGTTGTTAATATGTTTTTCCTTCATTAAATATCTATTTCCTTTTACCTTTCAGCTTGAATGTAAGATTTGTTAAAGTAGGAATCTTTCTCTGTCTTATTTAGGCACCTTTGTATACCATGTAGTAGACGATTAACACTTCCCAGCTGAATGAAAGAATTAGGGAAGAAAAAACTTGAAATTTATCTATATTAAACATGCTAAGTATCTCACTAGGGGGGAAGAAACCACATATATTAAACTTTCTCTCAGTCTTAGGAAGAAAATGATAGGAACATTACATGTGTGTTTTTTTTCTCTTTTACTGTTTATTTCATTCAATATTATATTTTTCAGTCACTTATTTATTGAGTAACTGTTTAGTCACAAGGTAATATAAAAATACAGTTTTGAGCCATTAAGGATTGTTTATTTTCAATTTACAAGGAAACTCCAAAATTTTGATCAAATGAGATATATCATATTTAACATAGTTGACAAAGTTCCAGATATTCCTTGGAACAGAATATCTATAGTACAGAGAAAAAGAAGCAAAGAGTGTGGACATTATCTTCAAGGAGATTTATTTAGATGTTAGCAACAGTTTCACTACGATTTTAATAACAGGATAATGCCTGGTTGAAAATGTATTCTATTCTGTCAAACATGTAGTCTGGTAAAAATCAAATATTCTTTACTTAAGGAAGGAAGGAAATATGTGGATACTATCAGTTCTGGAAATAGAACTGGCAGAAGAGCTAGATCTACCCTCTTTTGTAGGTGGAAAATTGAGTGTACTGTAGTTTTGTGTTTTCCAAGGTAGCAGCAAGGGCTATAGCAACTGTTATCCAGATTTTTTTCTACTACATTATACCTTTTTTCTAGTATCTTAATACAGTTTTCTTTTTCTTCTTCTTTTGTTTTATTTTATTTTTCTTTCCATTGAAAAAGTTTAATGTCAGTTTTATTGTTTACCAGAGCTGTTGGAACCATTTTCCCTTAGGCAGAGAAGAAAGTCAAAAGGTGAATTTCTTTCTATTAACAAAGTAACTATTTGCTCAAGAAATGTTTAAGGCAATATTGGGCATTTGTTTGGCCCTACTTCTGGATAATATGGCATTATAATATGCTTGTAAGCCCTTGGTAAAGAAAAATGCTTTCATTTAGTACACATTTTTCTGTTAGATTAAAATTGTTATGTGGTTTAGTCTTTTATGAGCTTTCTCTTCACAAAAGACAGCATTACTTATTGGGTATTTAATGGTTTTTGCTTTCTTGTAGTCTTTATTTTTCACGTTACAAAGTTAGATATTTCATTGCTGAGTAATTTTAAAAAAGGGTTAATGGAGAGGAATTATGTTACTGCAGCTCATTAGTTTATTAACATTATTACTATTAAGATTTAAGGATTTTCTAGTTTCTTGATAATAAATTGGTAGTTAATATGTTTTCCCCTTTTTCTACCATATGGAACCAGCTAGTAGGGAGTTTGTAAATTATGATGCTCTCTTCTATTTAATTGTGAATTGATGTTTAATAACCAAAATGGATATGTAGTTACCTTAGTTCCAAATAGTCCTTTTTAAAAAAAAACTTTGCCATGTAAATTTTTTTTTGGTGGTGGAGGGATAGTGTCTCGCCCAGGCTGACCTCAGATTTATGGTAATTGTCTTGCCTCAGCCTCATGAGTGCTGGCATTACAGGTGTGAGCCATACCCAGCTCCATGTAAAGTCTTATATTTAGAAGTAGGTAATTTAATGGGCCTCATGTACTTATCATCTGGGTTTAACTTTTAGCAAAACATGGCCTATTTCATTCTGTCGGTTATCCTTGTCCCACCATTGGATCGGTTTAAGCAGATTGAAGTTATTGCTATTTCCATAACTGCCTGGCATGGTGGCATATGGCTCTTCTAATCCCAACACTCTGGGAGGCTGAGGCAGGAGGATCAGAAGTTTGAGACCAGCTTAGGCCACTTAGCAATTTTTCTGGATATAAAATAAAAAGGATGGGGATGTGATTCAGTACAGAGGGCTTGGGATCAATCTCTAATACCACCAAAAAATAAAAAAGGAAATATTTCCTTAAGTACCAGGTTGATTCTCAAAAAGGCAAGAGCTTCCCCTTTTCATTAACATAACCCCCAAACCATTATCACCCATAAAAATGAATGATTCATTAATATCAGTTGTCCAGTCAGTTGGTAAATGCTCATGTGTCCCCCATCGTTTTTTAAAATTCTTTTTACATTTGATTTTAAAGGTCAGAATTCAAACATGCATAGTGTTTGGCTGATATATGAAAATCATACAGGTCTTATAATTTATAGGTCCTTTTTCTCCATTTGTTTTTGCCTCTAGAAGTCCAAAAATAAAATCCTTTTCAGAAGTTTCTTTTGCTGAACATTTTGATCACATTTATTCTGTTTTGCTTTAGTGTTTAGATTTCTCCTTTAAACTTAAGAAATTTTGTCTGATTAAAATGTGCTTTAGCTGGGGATAAAGCTCAGTGACCCAAGCACCTGCCTGGCAAGCACAAGCCCCGAGTTTGGTTCCTGGTTAAAAAAAAAAAAAAAAAAAAATGTCCTTTAGTAAGTACTTTAAAAAGTTCCAAGATACATTTTAAAGAAACTAGTAAAGAGGAACCTGAAACAAATGTGCTGCTTTTAACAATTAGTTTATCATGGTTTACTAAAGTTACTTTTGACATGGAAATCATATAATCTTATTCTGTATGCTACCTGTATTTTTTAAACAAATTTGTGTTGCACAGTTCAAATGATAAATCATAGCCAGGAACATTTGTGGATACTGAAAATGAACAACAAAATTAACTTTCCTAAGAGCAATATTTTCATAAATGGTCAATAAGTATAGAACTTAGAAGTACATAGTTTTTCATATGGGTTTCACTACCTGTTTGTAGATAAGTAGCTTTCAAATGATACTATCAGGTTTAAGGTAAAAGATCTCATCACATTGCTTTAAGGGGACATGATGTTCTTCCCTCTTAGAAAAAGAAGTGGTTTTTCAGGTAAGATCACATTTTATTAAATACTAAAAATATTTAAATGAAAATAAATTTAGTTAAAATTTAAACAAGATTAAAACTTCATTTTGGTAAAGTATTAAAATTGACATGCTATTTCTAAACCTGTTGATTGCTGCAGTATACAAAGGGGATTTATCTTTCCTACTTTCCTATTAAGATATATCCTTCGAATGTATATATAGTAAAATGTTTTTTAAAAATAGTTTACTTGGTTATTGTAACAAAATATTAACAATTAGGTAGCTTCAACAACAGAAATTTGTCCTCTCACAGAAATCTTAAGGTTCAGTGTTGGCAGGGTTATTCTTTAAGGGGGCGCTAAGGAGGTGTTGCTCTGTTGCTGCTTCCTAGACCTTCAGTTGGTTTATTGGTAGTCTTTGCTATTCCGTGGCTTGTAAAAGATCATCTGCTGTCTAATTTAGATTTGCATGGTGATCTCCTATGTACGTGTCCCTGAGATTTCCCTTTTTTTATAAGGACACCTGTATTTGGAATAGGGACCACTTTATAACCCAATCTTAGCTACATCTGTTTTAAACTTCTTACTGAATGAGGTCACATTCTGGGGTACTGACAGTAATAATTCAATCCATGATGTAGTATTTTATTAAATATGTGTTTAGATAAATGAACTATCAAATTTATATTTCTTTAGAAAGAATATTCAATCTAAAACAGGTTTATGGTCATTTAAAAAAGATTTATATATAGAATATATATATTAGAGGGTAAAGATATTAAAAACCATGCATAGCTAAGAAAAAAACCTGTTGTGTGTAAACTAATACAGCTACTAAAGTTGACTTTTAAATTTAGTTTTAAAATCCATAACATCAATAAAACTATGCTGTTTTATCAGAAAAGTTTTCTGAAACCGAATTTTAATAGCATGTTGTCCTATTAGTTTTTTATTAAGAGAAAGCAAAATAATAGATGATGTCTTCACTAATCGTTACATAACAGTACAGGTATTCCTCATTTAATGAATTATCTGTTTAATAACTCTTTGGATTTAGGACATGTTGCGCATAGTTTTGGTTCAGGTATATAGTAGTTTGGCGATACAACTGTCCAAGAACAAATCTTAAAATATCAATTCTGAGAGAACTGTATGAGTAACGTGCTCCTCAGTTTTATAGGTACTGTGCTTTTTTGTAGGTGAATAGTGTTTTGACTTCAGTTTCGAACTCCATAATTATTTCAGAAATTATAATACTTGAAGAAATTTTAAAATTGCTTTTTATATTTGTATGAGTTATGGTTTTGAATTTTAGTTTATATTTGTATGAGTTATGGTTTTGAATTTTAGTTGGTAGCCCTTCTAGTTGACAAAAGCTATAGCATGTAAATGTTAAGAGCTATAGTTCATGCTTGGGAACACCAGATATTATGAGATATTAATTATCATTAATATAACAATTCATTGTTAATAGTACTAACAAGAATTTGGTGTGGCTTTAATGTGTGTAATTTGGACTGTGATACATGTTTCATATATATTATCTAAAATTACAGTAATTATGGCACTTTTATGCTCTTAACCTGTTTGAGTGATGGCTTAATTGAAGTGTAAAGAAGTGAAGGAAATTGATGGTTACAGTTGTAGTGGTGAGATTTGAATCCAGGTATTCTGACTTCAAAAGCTTGATTTTAAAAGACTTAATTCATGATCTGTGATTGCTTTCAGAATATTTTATCAACTTTTCTTCAAGTTTGTTGATTTTTTTTCCTTTTCTGAGTCCAGTAAATCAATTGCAAGAATTTTTCATTGCTTATACCTTGTTTTTATTTCTAGCATTTGCACTTGATGTTTTGTATTTCTCATTCCCCTCCTGGAGATTAGTTCATGTATTTTGTCTTCTTTTTTTATAGATCCTTTAGTATATTAATCATAGTTGCAATAGTTTCATTATGGAAGCTGATATGTTCATTTGCTTCTGTTGTTTTTTTTTTCAAAATCAGTTAAGTTCTGTGTGTGTGTGTGTGTGTGTCTTTTTGAGACAGGGTTTTGCTATGCATTTCAGGCTGGCCTTGAACTTACTTCATAGTCTAGTTTGACAGTTCTGTGATCCTCCTGCCTCAGCGTTCTGAGTGCTGGGATTATAGGTATGTGTCATCATTTCTGACTCTTGCTCTTTTTATGTGTCTTGAACTTTCTGATCCATGCTGGATATAGTGAGTAAAAAACAGTAGACACTGAGGTACCTAGAAATAAGAGCACTTCGTCTGTCAGGCTATTAGTTGGTCAGACCTTGCTCATTCAGTAGTCTTTGTGTGTATGTGCTATGGAAGCTCTTCATGCTCTTATACCCTCTCCTTCCCCAAACTATTCACTGTTGTTGCTTCTTACGTAGTGCTAGGTTTGTGGTGAGAGCAGAGCGGTATTTGTTTGATTGACCTATCCTCAATTTTTGACAGATCCTGTAAGTCTGGAGTTTAGGAGTATACTTTCATTAATATTTTTACTCCACCTCCAGCAGTAACCAAATCTTGTATATATGGATGTGGAATTAGGTAGGAATCAGGTTCCTCCTTCCCCATTAGTGATGTAACATCTGCTTTGTATTTGAAGACTTGGTCCTTCTTTAGTAGCATGGTTTTAGTGGTTGTTTTGTTGTACATAATATAAATCTTTAAATTAGGACAGTTAAAGCAAGCACAGTGGTGTCAGGGTCCCAACACCCTGGGAGGGTGAGGCAAGAGGAAGGACAACTTAGTGATCTACTCCACTGTACTGTTGTTCCATAAAAGCAACTGTAAAAATAAACTAATAAGCATAATTGTATTTCATTAAAACTTATACAACCAGATAGTTGCCTAGATTTTTCCTGTAGGCTGTAGCTTGCAAATACTGGACAGTCAATTATCCAGTATTTGCAATTATCTGTATAATATAGTAGACAGTCAATTATCTGTCAAATAAATAAAACCTTACTGACATATAATTCACATACCATACAATTTACCCAGTTAAAGTGTAGAATTGTGTGGCCTTTAGTACATGTTGTAGAGTTGTAAAACTAACATAACAATCAGATTTAGAACATTTTATTACCCCAGGAGGAAATCTTCACTGTTCCCTCATTTGGTCATTTCTAGGCAGTTAGTCTGCTTTCTATGAATTTGCCTATTTTAGATGTTTCATTTAGATCTTTTCAGATTGACTTCTCTCAGCGTGTTTTCAGAGTATCAGCTGTGCTGTGTTTGTATAAATATCTCATTTAGGGTTTTTTTTTGTCACGTAACATGTTAGCAGTGTCACATCTTTGCAAAAAGTTGTTAATCTGTCTTTTAAATTATAGTTATTCTAGTGGGTGTGAAATTATTTTGCATTGTGGTTTTGATTTTCATTTCTTTGTAGTTGATGATGCTGAGTATCTTCATGTGCTTATTGGCTATTTTATATGTTTTTGAGAAGATGTCTAGTCAGATCTTTTTGTCTATTTTTAATACTGGTTTGTGTAACTTTTGTTAAGTTTTAACAACTCATGTATTCTGATTAAAAGCCCTTGTTAGATGTAAGACTGGCAAAAATTTTCCTCCATTCTGTGCATTGTTTTCTTCTGTTGCTTGTGCTTTTCATACATAAAAATGTATCACCTAGTCTAAAACTCCTATGTTCAAGGGTTTTGTAGGTTTAGCTCTTAGATTCATTTTAAGCTCATTTTTGTAAAGGATGTGAAAGATACTGAATCATTTTTACATGTAAATAGTCAGCTGTATTAGCACAATTTGATTAAGAGTATTTGTTAAAAACATTGTTTTTTCTATCATTAAATTTCTTCAGCTTCATTGTCAAAAATCAGTCTTGTCATTCATGTGAGGTTTTATTTCTGAGCCCTAAATTGTACTCCATTGATCTATGTGTTTACCGTTATGCCAGTACCACACTGTTGTAATTAATGTAGTTCTTCAGATTCTGAAATTGGTAAGTAAGAGTTTTCCAACTTTGCTGTCCTTTTTCAATATTGTTTTGTCTCTTTTAAGCCTATCAATTTACCATATGAACTTTAAGATTAGCTGGTTAATTTCTTCAAAGTTAGCTTGGATTTTGATAGACAGTACATTCAATCTGTAGATTATTTAGGGAAATATGACAGCTTAAAAATACTGTTTTCTCTGTCTGCGAGTATAGCTCAGCGATAGAGCATGAATGAGTTCACCATATACAAAGCCCTGGTTTCAATCCTTCAAAAAGAAAATATTCTGATCCATAAACATGAAAGTCTTTCCACTTGTTTAGGTCATCTTTAATTTATTTAACAGTTGTAGCTTTCAGAATATGTTTTATGCTTTTTTTTGGTTAAATTTCTTGTTAGGAATTTTAATTTTTCTATTTGATATTATAAATAGAATTTTACAAATTTTATTTTTATTTTTTGTTACTGTGTATGAATATAGTTCATTTTTGATCTGTCAGTGTATCCAGTAAATTTGCTAAATTCATTTATTTTAATTTTCTTAATATTGGTTTATCCTTTAAATTTTCTGTGTACTGTTCAAGATCCTGCCATGTGATAATTTTTTTTCTTTTCCTATCTGGAATCTTTTTTTGTAATTACTGCTTACTTGTCCTGATTAGAGTCTCCAGTAAAATGATATATAGTGATGACAAGAGACATCCTTGTATTTGTTCCTTATCTTCAGGGAAAGCAAACTTCTTAATGATGGTAATGTTCACAGTGGGATTTTTATAGATGTCATGTATCAAGTTGAAGAAGTTCTTTGTATTTTACTGTTGTTGATTGTGATTGTCATGAAGAGCTATTGAATTTTTGTTAAATGCTTTTCAGTAGCTATTGAAATGGACATGCAGTTTTTTCCCTTTATTTTACTGATATGGCATATTACATTGATTGATTTTCATATATTAAACTACTCTTGTATGTAAGGTTAAATTTTCCTTGATCATGATATATATGATTTTTTAAAAAATATATTGCCTGGTTTGATTGTTTTGTTGAGGATTTTGTATGTATATTTCTAAGAGATTGCTCTGTTTTTTCTTGTGAAGTTTTGTCAGGTTTTGGTATTAGGGTAGTACTGGTCTTATCCTTGGGATGTATTCTCTGTTTTTCTGTTTTTTTGGAAGTATTTGTAAAACATTGGCATTATTCTTTTAAATGTTTAAGAGAATATTTAAGAGAAAAATCAACATTGAATTTATTTAATTTTTTTTAACATTGGATTTATTTTCTTGCTGAAGTCTTAATACTACTAATTCAGTCTTTTATCTTGTCAGGTCTTCCTCAGATTATTTTTTAGTCAGTTTTTCTAAATTGTTTCTAGGTATTAGTCTGCTTTGTCTATGCTATCTAATTTGTTGCTCTGTTGTTAGTTCATAATACATTTTTTCGTAGTCTTAACTAAAATTTAGTAATTTTGTTGGTATTTTTAAAGAAACAACTTTTAGTTTTGTTGATTTTCTTTTCCTATTCTACTCTAAATTATCTTTACAAGATACTAGAGCTCTTTAATACTTACTGACATATTCAATGAATGGTCTCAGCTTTGGTTATTTGAAAAAGTATCTTGCATAGAATTTTAGATTGCTAGTCTTTACTCTTTTTTTTTTTTTTTTTTAATTGGTACTGGGGATTGAACTCACGACCATGCGCTTGCAAGGCAGGTGCATATGCCACTGAGCTAAATCCTCAGCCCTGGTAGTCTTTACTCTTTTAATTGTTTAAAGACATTACTTCATTGGATTGTGGCATGGAGTTTCTGCTGAAAACTATGCTTGACTATTATCTTTGTTTTTTCATCTAACACCCAATTATCAAAGATTTTTCTTTCTCAGGTGTTGAGAAGTTCATAAAGTATCAAGAATTTCTTTGCCTACTTGGGCTTCACTAAGCTTTTTGGATCTGTGATTTTCTTCCTTCTATGAATTTTGTAAGATTCTTAAATACTTTTTCTAGCCCATTCTTTCTTCCCAACTCCTGAGAATACAAAGACATGTTTATTTTATTCCATTCTATTTTACTTTATTTTTTGATTTATTTTTGAGACAGGATCCTTGAACTCACTCTGAAGCCCATGGTGGTCTCAAACACATGATGGTCCTCCTCCCTCAGCCTCCCAAGTGCTCAGATTACAGACATATAGCACTGTACCTGGCTCTGTGTTTGGTTTACTTTATACCCTCTGACAAGTTTTGATCTCTTCTGATTTTGTTTCTACTCCTTTTCTTCTTTGTGTTTCCCTTTTTATAATTTCTTTTGACTTAACTGATTCTATGTCCAGTCTGGTTGGAAACCCACATATGTTTTAATTTTAAAAATTTAGCATTTTCATTTGATTCTTTTATGTAGGTTCTCCCTCTAGAAATTTCTCATGAGTATTCTCCAGCTTTATACCATATCCTTTAACATATTAATCACAGTTGTTTTAAAATCCTTCTGTGTTAGTTCCAACATCTGAGCCCCTCTTGCTTTTGATGCTTTTGACTGCTGTAGTTCTTGACAATGAGTCTTTTTTTACACTAATTCCCTGTTATGGTTGATACATTGTGTCAACTCGAGCAGTTTAGAAGTTTAACTGAGAGACTCAGCAGAGAGCCCTGATTCTAACTTTGTAAATATCCTCATCCTGTGCTGCAAGGAGATTTTGTGAGTGCTCTACCAGCTTTGGAGGCATGGGTTAGAGGTGGTGGGGGTGGCCTGTGTACAATATTAGCCAGGAGAAGAGGTTTGTTCTCTCCCTTTTTGCTCTGACTGCTTTTGCCAGCTGCTGCCTTGAAGTATTGCACCAGTACCATGCCTTCCTGCCTTGGAGCCGGTTGATTATGGACTGAAACCTCCAAAAACTGTTAAGAAATAAACCTTTTCTTCCTTTACTTTGCGTGTTGGGTGTTTTATCCCAACAATGAGAGAAAAGTAACCAAGACAACCCCCTTCTTGATCTTGTTACATATTTTATACATATATATTGGGTGCTGTATGTCTTAGTTATTTGTCTAGTTGCTAGGACAAAATACCCAATACCTAAAGTTAAAGAATGAAGGATTTGTTTAGCTCACAGTTTGTAGAGGTTTAAATCCATAATTGGCTGTCTCTAAAGCAGGGTGGTATGGTCGAAGGGCAGTTGTTCATGGTGATGGAAGATACCAAAAGCAACAAGAGAGAAAGGAGAGCAAGTTGCTTTCTGTTCCTTATAGTGTAACCAGGCTACCTGCCCTAGGGCAAGTATACCATTTATACCCTCTGTCCCAGCACTGGGCCATGAATCAGTCACAAACTCTAGATTCACCCTTCTCCAAAAAGTCTACCCCCCATGACTGCATAAGGCTTTGAGAGGGACATCCAGACACAAACCGTAACACTGCATATAGTGTTTAAAGAAATAATCAACTGAAGTTAAGAGGGAATATGTCCAAAATGGGCACCACTATTTTCCTATCTGGTCAGTAGTTGAGCTGGGTCTAAGTTGGGTTTTGAATTTTGTTTAAAGAGGTAATAAACTGAAGTTAAGAGTGAATATGTCCAAAATGGGCACCATTATTTTCCTGTGTGGTCAGTAGTTTCCTGAGCTGAGTCTAAGTTGGGTTTTGAATTTTATTGTTGCTACTTAATTTCTACATGTCACAGACTTCACATTTTTCCCGTGGTTCATATAATTTTTGCTTAGTGTGGGATTTGAAAAACTAAGAGTTTAATCAACATTCTTATTCCACTCTCAGCTTTCAGAAAGTTCTACACATCTGAACCACACATAATCTCTCTTTGTTCTTGTTCTTACAGGTAGAATACTATTGACTTGTACTTTATTCAAGGCTTGGTGTGGGGATGGTGTTAGGTTCTCCTGCTTCGGCCTTAGATTTAGGCAGGCCTTGTACCCTTGAATGACAGGGTAGGTTTTGTTTTGGTTTTCCAGTACGGAATAGAAGTTTATTTAGATCATGATTCTAGAGGCTGGGAAATTCAGTATCAAGGTGCTGATATGAGAGGGCATCACATGATGAGACAGAGCAGGTATCTCAGAATGGCTGTTAAGGATCCTGTATCTCTCTGATCCTCCAACCAGTTCCCCCTCCTTAGGCTGGTATCAAGAGGGGGGAGCAGGACACCTAATAATAGCAGACTTTTGCTTTGTATCAGTGTAAGATGCGGTGCCCAAGCAGTGTTTATTTCCTGCCCTGCTCTTGCAGATAGTAGTTTTTTTTTCTCCTTCTCTTTGGTAGCAATTTATATTCACTGGTGACCTGCGGTTGGGCAGATTCCTACCTCTTGTCCAGCAGCAGGTGCCTTTTATTTCTACCCCTCTCTACAACAGCTGGGCTTTTTCTTGTCAGGGAGTGGGAAGGTTTTCTTTTTAGATGCCTTTGATGCCTTTGTACATACTGTATTTAAATGATATCCTTTTAGAAGGTAATTCCTGATGAACAGGGTCTGAACCTTAGATTTTTAGGGAAGAATGCCCACACTTTGGTTTTTATTATAATAGGCTGATGTGCTTGTTCTTTTCCAGCTTGGGCTTGATCTCCGATTCGTTTCACATGTTTTTCGATAGCACTGCCATTTTGGCTGGATTGGCAGCTTCTGTTATTTCAAAATGGAGAGATAATGATGCTTTCTCCTATGGGTAAGAGTTTTTAAAAATTATTTACTTGAAGCATGGGATTTACAGAGAAATAAAGGAATCTTGAGGTTGGTGAGTTGTTACAAATTGAACACATGTGTAACTTAAAGCCATGAGACCCTTCCTCATGCCTTTTTTGTTCTTCCCAACTCATCTGGTAGTGGTTATTTTCTTAAGTTCATGGGTTTGTTTTGCCTGTTTTTAAACTCTACGTAATTAGAATCAACAATATGTAATTTTATTCACATCTTAATTCTTTGGCTTAGTGAGTGGACACTAAACATTTACTAAGATATTTTAGATAAAATCATTTCAATGTAGGAAGATTTCTTATAACTTGTATTTTTTTTCAAAAAAGAAAAAACGTTAGTGAAAATAGTGATTTTTCTTATTGAAGGTATAACTTGCTATTAGTTTATTTAAAATAATTTCATAATAGGTTTTCTTGAGCTCTGCATTTATATACAGTACTTTTTATATATGCTCACTGATTTGGACAATTAACTAAATATTTGGAGAGCAGTTTTATGCTAAGGGGCAGTGTTGGATCATCGAGACAGAGTTAACTTTCTGCTGCTACCTCTGATTGGGAAAGTACTAGATTTTCCATTATTTGATGTATGATTTCTTTTTTTTTTAATTTTAGAATGAGAAAAGAATAAAAACGATACAGAATTTCAAAGCAAAATAACAGATTAACAATGGTTAATATAGTGCATATTGTTATCTTTAAAGTGGCTGTTTAAATTACAAGATATAGGTATGAAAAAAATGATCATACAATTAATGAAAGCAAATCATTTTTTTGACAAACTAACAGATTAGTAGTATAGTTATCTTGTGTGCACACATATATATGTATAATCTTTCTGATTTTCCTTTTTTGAGCTCATAGAATATTTTGTAGCATAATTATATGCAAGCAGAACTCAGCACTAATATCTTTTTCATCTATCCCTTTCTCTTTCCTGCTTATTGTTGATTCTTTCTGTTTTTAAATTTCTTACCCTGTGCGCTTCATGTGTGTGCGTGTTTTCTTTTGGGAAAGAGTAAGGAAAAAAAACTGATGGATTATTTGAAACCATGCATAATTATTATATAATAACAACAATAGTAAACTACCAGTGTCAGCACACAAAAATGGAATTAAGTAGGCTAAACCTAAAGATGAATCCCTGTAAGCTCCATTTCAAGGTGATCATAGTAGCAGACTGACTCTACATTGGAAGAAATAGGAGGCTTTGAGAGCAAGTAAGACTTTTCAGTATTTGTTTATATAAAATCATCTTGTGTCTTGTGATACTCTTATTTTTGAAATAACAAATCCAGTATAAAAATAGTATGCATTCAATAGCTAGATGCATATATATACATATTTATATAATGTGTTCATATAGTCGTACCCTTTTTTCTTTTGCCCTAGTTGAAGAATTCAGATACCAGACATGCTTAATTAGGTAGTAACACTTTCCTGAATTATATGGTCCAATTTCTAGACTTGCTCTGTTAAGTAAACATAATCATTTGTAATAGCAAGTGTATCTACTTTTTATAAGCTTGTCCTTTTAAATCTATAGCCAAGTTCAGTGATACATTGGTACTTAAGGTTAATTAGTTATAGGAGGTGTGATGAGTACCAGAAACAGATTATTTTGGCTAGAAAAGATAGTCATGAGGGAAATCAACCCAGATAAGTTCTAGCTTGAGTGTCAAGTACCAAACGTCTGGTAGGACAAAATACATCAAAATATGTTGAGGATCAAGTTTGACCATTTTCAAAGCAGTAAAGGAATGACTGTGCAGCCAGGTATACAGCTAATTAAATTACTGGAGTCCAACAATGTACCAGAATTTATAGAGCACACTTAATATGCTAGGAATTGAAAACTAAAAAATACCCTTCTTGCCTTTGATCTTGAAATCTAGTAGAATTATAAGACAAAAGATTTTCAATCAATAACTATGGGACTAAAAAGGTAGTTTTTTAAAAATCCCTTTGTATTTTTGAACAATAACCCTGGTGACTAGATAAATTTCTTACTGTAGGTTATTTTAAGTTGGCTGCAAATTATTATAATTTAATGTTCTTTTCCCCAAAAAAAGATACATGGTTTGATGGATAATATATTAATATAATTTACTTACGTTTGGTAGAAGATAGAAATATATGTTATTTTTGAATATAGAAATACATGCTGTGTTAGCATGTACTGAATATGACAAACTCCAATATAACTGAATAGAATACATTTCAAGAATTTTTCTTTAAAATATATTTATAGTAAAAGTTGTATTATTTAGAAACTGAAATGGAAAGTAGGAAAAGCAGTTTTGATGCTGTCATATTGTTTGAAGAGAGAGTGATTAAGTCATGTTAGCACACTTTGAATGAAGTTAGAATGTAGGGAAATGTGGAGTTAAAGTTGTTTCTGTAAATTTAAGCCAGGTATACTTTGTGGAAAAATAAAATCTTATCCCCCAATGCTTCACACAGGTAGGAAGCAGACAGCTTCAGGAATCCATGGAGAAAAAGACAGGTATTTTTTAAAAAAAGTTTAATTAGAATTATGTGAATCTAGAATTTATTCTAAAAATAGGTAATTGAAAGTATATGCTGATTTATTAATCATAGAAAAACAATGGTAAAAATATAAATCTCAAGTTATCTCTGGGATAATTTAGGAATAATTTCATTTTACTTGATAGCAAAGAACTTTAGATCTTCCTAAAGATCTAAAGACTGAAAGATACAAAGCAAAATGTACAAGGAGTTCTTAGAAAAGGAAGACGAGTAAGTTCTTAACACCCCAGTTTCCAGATGTTTGTACTGCTCTTTATCTGTGGATCCTTGCTTTGCCTACTTTGTCTGATCCTGTTCTTTCTCCAGTGGGAACTTGAGATTTAAATTTCTGTGAAAGGTCTTTATAAACCTGTTTATGCTAAGAAGCTTGTTTAATTGACTTGTAAAAATCTGTGTTTTGTGGCATTCTAGTAAATAAATTAATTTCCTCCATCATTTCTGCAACATTAAAATAAAATGCACTATATTATAAATGTTTGGACTTTACTGGTATGTATAAGCATATAATATGGTTTAGAATCTCTGAAGTAAACTTACAATTTGATTTTTTATGAAATAACACAGTTGCTTGCTGTGCTTCTCTTTAGGTATGTTAGAGCAGAAGTTCTGGCTGGCTTTGTCAATGGACTTTTTTTGATCTTCACTGCTTTTTTCATTTTCTCGGAAGGAGTTGAGGTATTATAGTAGATAATGATTAGTCAGTAAATTACATTTCTGTAATGTTTATTGTTAAAGACATGTAATAAACCTGTTTTCAGCTGTCATAATTTACTGAAAACGGTCTTGGAATAGATAAAGTATTGTATTTAACAGAAGCTTACAAAATAGTTGAAAAAATTAAACAATAAGCTTGAAATTGAAAAAATGGTAGTGCTTTTACGAGCTATAGGTAATGTATTGACATGAAAATGTAAGTTACAAGCTGGGTAGTGAGGTCAGCTGGGAAGTGTTATGACAGTTGTGCTAATAAATCTTTATGGTAATTAAAGAAAAAAAGATAAGGACTAATGCATTTATAAAGGGCAGTATTTTAAGATACCAAATAAGAACAAGTTTGTGATCAAAGAATCACACAAAAATACTTGTATTTACTTAAAAATAGTAATTATTTCTTTTCCATCAATATGTGATCACACTGTTTATTTTTTTTTTAACTATAATGACATTTTGAGTGGTTTTAATTTTGAAAATTACTATAGATTTTTAATAGTGCCTTGTGTTTGAACCAATCAGTAAGAAATTATACCAATCCTGTTTGTATTTTATATTTTCTAGAGAGCATTAGCCCCTCCAGATGTACATCATGAGAGACTGCTTCTTGTTTCAATTCTTGGATTTGTGGTAAATCTAGTAGGAATATTTGTTTTCAAGCATGGAGGTCATGGACATTCTCATGGCTCTGGTATGATGGTTAGAACCCTTTGTTTCTTCATTTTTTACCTAGTGTATGTCAAAATTATTTATTTTAGAATGTTGATAATTTGTAAAGTTAAACTATATATTAATTTTCAGTAACAAAAGTAATAATGTCAAAATACCTGTGTCTTCCTAAACTGCCTCCTACTGCTCTGTGCCTCTCCTCACTATTCTGGCACCTTCTCAGAGATGTGCATGTTATGTTTGGTATGAATTGCTGCAGACTTCTGTAGCTCATTTCTTTCATTTAATACCATTCATATAAAAAAGCAGATTCAGAAAACCACAACAAATTTAAATACGTGTATGTGAGAAATTTACTCATATTTGAGAAATCTACTGTCTAACCTAGAATTAAGAGCTTTCCATTTAGTGTACATCAGTCTACCTTGTTAACAGCTACTCCATGGTATAAGTTACCATCATCTAATCAGTATCACCTCAATTCATTTACATTTTTATGCTAATCTATATAAATCTTATTCTTGGGACACATGCCAAGTTTTTTCCACAGCTGTGTTGGCCTCTATTGTAACTATTAATCACGTTTAAATAAAAATTTAAATTTAATACTTATGTTAATTAAAATTAAAGTTAAAAATTCAGTTTTTCAGTTGCATTAATGATATTTAAATGCCCAGTAGTAACATGAGGATACCATATTGGACAGGGTAGACATAGAACTTTTATATCATTATAGAAACTTCTTTCAATTCAGTGTGCTAGAGTAAAGTGAATTGCTGGAGCATAGAATATATATGTTTTCAGTTTCAAAAGATTTTTGCAAATTGCCTTCCAAAGTAACTGTCATTTACACTTATTCCCAGGATAAATGCAAGTAATAATTTCTCCCCACTCATGTGAACCCTTACTGTTGTGCTAAAGTTTTATAAAAATGGTTGTTAATTTTATTTGGTATTTTTCTGATAAGTAGTGAAATTGAATATCTTCATGGTATTTTTTTAGGCTAGTCAGGCTTTTCCTTTTTAGAACTACCTGTGCATATTTTTGCCAATTTTTTTTTCCAAGCTACTTAAATGTACTGTATTTTTATTGCTATCAACCTTTAAATGTGTTGTTAATATCTTTTTCTAGTTTGTGGTTTGTCTTTAAACTTTTATATATATTTTTAATTTTAGATATAGACTGGTGTTTATGTTACATTTTTACTTTTATATTTTTTGCTTTGTTTTAGGTGCTTCCTATTCCAGGGACATAATCCTAGACTTTTATACCATATATGTGTTCTATTTAATTTTTTTGTAATCATTTTGATCTTTGTAGTTACAGGTCTATGCTTTATTTTTCTTTGTATAACTTGAACTATTTAGTGTCTTTTCACCCTTGATAACTGTAATACATTTTTTGACCAGAGTGAAGGCTTTTGTCCATCTCAAAATGTCTTAATTGCTCTTTAAGGAGAAAGAAAGAAAATGTAGAATTTTTGTTTGAGTCTTCATTTCCCCAACATTTGATATGCTTCCACTGTCTTTTGGCCTCTGATTTCTTTTGAGAAGGTTAATCTTGAAGTACCCACATTTTTGTTTTACTGCACAACTTTGAAGATTTTCTCTTTGTGTTTGATTTTTATCAATTTGACTGTAATGTCTCTAGATACTGCTTTATTCGGTTTAATGAATTTCTTGAATACATTTTCATTAAATTGGAGTTGTTTCCAGATTTAAAGTATGCCTGCTAAGCCCAAAATCTGGTCATCCTCAGAAATATTTTCATTAAGCAGGCTTTTTAAAATATGCTGTATGGCATACTTTTCTATCTCTTTTTGATGAAAATTGGACATTTTAGATATTATAATGTAGCAATTCTGGTATCAGATTATGTCAGTCCTCTAAAGTTTATTGTTTCTGATGCTTTTGTTGCTGTTGTATTTTTCTTTGTGCAAGTCTTTCTGTGAACGGATTCAGTAGATTATGTGTTTCCTGAAATTTGTGGCTATTTTGTTCTTTGCTGGTTGTTTTAAGATCTTGTTTGTGTTTTTAACCTGGCTTCCTAAGGGTCACACCTGATCTCATATAATTTAATAGAAAGGCAGTGATTAGTCAAAAGAGTACTTTGAATGCCTTTCCTAAAATCCACTACTTTGGTCAAAGGGATCTTCATGAGTGGACTTTTAAACTTAAGGCAATTTACAAGGCACCTTTAGGTTTTGCTTCCTGCTTAGGTAGTGTCTTAAGGTCCAGTTAAAGATAAAACAGTGATTTCTTCTTTTTCAGGTCTTTCTTGGGCCTGTACCTTAGGGTGTATGCTATCTTTTGAATTTTAAGGAATATATTAATGCTTTCCAAAGTTTTTTACATCTGTCTAATTCTGAGATTCCTTATAATTCTGAAGCTCTTGATTTACCCCATCTTAGATCACAGCCTTCAGCAGATGAGGTGTGGCTAAAAAGTTGCCACTGTTTTGATTATTCCTTCATGCCGGTCCTTGTCCCCATCTCAACTGAGCTGAGCTCTGGATCTAAGATCCACGTGATTGGTAGAAATTTGTTGAAGCAAAACAAGTTTAGACAAAATACTGACTGTCCAGAAAATGATGCTTTTAAAAAGCACCATTAATAATCAGATCTCTGTGTTACCTGCTGTCCTTCTGGCTTTTGGCTATTTTGCTCATAGTAGATTGGAAGATGGAATGGCATAACTCCAAGTTAGCATATCAGAAGTTCTTGTCTTAATGAATTCTAGTCGTTTCTCTTGGATAAATGGTTTTCACTTCATTCACTAGTTTTGATTAATTGTCAGAGTTCTGAAATGGTTTGCACCATAATAGTTTTCCTATACTTCTGTTGTTTCAGAGAAGTAGTTCACAAAGATTCTCTTTACCCTTTTGGAAGGTGATTTCCCACAGTTATGATCTTTTCATATGATGTAAGGCTGGATTTGATTTTCTGGTATTTAAAACTTTTGCAAGCATAACTGATGCTTTTTAAATTGTTTATCATTCAGGATTTTTTCCTGTGTTCTTTTTAGTAGCTAGTATAAGAAGTTTCTTGATGGTTTACTAGGATTGTAAAGAGAATTGTTTATTCTTTGTCTTTTTCTACCTGCTTTCGTTTAACTTTACTGATCCTTTTACCAAACCTACTGCTTCCCTGCCTTTTTTTACGTGCTTTCAGCCTGCTTTCATTTAACTTCATTGATCCTTTAACCAAAGGTAGTGCTTCCCTGCCTTTGCCTCATTGTGACTATATACCTGTATCTTGTTTTTGTTTGTTTTTATGCTTTTTGTGATTCTGTCATATTTCTTAAATGTGTGCTCATATTTTTTCACTTTTTTATTGGTTATACAGGTTGATGGTTTCATTTTGGCAGATTTATACATATACATAACATACTTTGATCATTTTTACCCCTCACCCCCCTCTTCGCTAGTTTTACATTCTTTTGGGAGGATTTCAATGTGTATATTTTGCCCATATTAATTCTTCCAGGCATAACTTTATTATTCTTAGTTTAGAGGTGAAAAACCAAAATCAGAAAAAATTTATATGTGGTAAATTGATGATAGCACTTAGACCAAACATGAAAGGGCTAGAAAATTATATTCCATTGAAAATATTTCCCATTCAGCTGCTGTTCATTACCACTTGGTGAGAAAGAAGACCACAAAATATGATTCATGAAATTGCCAAGCCTACCACAATGATGCTGTAAAGAATTGCAAAAGCTTATTGTTGGGATGTAGCAACAGGAATAGGAAATGTTCATAAAAAGATACACTGCCATTAACCCCCCACCTACCCCAATACTTCCCTTCACTTTAAACATGTTTATCCCATCATTCCTATCCCTTGCTGAAACAGTTCTGAAAGTCCTCTTTTGTGAGTGTCTTTATGATGATGAATGCTGCTGCTGCTGAGTGCCCTTCAGTGGAAATGTGCTGGTTATTCTGGAGGTGGTTTTTAGGTTCTTTCTGTCCTAAGCAAAGAATTGGTCAAGATAAATATAAATGGTAGCAAAGTTTTATTAAAGGTAAGAAAACAATACAAAACAAACAAACAAAAAACCAGGCTCTGCAAAGTGTTTGGGCCAAGTCAAACTTGCACATCTTGAGAGGGGTCATCCATGCGAGAGAGAACACAGTGGCAGAAACTCAGTGTGGACTCTCCTCTTTGTGTCAGCCAGTCCTCAGAGTGAAGTCCGGTCTAGGCCTACATCCTGTCAAAAACCTGCTTTTGTTCTCATGAGAAGTCTGTATTCAGGTCTTCAGGAATTGCTCTGTGCATGTGTCCTGGAATCTTGTAATTATTACATCATACCCACTTCCCCAAGCAGTTTTGTAACACCCTTGTTTCCTGTTTCTTTTACCCCATGAGATACATATCCCCATAATTCTTTATGGGGTGCTGAGGGAGTGAGTGTCTCTGTCTTCTGTAGCATCTTCCAGCTCGAAGAGGTTGTAGCCCTGACCTCCTGGAGGGGGGTCTGTGTTCTCCAGCTTCCATGTGGCTCACTCGCTGAGTTGTAGATAAGGCAAAACAAAACAAAACAACTCTGTCAGGGGAAAGTGAGAAAAGTTAGTGAGTATTGAATTTTTTCTTCAATGGGAGAAAGAAATAACTTCACTATTATGTGGAGACTTAGAATCCAAATATGAAGATCAGGTCAGATTTCAGTGTTCCTTCTGGGAGACAAAGTATGGCAAAGAGGGAAGTGAGATAAATTATTGAGAGCCTGAGAGCCATAGCTTTAGAAAGATCATCCACATAGTAGATCTGATTAAAAATAGGAGCCTTGATACAGGTGCCCACTTAAGCTCTGCTGAATTAGGATCATTAGTGACCCTCCTTATCTGTGACCTGGAGTAATACCAGAGTGTCTGAAGAGAAGCTTCAGGTCTTCCAGAGCTTCTCAGGGTCTTGGAGGGGCAGGTCACCGATGTCCTGCCTGCTCGAATAGGTCTGGGATATCATTTGTAGACAAGAGTGGCAAACTTCTGGGCCCAGGACATCCAGCATTACCTGGAATTCCTCATAGCAGATGGTAATACCCCTGGACAGGACATTATAGGTTCCCGTGGGAAATGAGGATTTGGCCTGGCCTAGCTTCTCTCTGGGAGCAGGAGCAGTCAACCTTGAGTGCTGTGAGTCAGGCACATTTGCTGCCTCATATTGAGAGGACAGTCCAGAGGCTTGGTGCAGGTGCATACCCAGTGTCCAGGCTTCTTGCATTCAATCATCCTTGGCTTTTCCTTAGATGATTTGGGTGAATTTAAAGCATTGCGAATTGTGACAGCTATACTTTTAGCTTTTCTCTTTTGAACCTCCTCCAGATCTGATCCTGATTGTTGAACACAGAAAGGGCTATCTATGTTCACAGGTGTCAGAGAACCCATCTAAAGTTTCTTTATTGACAGATGGGAGAGACCCTTATTCCTCTGAGAGACCAGTGGTGATCCAAGAACAGAATCATCAAAAATGTCTCTTCTTCAGGGTCCATTCAGCTTACCATATTTTGGGCTTTCCCACACTAAAGAGTCACAAAAATCTGAACATAAGGGATTTCACTCCATGTTTTATGTTCAAAGCAGAAACAGTTTACCTGAAAAATAGTCTCATAAACTGCCATCTGTACTCATCTTTTGTCATTTTCTACTTCATATGGAACCCAAACTGTATTGCAATTGTAGCTATATGGTATCTTTTTAAAAATTAACAGGGCTAAATCTTTCCTGTTAATCAAGGAAATGCCCTAGTTGAATCTGCAGGTATGATTTATGCAGTTTACCATGGCTCATCTTGGGGCCTTTAGAGAGAGACAACTAGGTCTTGGGTCCTTAATATGGCACCCCCTGAAGAAGGAGGAGACCTGATGAGCCTACAGAGCCTCCCTGTGAGACTCACCTATTCACGAGGCAGATGTTTCTGTCTGAAGGTAGGATGATGCCAGCATCTTTCATAGAAGCAGAAAAGAGAACCCTTTGAGGGATTTTTGTCTCCATGCTGAGTGAGGCCAGCTAACTCCTTAGGGAGAGGTGGGTTGAGCCATTTGATTCTCTGCTTAAGCAGGGTGGAGCCAGTTGGGAAACCCCGCAGGAAAAACTCCAGTGCTTTTAACTTTTTTTAAGATAAAAATCTTTTAAAAACCTAAGGATGAGAATGACTGTTCTTTGATTCCCAGTCCCTTGAGTTAAAATTTGTTGGCCATTCTTTTGTTCTGTTTAGGGTGTCAGGCATGTTTTTGAATTACCTGTACTTTATTAGAAGAAACAAGGATGGGAAACAGACATGATGAAACTTAAGTGGCTGTTGATGAGATAAAGGTGGCAACACTGAGAGAGAAATAGCTATCTGGTGCTTGCTTGGGCAGCACATATGCTAACATTGAAATGGCTATCTAGGGGGAAAAGCATGTAGAGACTTGAGCACAAAAAGGAGTAACTTGGGGTAGGCAGCTACTCAAGCAGGCTACCAAGTTACCAACAGCTGTTTTTCTCCAGCCAGTGAGAAACTGAATAAAGTATCACCGAGAACAGAAACATGAGCCCAGAAGGCATACTAAATGCTAGGTCTCACACAGGGTAGCTGAACAATCTGGTCTACAGCTGGGTTAATAATTGGGTCTGGCTGTTTTTTACTAACTTGTGTACATGATGAGTGACCAGAAATGGGAAAGAGAAGAAAAGGGAGATAAACTTCAGGTGGGTATGTAGGACTCTTAAGAGCTGAGAGGAAAAAAAAAAAAATCACAGAGGCCAAGCATTCTTCACATCCTGAGAAACATTGAGAAACATACAATATAGTTCTTGGTGCTACAGAAAGTCTCCCAGTGTCTGCAGACTAGGCTGGAGAGAGAAAAAACCAAAAGGATGCGCCCAAAGGACTTACCTGCTCTCTTGACTGGCAAAGTCAAATGTATTGTCCAGTTTTGGGGTACTGTAGTCTTCTGGAGTGGTTTTTTAGGTTCTTTCTGTCCTGAGCCAAGAATTGATTTAAAATGAGTGCATTTGGTAGCAAAGTTTTATTCAAGGTAGGAAAAGAAACAGGTTCTGTGTAGTGAGTTTCAGCCAAGTAAAAGAAGTGCAGCCTACAGTGTGAAGATGGGCCCTGTGGAAAAGCAAGACACAGTGGTGATTTTGTTAAGTTCATCTCTGTTAGTGTCTATAGCATGTATGGTATTCTGCAATTTTGTTTTTGCCTGTTCTTTTTACTACTGTATCTATAGTGCCTCTCACATAGTGTGCTCCAAATACATATTTATTATGAGCAAGCAGCATTATCTCTGATAAATATCGGTAACTGGAAATAGACAGCAGGCCTGATGCTTTCCTCTGTGCTTTCACCCCCCACCCCGTACTCCATAGTAGGAACTCCAGAGTGTTATAATAAATCTGTAAGACTTTTTTTTTTTTTAGGACATATTTATTTATTTATTTTAATTTTATTTAAAGAGGGGGGAAACAAAACAGAAAAAAGGGTAGAAACAATACAGAATTTCAAAAAAAAATAAACAGTAAGAAATCACTATTTGATACATTACATATTGTCTTCTTGGAGATAGTTGTTCAAGTTACAAAATTAAAGCATACAAAGTGGACATTCAAACAGTGAGGCTGCAAACAGTTCTGTTCACCAATCCAAGAAAAACTTAGTAAAATGGTTACCAATCCTACACACTTAAGTATACATACAGTTATCTATTTTAGAGCACTTTCTTTTCCTCCTCTTGCTTTTTTTTTTTAAAAAAATTTTTATTTAAAGAAGAAATTTTGAAACAGAAAGAGGGTAGAAACAATACAAAATCTCAAAAACAAAACAAAACAAAATAGTAACCAGTAAAAAATCACTAGTTGATAATTACATAATTTCCTGTTAGATGCAGTTGTTCAAGTTACAAAAGTAAAGTCCACAAAGTGGACATTCAAACAGTGAGACTGCAGTCAGTTTTGCTCATCCATCCAACTAAAACTTTAGCAACATGGTTATTCCACACATTCAAACATACATGCAGTTATATCCTTTAGAATACTCTTTTCCTTTTTTCTCTTTACAATAACTATAATCCATTCTCATAAACTACTTAGAAGTTCTACACATATATAAGCCTCTGCACATATACCTTGCCTTTCTGTATTAGAGGGAGAAACAAAACAAGTCAGCAATACAAATTCCTAGAGAAACACAAAATGAAAAGAACATACAAAAACACACTAGGCGATTTATGGTAGTCACTATGATGTCTCTTGTTATTTTCAATAAAATTGTCTGTATTGTCAAATATAATGTAAACTTAGCATTGCTTTACACTATTAATAAAATCTAAACATTGGAGACATTGTAGGACTTCAAAGGCAGTTAACAATCAAACCAGAATGGGTATCCTATTGAATCCTGTCATCTTCAGTGTAGTTGCCCCTACTCTCAGACTCGACACTCTCAAGCATACCAGATTCAAATAAAATCAGTCAAGATAAAACAGTGATATAACCAATTTTCTCTATCTCTGCCATGCTATTTTTCTGTTATTTGTTTACTTTTCTCCTTCATTCCACTGTCTGCCCCTTTCTTTGAGGCCTTTCTGCCATTATTCCTGGAACCCTGGTGGTTTTCTTCTCTCTCTAGAATGTCCTTCACTATTCTTTGCAGGGTTGGATTGGTGGTCACAAACTCCCCCAGTTCCTCTTTGTCGTGGAAATATCTTGTCTCTCCATTAATTTTGAGAGACAGTTTTGCAGGGTACATCATTCTGGGTTGGAGGTTATTTTCTTTCAGGGCTTGGAATATTTCACTCCAAGCTCTTCTTGATTTGATGGTTTGCATTGAGAAGTCTGTTGTGATTTTGATGAGTTTTCCTTTGTAGGTAATCTGTTTCTTTTCTCTGACCACTTTTAATATTCTGTTCTTGTGATGGATATCTGGGATCCTGATTATTATATGTCTGGGTGTAGATCTGTTTGGGTTGTAGCTGGCTGGAGTTCTATATGCCTCATTTATCTGAACTTCATTTCCGTTACCTATGTTTGGGAAGTTTTCCTTAATTATTTCTATGAATAGACTTTTTATTTCATTTGTATTTATGGCTGCAACTTCATTCACATATTTTATTCTTAGGTTATAAATCCTCTTGTCATCTTCTAACCTTTGTATCGTTGCTTCCTGGTTCCTTGTTATTTTTAAGAGATCCTTCCTTTCACAATCATACTTTGCAAATCTATCTTCAAGTTTTGAAAGTTTGTCTTTAGTTTCTGTTAAAAGGTTTTGCCAGGTTTCAATGGAGTTTTTAATTTCCTGATATTCTCTTTGGATCTGTTTCATATATCCTAGATTTTGTTTATATTCTTCATCAAAGGCTTCTCTCCTTTCTCTGGGTTCCTCTATTCTTTCATTTGTGCCTACTTGAGGATTACCCAGCACTTCTTTTATTAATCTTCTTATATCTTGCTTCACCTGAGTTAGAATCTCTGATTTAAATTCGACAATGAGGTCACAGATGTATTTCTTTATTTCTGATGAGGCTGTCTCTGACATTACAGGTTTGCTGCTCTCAACCTCCTCTGCATTTACCTCTGTTGGACTCACTTTCCCTGGTTCCGCAGTTCGGGGCCTTTTGCTCTTTCTCTGTCTTGTCATGTTTCCGGCCCCCTTCAGACAGGTGGGTGGTGGAGGTCTCTGGGCCTTTCCTATTGCTTATCAGACTTTTTTAAAGTAAGTTTATTGTATTGAATCTGGGATTATAGATGATTCTTTTTGCTAGTATCAACTTATTATAGTAACTTTTGTGTTTGTATCTATTTCTGTCCTACTCTGCTTTGTTTTCTAGGCCATGGGCACAGCCATTCCCTCTTTAATGGTGCTCTGGATCCTGCCCATGGCCATGGAGATCACTGCCATAGTCATGAACTGAAACACGGTGCTGCTCGTAGCCATGATCATGCTCATGGCCATGGCCTCTTCCATTCTCACGGTGAGTATGGTTGGAAACACTTTCAAACAGAAGTTTGTATTACCTCTCTTCATTGAAAGGGCCTACTAAACGGGTATTACAGTTAACTTTCTAATGAATCATTTGGGTCTTAGGATTGTTTTTTAGCACATTATGAAAGCAATGGATATATCTCTTTCCTTGGAGAGTATATCATAATAAAATGCCACTTTTAACTGAATGTCAGTGAATGGGGAACAATTGCAATTTAGCAAATGAAAGTCTTGTGTTTTTTGTTTTTTTTTTCTTAAACAATGGTGAGGCCTTTCGAAAGATGTCTAGTTTTGAAAAATAACATCAGGATTTTCAGTTGTTCACTTTTTTCTTTTTTCTTTTTTTTGGGGGGGTGGTGTACCAGAAATTGAACTCAAGACCTCACACTTGCTTGGCGGGCACTGTGCTGCTGAGCTGTATCCCCAGCCCTTCACGTTTTTATTGTAATGTGTTTTATGTTTAACACCTGCTATTTACCATGTTCCTTTAGAAGTCTCTAGATACTAACTTGTGTAGTTTTAGATACACAAGTTATTTTTAAGTTTAGTTATTTTTTAAGTAATTTACTCTTGAATACCAGTGGCTAGATTAATAGAAACTGTTTAGGTGACACAATTTGTTTAATCTTGAAATAGATTATGTGTTTTAGTATTAACTGTATTTGCTGTATGGACAGAATCCTAAAACTTTTGATTTGAAAATATGAAACGCACCATGGAGATTTAAGTACTTATTAAAATACAATTAAAATACAAAAGTGTACATTTTTAATGTATATAATTTGATGCATTTAGAGATGAGTATTCAAATTAAGCCATAAACTTACCCATAACAACTATGGTTTTCTTTCTGCCCCCTCTTTATTTTTTGTAATAAGAATATTTATTATTTATTGTGATAATATTTAACATAAAATCTACCCTCTTGGCAAGTGTTTAAGTATGAGGTACAGAATTAACAGTAAATACTACTGTGCTATACATACTGCTAGGTCGCATCTAGAAAGGTAAATAGGTTATAACTGAACTTTCTATCCTTTATGGAATGATTATCCATCTTTACCTCCCTCCAGCCCCTTGCAACCACCATCTTACTCTATTTTGATCAGTTTAACTATCTGTCAAATAGTATTTGTCATTCTGTATCTTTTTGCTCATTTCATTTAGTGCCCTCCAGGTTTATCCTTCTTGTTCCAAATGGCAAATTATTACAATAATTCAGCCTTTTTTTTTTAAGGCTGAATAATATCCTATTGGATAATATTTTTAATCCATTCATTGATCAGGTTCTTCTCTGCCTTGACTATGATGAATAAATCTGCAGTGAAATGGAAATATAGATATGTCCCTGAGATCTTGATTTTAATTCCTTTTTGATATATGTATGCAACTGGAATTGCTGGTCATGTGATAGATCTATCTTTTTTTGAGCACACTTTACATTGCTTTCCAGAATGACTGCACCAACTTACATTCCTGTAGTATACAAGGATTTCCTGTTCACATCTGTGCCAATACTTCTTGTTTGTTTGTTTGTTTGTTTTTTTTTTTTGGTTTGTTTTTTGCTAATAGCCATCCTAACCAGGTATAAGAGATAGCTCATTATGGTTTTGATTTGAATTTCCCCTTTAATGTTGAATACCTTTTCATGTCTGTTAGCTCTTTGTACATACTCTTTGGAGAAGGATCTAATTCAGGTCCTGTGGTTATTTTTAATCAGGTAACTTTTTTTTCTTTAGTTGTATATGTTCTTTATATGTTTTTAGATATTAACTATCAGATGTGTAGTTTGTAGATATATTTTACCATTCTGTAGATTACATTTTCCTTTTGTTGTTTGTTTTGTCTGCTTTTTTTGTTTGACACAGTAACCCCACTGGTCTGTTTGGTCTTGGTGTCTGTGTCACTCTCTAAAATTTGCCATATCTTTAATAATACACTTACTTTTCTAATGTTTTGCTTATGTGCATCATCCTAAATTAATTTTGAAAAAAGCTATGTGTCCCTCACACATACATAAGATGATTTCTAAAAAATTTGGTTGAACAGTTGTAAAAAATATAATTTAGGTGCATTATTGATGAAAATTTACACTATTCTATTGAAGATACTCAGTTGACTAAATACTTCAGTGATGTGGAAAAAGTATTTATTCATGAACATAAAAACAATTTAAATTTTACATCATCTTGTTTCTTGTATTCTGACTTAATTACACTTCTTTTCCAGAATTTTATGGTAACAAAGTATGTTTGTGTTCTCTTTAATTGACAGTGTCTGCTATATTTCTTAGCAATAAAATGTACACATAAATTTATTCTTATGTTCTGTGAACATAATTAATACCTAGCATTCAGAGATTTCTTTTGAATGGAATACTTGTAGTACTTACAAGTATAAAGTCAATCAAAATAGTTCTATCTCAATTTTAATATATAGTTATTAACCTTAAAAAGGTAACATTTTGTTTGAATTACATACTTGAGATGATTGGCGCTTATTTTCAAAAACTTAATAGATAAATAATATTTGTTTGCATAAAATAGGTTTTGAGATCAGTTTGGTTCTTCATTTTTCATCTTTATAAATGTAATTACTAAGAAATCTAAAGTAAAAGGAATTCCATTTTAGTTAATTCTTAAGACACTTATAGAATTGTGTTCCAAAAATAAGGGAGATCTAACATAAAAAATTTTTTTTCCCAGTGTTGAGGATCAAACCCAAGATTCTTTCCATGCTAGGAGGCACTCTACCACTCAACAGTATCCACAATCCCCAAAATAATTTTTAATGGTTTCTCACTTGGGAGCTCCATTAGCTAATTTCTGCATTTTATTAAAAGCAAAGAATTAGAAACCACATTGCTTGTAAAAGTATTTGCTGGCCAGGGACCAGAGTCATTGCTTTCCTAAGACTGACATCTATACTTTAAAGTGACACCTTGTATGTTGCCCTAGAATTTTATACTTTTTATTTCATATACACGTTTTGGTAGCCTAGGAGCAAATCTTTAAAAACTTTATTCAGTATCTGTTGGGAGTTAAACAAGAATTTATGGTATCTTGATACTGTATTCCAATCATCATCATCATAAGCAATAGTCATCATTGCTACCAGTTTTGCTCTGATGTTCCAAGCATAGTCTTAAGTAATTTAAATGTTAACTTTTTCAGTTTTCTCACAGTCTAATAAGGTAGGTGCAACTATTGCCCCACATGAACTGAGGCACAAAGAAGTCTTAGTAACTAGTAAATTAAAAGGTAGAATTTGTATGAAAGTAATTAGACTTCAAAATCTGTGCTTTTAACTGTTATTCAGGATTCAGTATTGTGTAAAATAACCCTGGCATTCAAAAGGAATAGGGCCAGCAGATGTGGCCAACACCTGCAATCCCAGGAGTCTCCAACCTTTTGGTCTCAGGGACTGGTTTCATGGAAGACAATTTTTTCCACAAACCTAGAGTGGGGGATTTAAAAACTTTTTAAAGTTTGTAATTTCTTAGTTTATTCTTTTTTTTTTTTAACTAGCATACTTTTGCAATACATAATAATTAGGTTCTCTAGCACTAGCATCACTGCCTCGGCTCCACCTCAGGTCGTTAGATTCTCCCTTCCATCTGTAGTTACTCTGACAGGAGGCAGAGCTCCTATAATGTGAGGATTAGCAGAGGTTGTAAATACAGATGAAGCTTCCTTCCCAGCTGTTCACCTCCTGCTCTGCAGCCTGCTTCCTCACAGACCACACACTGATCTCGAATGGTCTGGAACGATGTGGTCTGTGACCCTAGGACTAAGGGACTCTAAGGTTGAACATTCTTTTAAGACTAGAAGTAGTCTATGTCTCATATTTCTTTGTCCACAACTCAGCCACAGGGCTCCACCTAACTCAAGAAAGCCTACAGTTTAGTTGCATACCCCAGAGGAGAAATAAATGAGTTTGGTAACTAACCAGTCTGCCATGGATAACAAATTATACATCCAAAAGGACTTACAGATTTGACATAGTTGGCAGTTACATTGTGTTATGTACCTGTTAGTACAACAAAAGTACAGTAAATCCCTGACTTGTGAACATTCCAGTTGTGAACTTTCATGGACGCACTTTATAAGATTCACAGATGTACTCTGTAAGACTCACTTTGTCAGATTACAAACAAATCTGATTATGAGCAGAACGCTTCCATAAGTTGAGGATTTACTGTGTACCTTTTAAAATACATACTGATGGGCTGTTGATATAGCTCAGTCAGTAGAGTGTTTTCCTGGCATAGGTAAGGTCCTGTCTTTATCTAGATAATTTGGTGCCTTGATCAAGAGCTAAATTTTTATGAGAGTTATGGTTTTCACTATCAACAGGCTTTTCATGTCAGTTACATCTTTTTACAGCATAGTTTTTACATTTGAATGTGGTATAACAGAACCTATCTAGACAGAAAATATTTTTGCAGGATTAAGCTTTTATATGTGCAGCATTGTTGTAGAGCATTGTTGCTGTGCTCTGATCAATGCCACACTGGTAAAGATATGCACTATTGGTCTTTGGTGCTATTAACCAAGAATCAATGGCTGTAGATAGATACTTTGTTAGTCATGATCAGAAAGTATGCTGGTCCTCCTGGTATTTCCTTTAAACAAGGTTTGCTTATCTTTTCCCTTTTTTACTTATGTTTTCTGCTTCAATGTAAAGCTAATTATTTAACATTAAAACACTTAAGTATAGAAATTACAGTATCTTCATCATAAGGGCAAATCTTTATGAAAGTATTTTTGTCACTTCTGTTTAAAAATCTTGTCACATCCATGTGGAAGCTATTGAAAAACTACTATTTGCCATAGTCAAGTTATCCTGGATTCTGTTCTGGCTTGATTTCTTGGACTTCTTCTAACTTCAAACAGTACAGTTAATTTTATCTGAATTTTCTGCTTTAAAAATATTAGATTTTTATGGAATATTAGCAGATTTTCACAGTGTTTTGAATTCCTTGTACTTTTTATTTTTTTAATATAATAACTTCCAAAATAATCTTGTGTCTTTTAAAAAATTTCTTCCACTAAATTTATTTCTATTCAATTACTTTATTAAATTTTAAAAATAATTTTGTAGGTCTGATGTGGCTTTATAGTTTCACGTCCTTCATGAGACATTTGAATGAAAAGGACTCTGAATTACAAAAATTTGAATCAGAAATTGAAGACATATTTTAAAGTAATTTACTTAATTCTCTACAGATGGTCCCTCCTTAAAAGAAACACCTGGACCCAGCAGACAGATTTTACAAGGTATGATAAGCAATTTGCATGTTTTTCAGTTTCATGAAACTAGTCTCATAGTTTTCAGTTGTCTAAAGTTTTCCTTTAAGAAAAATTCATAATGTATAGTTTTTATTTGAAGTATTCTTTCTAGTGATGATTTTATATATGTGTGCTATTAGCATATAGTCTTTTGTCACTTAAAAGTTCAGATTTAGTAAAAAAAAAAAGCACAATAGCCAGAATCCATGCGGCTTCAATATAAATAATACGAGGCCTTTGATGATAGTATGTTTGCCTTTTAGCATTATTACATAATTTCTCCAAAATTAACATTCAGTATGCTCTAATATGTGATAGTTTGAGCTAAAAACATTAATGCAAAGAGTAGAACCTCTATCATATCTGTAGACATCAGATATGATAGGTGACATAAAGCTTTTATGTGTCACCTGACATGGTATAATTGCAAAGCTTTGTGAGCCAGAGAAATCATCTCTATGAATTATGCTTCCTTTTTGGAGATATAAACCAATTGTAGGTTCTGAGTTTTCATTTAGATTTTATTGTCAAGGTTTCCTAATTCTCAGGTCTGTCTTGCTTCTATAAACTTGATTTCAATCTGACTTTTTAGTAGCTTCTGATATAGCCTCTACTGGACCTATTTTTCTTGTTTCTTGATCCAACTCTTGCTTTTTATTTTTTCACTGAGAATATGTTCCTTGATACTGAGTAGTTCATTATGAGAAGGCTTAATCTCCTAATCACTAATTTTCCATTTATAAAAAATATAGAACTTTTAAGAACAGATTGCTGAAATAACTTGTATCATGCATATTTGATGCTACAATATCCAGTGATGAAAATTACTTTTCATTTTTAGTTTTAAAAGTCATTGTAGGAGGGAAGTTAGGTCTACTTCTTAATAATCTTTTATGCAAGTTTTTATATATAGTGCACCAATTTATGGTGGCTTAAGCAGGTCAGTGGGTAGCCAAAGACAGACATAACTGCCTAGAATTAAATCTTTCCTGCAAAACAGCTGTATATGAGCTACTCAACAAGAAAAACTATGAGTTAACTGAATTTTTAACTGTTAGCTACATCTTGAGTAGGACACTTGGGTTAATAAGTTTCTGGGAAGTTAGATTATCAGTAGCCTACCAGGTCTTCTAAGGTTTCAACTTTATATAAGGTAAGAGTATTATTTATATGTCCTTCTTTAGTATTAGTATATGTCCTTTTTTTCTTAAATGTTAGTTACAATAAAGTGAAAAGGACTTGGATGATGATATTTACTAATAAAACCAATTTTCACATTAGCAAATAATATGCAGTCAAGGAATTTCCAATATATGGAAAATTAGAACACGTGATTCTTTTCTTTTTTACTTTTCTGTTTTAGAGCTATTTTTACTTCTGATTTTACCAAAACACTGATTAAAGAATATAAAAGTTTTATGGGAGACTGAGGCAGGCAGATCATTGTGAATTTGAGACCAGCCTGGGTTTCAAAGTGAGCTGAAGGCCAGCCTGGACTACATAGTGAGACCCTGTCTCAAAAAGAGCAAAAAATAAATAAATAAATAAATTTTAAAAGTGAAAATTTTAAGAAGGTGTCGCATATTAGTTTGTAATTGTATATGTATATTTTTATGTGGTACTGGGGATTGAAACCATGGCCTTTGCACTGAGCTATACCCCCAGCCCTTTTTTGATTTTTATTTTGAGGCAGGAGCTCACTAAATTGCCTAAGTTGTGCTCCAACTCATGAGACTCTTGCCTCAACCTCGCACAGAGTGCTGGGATTACATGTGTGTACTGCCACATCCAGCATTCATGTTTTGTTTTTTTTGTTTTACTTTTAAAAGGTAAAAGGATTTTAGCACTTACTAATTTGTTTAATTATTTATTTGAAATACTTTAAAGAAATTGATTCATTTATAAGTATTTTCTGACAATTTTTTGTTATAGAAAAATTTCTCCTATCAACTACCTTTCTGAAGAATGATCCTAAGTGAAAACTATACAAATGGAAACATATGTAGGTGGTGAAGGATGGATTATATTTAGTATAATATTTCATGCAAGTTACATGATAGCAAATAGTTAAAATATAATTTCTTAGCATATATTAAGATTCAACTGGACTTAACCATAGTTGCGTTTCACATTATTAGAAATTTTTTGAATTTAAATCTATTTCCACCCCTGAAAATAATTACAGCTTTTTTTTGTTCAAGGAATAATAAAAACATTTTTTTCTATATTAAGTACCTTGCTTTATGCACATTAGCTATTTCTTTTATATAAGGTAGTCAAAACTGAAGAATTTTGTAATTTTACCAAGGCATAGTTAAAAGACAAAATAATTTTTTAAATAGTAAAATTTACTCATTAAAGAACTAAATTAAAGATCTTGACATTTTTAGTGGTTTTCCAGGCAAGTGTTACTTATTAAATGTTTGTATTATAGCTGGGTTCTTGGGTAGCTACGGTATCTGTATTCTACCAATTTAACATTTAATTATTAAAAATTCACCTCATATGTTCATTTTAAAATATTCAAATCCTGTCTTTTTCGCATTAAACTTGAGCACATTATGTATAATTTGGATAACAAAACCCTTAGGTTAATTAATGAATATATCAGGATAAGTAGATTAGGATCCACAGAAAATTCTAGTCCCAAAATGGTAATAATTTTAATCACCATCAGAGGGCTCTGTGGGCACACATATTTGTAATTGCATTTTCTTGACTAATTCTTTGATCCTGATTCTATTTCCTTCCTCAAATGACTAAGTTTTATACTCTTTTTAAGACAGAGATAAATGGTCACAATTGTTAAAATCAATTAAGAGTATGGTACTAAGAGTATTTTATTTCAAGTGGACCAGAAGACATTATATTCTTATTATCTTTATCTCTAGGTGTATTTTTACACATTCTGGCAGATACACTTGGGAGTATTGGTGTCATTGCCTCAGCTATCATGATGCAAAATTTTGGTTTGATGATAGCAGATCCCATCTGTTCTATCCTTATAGCCATACTTATAGTTGTAAGGTAAGTGTTATTATGTTATTTTCAAGTAGTAAAATTATGTTATTTTCAGGTAGTAAAATGAGTGACAGATGATAAATATGCAACTGAAATTATAGATCTAAAGTACAAATTATTGGGGATTTAGCTCAGTGGCTCAAGTGCTTGCCTGGTAAGTGCAAGGTCATGAATTCAATCCCAATACCAAAAAAAAAAGTACATATTGGTACAAATTTTTATGTTGGTTTTCCTTTGGTCTTTAAGAAATTCCTACTTCATAAATTCTCATTTCATGTTCATTTACTGAGTGTCTAATTTGGCCTGGCAAAAAAGTTGGCACATTTGGATTTTTTTTTTTGTCTTTTTGAGGCAGGGTCTCACCATGCTGTTCAGGCTGGCCTTGAGCTCACTTTGTAGCCCAGGCTGGTCTCAAAGTCACAACAATCCTCCTGCCTCAGCCTCCTGAGTGCTGGGATTATAGGCGTGAGCCACCACACCTGGCTAAATTTTGAATTTGAATCAAGAGAAAATTGTGTTTTTTTCAACTTTGGAGAATTATTTCACCAATCTCAAACAGGGAATTCGTAATAATTCTGGTCTCTTTCATTTATTCCACAAATATAAACGAATAAACATACACAGCAGAGAAAATCATTTTACTAAAATATAACACAATTTTTAGATTATTACCTTCTACAAATACTTACGAGTTAAGGCTTAGCCTGGTGTTGAAAAAAGACAAGAACTTAAGATCTCCACTATTTGGATTTTATATTATATTGGGAAAGACAGCCAAACAAATTAATATATGAACCATTCAAATATAAATTATTTGTATTGTACAGTGTTAAGATTGGATTAGGTGATGGCGATTGAGTGGTTTCCTTAAACTTAATGATAAAGGAAGAGTGCTGAAGTGGGATCTCTAAGCTGAGATCTGCACATCGCAAGAGAGATTGTAAGAGAAAGTGCTTTCTAGTGTAGGGACCTGGCAGAACAAAAGCCCTGTTCTGAGAACAACTTTGGCATCGAAGAGAGGCCAGTCTGGCTGAAGCCTTAGAGTAAGGAGAGTGGTTTGCGCTAAGTTAGAGAAATAGGCCATGGAAAGTTATGCAGGTTTAGCAGTTTGGATTTGATTTCAAATGCAATGCAAAATTATAAATAAATGATAATATTTGAGTTATATTTTCAAAAGAAATTGTGGCTGAAATATAGGTAGTAGATTGTAAGGGAACAAAAGTTTAAACAGGAAGTCGAGATAGAAAGCTATTATGGTGGGCCAGGTAAGAAGCTATGGGAAATGGAGTGGTGTAGATGAAGTCAGAAAATGCTTTGGGACTAGAGCTAATAAGATTTGCTTATGGATTTGACTATATGAGTCAATGTTGCATGAACAGAGAGAATCAGTGATAATTCCTAGAGTTTTTTGTGGGCAGCCAAGTGAGTGATAATGTCATTACTGAAATGGAAGAGTAGAAAAAAGCTAATGTTTATTATTGGTTAGTTTTTGAGGGAGACTCCAGATCAGAAGTTCTGCTTTGGTTATTATAACTTTGAGATCTCTCTTTAGACATTTATATGGAGATTTCAAATAGGTAGTCAGGGTGTACATTTGAAATTCTTGGCAGCTGTCAGTTGAACATAAGGTATCAAAAATAGCCCACTTATAGATTTAAGATCATGGAGTGGCATTTATCTGGTATCACTGCCACCTTTCCCAAGCCTTCTGTTTCTCTGGAAGATACCCTTAAACCTTGTACTTCTTCCTGGTGACATGATTAGCTTCAGAGACCCTTTCAGTGTAACGTTTCAAACATCCACAAGCAGCCAGTTTTACCTAGCTTCTGAGGTAAAACTTATAATAACTTCGTTATTAGGTCCTACTGACTTACAGAAGCTTTTTCTCATTTACATGTGTACCCAGTTTGTGGTTAAATAATTTGACTTCATTATTGTGGATTCTTTTTTTTTTTTTGTTAAGCTTTAATGCTTGTATTTGGTGCAAATACTCTTTTTACCAGGATAATCAATGGATTGTAAAAAAAAGTTCATTACTGAAAGATATGATTTAGCTGTTTAAATGTTTCATAATTCTGTCTTTGGAGATAACTTTAGTGTATCTCAAAATCTTTCAACAAATGTTGTCATGCCTACTCTGTGCCAGGCAATAACAACATAAGCAAATAAATACCTTTAGGTAGCTTACATTTTAAGAGAAGTTCATAAAGCAAATGAGTATACAAGTAGATAGCATAGTGTTAATTAGTGACAAATGTTATGAAGCAAGGTAGGAGATGTATTTCATAAGGGCCTTGGATAAGACATAAAGTAGCATTCGAACAGTAGCCTGAATGGTGGGAGGACTGCAGCATGGGACTGTTCAGAGAGAGAGCATTTCTGGTAGAGGACCTTCAGTTATAAGCTATCCCAAGGCAGGAGTGTTCCTGACATGTTTGAGGATCAGAAGTGGGGCTGGAGTACAATGAACAGAGGAGAGAGTGGTGGATGTATTTCTACAGTTGAGGGCACAGGCCGAGTGGAAGTTACAAATTGAGTTGGCTTCATCTTTCATGTGGTACTCAAAGCCCTGATTTTTGGAGAATGAGTATAGAGAAGAAATCTGAGACCTTAAGCCCTGTGGGTAGTGAGGAGCACGGGCAAAGACAGCAGAGAGTAAGGTGTGGAACTCTCCAAAGTAGGAGGAAAGACCTCTGCTTTAAAGTTGTGAGAAGAATTTTTCTCAAACCAAAGGGAGTAATCGACCTTGTCAAATGTTCCTGGAATAATGATTAATAACGTAGACCAGACACTCTTGAAGAGTGATAGAATGAAAGTCTGACCACAGTACCTTCAAAAGAGAATGGGAGGGGAGGAAATGGAAAGGGCAACTACAGTCAACTTTTCAAGCCACTTGCTGTAAAGGGGCGGGGGGTGTGACTGCCTGCCAGTACTGAGGACCCACTTTGAGGTTTGTGGTCATGAATTTAGAGTGAAAACAACTAGTACAGTTGTATGTTTTTCTCCAGTCTTACTTAGCTACTTGGTAAAAGTTGTGGATTGAACAGAGTTGGATTTAATAGGAGTGGGGTTTTGGTGGGCAAATACTGACAGTGAGAAAATGACAAGGCAGAGGCAAATTAAGACTTAAATATGATATTACATGCTTTAAAAAGGAATAAGATCAATGGATTAGAGGTTCTGTGGGGCAGACACCCAGAAACAGGGAGGGTAATTCAGATCATGAAGTACTTTCAAATGAAATCTTAGGCTCTAAGGTGCTTTTATGGGGTTGGAGAATTAAGACATCATAGATGTCTTAAAGGATAGATGAATTGTCCACATGGATATTTAAATCAGAAATAATGAAAGAAGAGGTACAAAATGATAAACTCACTGCTAAGAAGAGGTAGAAAAATTAAACCCACTGCTAAACACTTCTGTGACTGCAGGGGAATGATGGTCACAAGGAGGGTGAAGAGTGGGATAATCTGGTGGGTGCGGGCTTTGCAGGCACTGGGCTGGGGTGGAGGAGATGTGAGAGCAGCAGTGATCTGAAAGCAGCAGTGATAAGCAAGGAAGATGACTCTGTCACTATGAGCCCCACTAGTACTTGGCATATAGGAAAGAAAATAGCACTTCTTAACTTTTACCACAACCATTTGAATATACAAAGAAAAGCTTTGTAACCAAAAACCAGTCTTTCTGGTAGACACAAGAGATTTTTAAATAATAATATTTATTTTTTAGAGCATTGAAGATAAAATCCCTAGTTTCTAGAGGCAGACCACATAGATATTAGAAATGAAAAGTGAAGGTCACAGAGGTATGATAAGAGACATACTAAAAAAATAAAATTATAAACTTGACATTTTAAATCATAAGTAATTATTATTGTTTTTGCATATAGAATTTGGACAAGATACTGATTTTGATAAATCTTATTGATTCCTAAGTATTTATAGACTACATTAAGTAAAAAGCGTTTTTTAACACGCAGGAGGCTACCATATCTGCAAATAGTCACATATGAAAAATTGTAGGTGTTTTATTTTTTTCAAAAAATGTTTTTGGGTGTTCCCTAACAATTTCCGTTGTGGTTTGCCTTTCAAGTGGTTAAGTTTATGAACTATACTTTTGGAGACTAAGATAGAGATAGACAGAATTTTAATTTGCTTCTTGTATATGTATTTGTCTTGTAAAATTGAACATACTAGAATATTGCTGCATGGTAAATATATTTTTAAGTCATATATACAGCCATCATGGAATATTTATACTAATTAGTCTAACAGTCTTTGTCTACAAGCATTCTAGTCCAAATGCATACATGGTGCTGTATATAAGGCATTCCTTGTTAACTTCTCACCTGTGCCTCTGGGAAGGTACTGACTATACATTATTTCTTAGGGAACTGATAAATATCACTCAAATTATTTTTACGTGTGTGCTGGTTCAGATGAGGAGTTAGGAAATGCTGGTAGAGGGTCTTAGTTAGAAATGTTGAAAGAAACAGACTGGAAAAGAAGTTTGAATTTAAGAATTTAAGAGGATTATTTAGCTAGTGTTTAGTAGTTCTTAATGAACCACCTACTTTGTCACAATACTCCTTTAGGTTCTGAAGATACAATACTAACCATTAATTTTGCCACCACCAATAGACCACAATAAATATATTTTAAAAATTCCTGATTTAAGCAAAATCTCATTTCCTTCCCTCTGTCATGATTTTCACTCCTCTCTCTCCCTTTTTCCTTTCTTGCCTCTCCCCTCCCCCTCGTTGGTGTGTCCAGAAAGGTGCCATTGCTGGCTTTATGAGTTGGCTTTTCTATGAATGGGGTTATCTCCTGGCCAGTGAAGAGGGAGCAGGCTGTTGGTTACTGTGACTACAGTGTAGAAAAGGTGGTGATTTTCATGAGTTTTTTATTGAAAAGTGTTAATAGTTCAAATGGATGTATACGTGTAAGACCTGGCTACTTGGGAGACTCAGGCAGGAGGATCACTGTAGTGAGACCCTGTGTCAAAAACAAAAAACTAAGAATAAAAAAATAAAAATGGGCTGAAGATGCAAATCAGTGGTAGAGCATGATAGAGTGTAGGACCTAGCTTCACTCTCCAGCACCACAGAAAGCAAACAGACAAACCAAAAACAAAACAAAAAGTTGCTAGCTCAGTTATTCTAGTTTAATACCAGAGTTTATCACTATACTCCAATATTTACCATAGAACTTAACTACTTTTCCATTTTTTTCCTTATGAAAAAATGGTATTTTTCAATAGCCAATTTAAAAATACTTTAAAGCATAAATATTTTGTAGATCAGGAGTCACTTTAACTCCAGATAAAGAGATAAGCACTGTACCACAAATCTAAAATGGTTATTTGGATACCTATTGAAAAGAGCTTTCTGGTACTATCTTCCAATCTGAGTTACTCAGGAATCCATTGCTGAATTCATTTATTTCCTTTTTAAACATAAAGCACATTGTATTTTTTCTTTCTACCACAAAAAAGTAGAGCTATTACTTGAATTCAATAAAAGAAAGATTAGATGGTCTCGCTAAGCTGTCCATGCTGGCTTTAGACTTATATATTACCTATTCTTAAAATTATATTAAAATAAGTATTTATGTTTCATTATTTTGTTAAAAGGTAGATTTATGCAAAACCATTCTGAGTATATATATATCTGATTTTAGTCTGACTCTACCACTTTTTGTAACTGACATATTTAAACTAACTTTTTATGAGAATTATTGCATATTTCATAATTGTCTTTATTGAACTTCAAAAGGTAAAATGCATGAAAAAATTTATAATCAGAATATCATTTCCTTACCCACAAAAGTTTTAGAACTGTCTGTCCAGAAACAAATTTTAAGCTGTTTGTGGTTTGCAATTTATATTTCTGTTACCAAGAAGGAACATAAATCAGTGGTGATAAAACTAAGCACATATGTTCGTATTAATTTAAAGTCTAATGATCATGTACATATGCAGCTCCAACTTTTATTTTCCTTATACCTTAGCTGAAGTGTAGAATTAATTGTTTTGTGTACTTAGTTGCATTTACAAATTGCAAAAGGTACAAGACATTTGTACGAAGTCTAGATTTTTAACTTTTTGACACAGTTTACTGGACTTTTTCAGAGGTCAATTTATCAGTATTTGGCAGATAGTAGGGGAGTTATTACTTATCACTATTCTTGCCGTCATTCTTTATATCTGTACCCACAACATTCTGATATGGGCCAGAATATCTGGTTTCTAACTACTCTTTGACCTTAATAGGAATTATAAGGCAAGGATGGCATACAACTATACTTTAGATATATATGACTTTTATCAAAGGCTTATCAGATACCAGAATTTCAATTTTTCTTGTTCTTTTGCTCCATCAAAGAGTTTTAAACTCTGGCACAGCTTGCTATATTAGTATTTTAAGTGAGCAACATTCATGCTTTTTATTTTGTTAATGTGGTGGCAGATAAATGCAAAATGAGGGAAGCAAGGTAAAATTGCTTACTAGGTAAATTGTCTAGCCAGTTATCTCACAGTTTCCATGATCAAAAGTTTAGGCATAGCCTAGCTGGCTTCTCTGCACAGGGTCTCTCAAGACTGTAACCAATGTGTTGGCTGGGACTAGAGACTCATCTATGGCTCAGGGTCATCTTGCAAGCTTATGTGGTTGTTGGCAGATATTTACTTCCATCTGTATAATTCACAGTGGCCCACTTTTTCAACATCAGCAAAAGAGCAGCTGACCTCAAGGAGGGGTTCAATCCCTTCTTTAAGGACTTCCATCTGATTAAGTGAGGCCTATCCAGGACAGTCTGTTTTGTGGTTAATTAAAAAAATCAACTGATTTTGAATCCTGCATCTACAATTTTCTTTAAATTCACTGTATTGTGTTAGATAGAAGTGAGTAAAAAGTTCTGTCCGTATGTGAGGATAGGGGTTATACAAGAGGTCACTTTAGGATATTATCTAGCCACACCTTGTTTTTCTCTGTATTGTGAATACCCAGCCAGTGCCTAGAAAAATTGTTTGGTTTTTTTTAATGTGGAATGGAAAAACAGATGGGCATTTGGGTGAATGAATTGATGAGAAAATGAAAGCACAGTCTACCTATTACTTTCTCAAGGCCTCAGTCATCTAGAGTATTATATGCTATTATATTATATACTGTGTTCTCCTGTTATATGTTTATATTGTTTTCTCAAGAAGGTTTCTTGAAGCACTAGTAGTTTGATTTTAGTCTGTACTAATATATCAGTTTAGTCTTATTTTCAGATTTTCAAAGTCATTAGAAAGGTTTGGTAAAATTTGTTCCTAGAGATTTTAAATTCGAAGTATTTGAATGTGAATAACTTGACTTTCAATTTATAAGAGTTATGTATTATTTGAAGCTATTCGAGGGAAAAAAATTTTCATTTTTTAAAAAATATCTTGAAAAATGTGTTGGAATGAATACCATGTCCACTTGGCATTCATTCCAAGGATACAAAGATGATTTGATATTTTAGAGTTTGTAAATATCATTCATTACATTATTTAGAGGTAAAACTGTGTCATCATTGCTGTAGATGTCAAAGAGGCATTTGAAAACATCCAATACAATTTCTGACTTTTTTTTTTTTTTGGTACAGACCACAGGCTTGCAAGGCAGGCACTTATGCTGCTGAGCTAAATGCCTGGCCCTGGATTTTTTTTTTTAGGAAAATCAAATAAAATTGGAAACCAAGTGTATTTCCTTAACACGTATTGCAGTCCTAAAGCCAGGGACCAGTTAAGGATTCTTTTTGTTGCTTTTGCTATGTAATATAGTTTACTGATCATGAATCAGTAAAGTTAGACAACAAATTCCATTTGACCCAACCATATACCTCTCTTGGCTATATTCCTGAAAGAATTAAAAATATCACACTGTAGAGATATATACAGACTCATGTTTATATCAGCACAACTCACAATAGGTAGGCTTGAAAAACAGCCTAGATATCTAACAGATAAGCTCCCATCAACAGATGACCGGATTTTAAAAATGCGGTAATCTCAATGGAATACTCTCCAGCCACAAAGAAGAATAAAATTATATAGTTTTCAAAAAGTGGGTGGTGGCTGGGTGTGGTGGCTCACACCTGTAACCCCAGCACTTGGGAGGCTGAGACAGGAAGATCGTTGCAAGTTTGAGACAAGCCCGGGCTACAAAGTGAGTTCAAGGCCAGCTTAAACTGCATAGCGAGACCCTGTCTCAAAAAAAAAAAAATAAATAAAAAAAAATAAAAAAGTGGTGATTCTTGAGACCATGTTAGGTGAAATAAGTCAGATACAAAATTAAGTATTACATGGTTTTCATTATGGAGAAGCCTAAGACATAAATAAATAGGAGTAAAAGGAGAGATGGCAAGAAACAAAAGACAGGAAAAGGAAGTCAGAGAGAGAAGGGAGGAAGGAAGGATAGGCAGAGGGGTCAAGAGAATCAAATACGTATATCAGTTCCCCAAAATGACAATAGCTATTATATGTTACAAACATGCAGTAATGAAAAAATAAAAATAAAGAAGACTTAGAAATTGGAAAGAAGAGTTTTTATGAAAAGTATATATGTCTATAAAACCCATAAAATTTGATGGAAAAACTGTAATGAATAATAAATTTATAAAATTGATGTACAAAGATCAGTGCCCTTCACCTATATAAACAAAACCCAGTTGAGGTTTTGTTTAATTAAAGAAAAGACACCTTTACATTAACAGCATCAAAAATAATGTAAAGAAAAAAAATAATGTAAAGGTAAAATATTTTAAAGTTCTATGAGGAACTTAACACTTCTAAAAATACAAAAATAAGCTTAAACAATGTTTTTTTTTGGAAGGAACCATGACACTTTTGAAGGATCAATATATAAATATATCAGTTCTTCTTAAGTTTACCTACAGATTTAAAACTATCCTAATAAAAATGCCATTTAGGTTTCACCCTCTGCCATGTCCCCAGGGAGGAGTTGCTAGAAGTTAATTGTAAAGTTCATAAGGAAAATCAAGAGGAATAGCAAAAAAAAAAGAAATTCCCAAACTCCTGAAAGATACATACAATGTTCAGCTCTTATAATTAAAAGATACCTGAAAAAGCAAACAAATGCAGCTGATTAGTAAGTCCTGAAGTAGAATTATACATGTATAGAAATTTAGTAATGATAAAGATAGTATGTCAATTAGCCTAATAACTGGACAGCTATAAGTGGACAGAGATAAATTTGAAACCATACTCTTTACACCTGGAGAAATTACACATAGATTAAAACTTTAGTTTTTCATTTTTTTAATTGTTAAATTTATTGGTACAATTTTATGTACATAATGATTGCCTTCGTTATACAGCATTTGTACTTGTACATGATATACGTTGGTTCCTCTTTTTTTCTCCATTCTCTTTTCTTCCCTTCAGATCCTCTTCCCCTCCTTATTTATGGAGCTTTGTTTCCATTTTATCATTCTTTTATTTTTTTTCCTTTTCCCCTCCCCCATTCCCCTCTCCTTTTGAACAATTTCTCCCTATTTCACTATATCTGTTATATATTTCAGGTCTTATTTACATTTTCAGTTTCTTACGCCAGGAGACAATGTGATACTTACAAATGTGTGTCTGATTTATTTTACTTAAGAATATGGTCTCAAGGTCCATCCTTTTAGCTATATAAATATGAAGCCATTCTAATACTATAAGAGAGCATAGCTCAAATCATTTCACAGCATGAAAACACTAGGGGGAACTATGACTCAAAACCTAGAACATTATTAATGGAAAAAAATTGATGAATTAAGCTTTTGGAAAAAAAGAACTATGGAAAAAGAAAAATGCCATAACAGAAGGCAAAAAGCTTAATAAACTAGGGTAAATATAGGCCACTTAATCATGAAAAGACAACCTGCTTAATATAGAGAAACTTCCTAAAAATAAAAATTGATTACAAATGACTTTTAAATATTTAAAAATAGTTCAGTCCCACTTGCAAAAAAAGAAATGCAAATTAAAACTACATTGAGGCATCATTTCTCATTGAACTGGCAGACAAATATTTAAAAGTTTACATAGTCTTTTGCTAAGGCTATGAGCAAATAGGCACAATCATAGCTTACTGATAAGAATGAGAATGGTATTGTCTCAAGACAAATACGGCATTGCTAGCAAAATTAAATATGCATTTACCTTTGATTAAATAATTCTTCTTCTAGGAATATATCCCAAAGATAAATTGGCACAAACTTAAAGGACATTCATAATTTACTAAGTTATTCTTTAGGGCTCTATTTTATAATAGCAAAGGATATGGAAGTACATAATACCTACCTCCAGGGGAGGTGCAACCATAAAACAATCATAAGGGTGGTCTCTATTTGATACGTTATATGGTATGATTCTCCAGATATATTTTTTTTTAAAAAGATAGTACTTAATATGTGGCACATGAGATGTAGATATATAGTGTGAGTTATATAAAAGTACTTCTATCTTTTATAGAAGAAATAGAAGGAATATACTTGTAATTTGCACATTTTTCATGTATAATGTTTAAAAGAAACACTGGAAAAAGTCCCTGGAAAGACAGAGTCTGTGACAACCCACTCATGATCCCCTTCTGTCTCTCTTCACACAGCAGCTTTCTTTCTCTTAATAAATATATTCTACTCTTAAAAAAAAAAAAAGAAACACTGGAAGAATCAACCAAAAGCAAATAAGATACATGTAGTTATCTCTAGGCAGAGGAAAGAGAAGGGAATAAAAGAAAGACTTAAAATATATTTTCAAAGAAAAGTTTTGACCTTGGAATTATACACAATGTTAAGCCTTGTGAAAAAAGTATATCAAAACAGGTGAAAAGTATATTAAACTATTTCAATTCTTTATTTACTTGCTGCAAAAAAAAAATAATTTATCAGCCTCTTTTTTTTTAACTTCAGTTTTAACGTTCACTGTTAATTCCTGTGTAGTTAATTTCAAACTTTCTCCCACCAGGAGAAAGTCCATAAGGAGGCTGTTTCCCACTAGTATAACAGAACTTAATGTTACTCTGTTCTTTTGCTTAATTAATCCTTTGAAGATATGATTTTTGATTTGTACCTTGACAACTAAATAATATAGTCAGCATCCAGTGTAAAGTAGCAATTAAAAACTTACTTTGAGATATTACATATATACTATATATATTCATGTTTTCACTGTGCTATTTTTAAAATTTACTTTGGGATCTGAAAAGATAAGTCCAAGGTCCTGAGTTTGATTCTCGGTTCCAAAAACAAAACAAAACAAAACTTACTTTGGGTACACAGTTTTAAATGGATGCTTTTCTTTTGCTTTTTGTCTCAAGGTTAAGTTGCTTGTAGCAAGCATGAGACTTTGGAAGTCAGCACTAAGTTTGGGTTCGTACTGGAAATTAGGTATCAGGGAGTTATTCCTGGTCTGGTTTTGATCATCCCAGTTAACTCTCAGATGATGGAAAACTTTCACATTGTTAGCTGTTGCTGCCTCTTGCCAAGGTCCTCTAGGGTTATTTTACTGTTCATGTTTTCCTAAACTTTTTCATTTCTTCATGCCTCCTATACCATGTGAAAATTAGCCTCTCCTGAAGTCAGGACTTTCCTGCAGGCAGAAGTGCTTTGAGAGAGCCAGCAAATCCACTTTCATAACTTCCTTCAGAGACTGTGTCACAGATTGGTTAACGGCACTCATTGTGGAGCCAAACTGCTTAGGTTCAAATCCTGCTTCTACCAGCTGTGTGCCTGTGGACAAATCACTTAACCTCTCCATGTCTTACATGTTTAAAATAAGGATGATAATACTTGTCTCATAATTTGTTGTGTGTGAATTAAATGCACTAATATGCTGTGTACAAATAGAGCTTTCCACATAGGAAAGCAAGTTTTAATTGCTTGCCTGTCCACGAGGAGGTTGTTGGGAAACACCATCCACTTAAGCATGGTTTTCTCTTAATACTGTGACCTGCTGTGTTACATGTTAGCTGCCTCAGATTCACTCCTTATCAAATGGAGTGGAGACAGAGACACAGAAGGACATCAGAGAGGCACTGATTATTATGCTGTGCCAAAGTCTAAACCAAACCTCAGAGAGGTTTTATCTCTATCATTTAAGAGGTAAAGGGGTTGTTACACTTTCACTGATGCCTTTTCTGCTTTCTCCAGTGGTGTTGGGTGCTGCTTTCTTCAGAACAACATACCCTCATTAAGAGGCAAAGCTTGGGGCCCAGGTACAGCTCAGTGGGAGAGCACATCCTTAGCATGTGCAAGGCCTTGGTCCTCCTAGTCCATAATTTTTTTTTTTTTTTTAAAGTATCAGAGCCGTATTGTCAGGTCATAAAAATGTTTGAACGTCATGTAATTTAGAGTAGTTTACAAGTTTACCATTATCTTTGAAGTAAAAGAAAATTTTAACTCAGATTTCTAGTTGCCTATTGAACCTAGATATTAATTAACACATTGGTCTCTTTCCTCTTGGATTTTTCTCGCTGATCTTAAATTTTATTCCATTATCTCTAAATTCACCTGAAGGATAAATTAGTTTTGATAGTCTCAATGAACATTTCTTGTTGCTTAACCTGATTTTTGTAAATAAGCTCTGATTTTTTTCACTTCTGTACTTTCTAAAGTATGAGAATTCCCTGCAGAGAGCTTCATCCTAGGCTAGCCACAGTTTTTTGAGTTACAGAGGTAGTGGGTTAATTCCTCCAGTTCTCATTATCTTTTCAATAGAAATGTGACTGTTTAATATACAGGCATTTATTCAGACCTTATCTCTTAAAGCTATGTGTATCTTGCGAAGCTTTTTGGTCTTTTTGTTGATTCCATTGTCTCTTCACATTTTATTTTTTTATATTTTATTTTTATATTTTGGGTGTGATTTTTAGTTTTCTTATTTATAAAAATGAAGAAAGGAGGTTTTTTGAGATAATAAAATATATATCAAAATTGGAGAATGCTGATTTTTTTCTGCATATGTGTAATTTTTTCTTGCCTAAATAGGAGTCTGGGATAAGATCCTTTGCCTTTTATTAGAGGTTCTTTTTTAGCTATAATTGAAAGGTTAAATTTGAAGGTTAATTTGAAGGGTTAAAATCATGCAAATTAGGGGTATTCTGTATTTCACTAATTTTCCATTATAATAGCAATCAAAAAAAATTTTTTTTTCTTTTTTTCCTTTTTGGTACCAGGGATCGAACTCATAACCTCGCACTTGCCAGGCAGGCACTTAAGCCACTGAGCTAAATCCCAAGCCCTCATTCATAAATTTTAACTAGGGTTGGGAATATAGCTCAGCAGCGCAGGTTTCTGCCTAGCAAGTGCAGGGTCCTGAGTTTGATTACCAGTTACAGACAAAAAAATTTTTTTAACTCGATAGTACATTCAGCATGTATCTGTTAAGTGCTTATTATGTTCCCAACATTGTGCCAGGCACTGGGAATGAAGTAAATGTGCTGTGACCTTGACTATGGAGGGCTGTGTGATGACATACTACAGTATGTGCTGAGGACTTGGGTCTTGGCAGTGCCACATCCAACTCTGCTCCTTACCCTTATAACAAAAAACAAATTGTTTTAATCTCTCTGAGTTAGTTTTTGCCTTTGTGCGATGAGGTAGTTGTTTTAAATCTCTTATCATGTTGTCTCCATCTGACATTCAGTGATTCCAACATTTCCTAAGGTTACTTAAGATTGTTGTGAGGGTCAAATTAAAAATATTTTAAGAAAGCAATTTAAAAGCTATTAAGGTAACTTGAAAAACTATTTCTAAAAGAACAATATGTAATTTTTCAACTAGTGATTTCTTTTTTTCTTCTTTTCTTGAAATTCTGTAATATTTCTATCCTTTCTCTTTTTTCTCTTTAAATGAAAAAAAAGCTACTAAGTGCTATTTAAACAAAAACATTATTAATTATTTACTAATTTGATGTGCTACGCTGATATTTTGGCCTAAAGCCCAGAAGCATTATGTGTTACAACTACATTCCAAAAGCTTAAGAAAAGGAGTGATCTTTTATGACCTTGGTTTCAAGTTCTGGTTTAGAGTATTTTAGTATCCCCAGTATTGAGTAAAGTAGATGCCCCATAAATATGCATTGATTTAAACCATAAATTTCAGAAACTCAGTGTAATTGAAAATAAAACATTCCCAGATGATATACAGTGGTACCTCAGATCATGAACTTGATTCTTTCCACGATTCTGGTTGCAAACCAAGTTGGACGAAAACCAAATCGAATTCAGTGGTTAAGTTCTATGTTGACCTTATGGGGAAATTTGATTTGGTTCTCATCCAGTTTGATTTGCTACCAGAATGATGGAGAAAACCAAGTTTGTGAAACAAGGTACCACTGTAATTTGGGAGTATCTGTTCTCTGTTAGTCTATCAAATTCTAGATTAATTATCCATCACCATGGATTGTTATTATCTGTGCAAATGTGACTGCACATTTAGTTTCACTATAGATTTCATTATAATTACAGGTTCATTTTCTTTGGCATTTTTTATCCTCTAAAAGTTATAAATATATGACATATTCTAGACTTGCAAATTTTTGTTATTCCTAAATGTACAATTGTTTTTTCTGTGTTTTTAGATCATAACAACTCTGGAAAATATATAAGAAGACCCATTACAAAAGCCAGTTTATAAAGTTGGCACAATATTCATGTTTTAATTATTCCTGAATATTTATTCTTAGATCTAAAGAATAGGCATTATGATTGTCACTAGTCTAATTATTATTCAGAAGTTTTCAGGGTATAAACTCTTGTTTGCTTATAATTCCTGCTAGATATTGAAATGGTGAACATCTTTTTCTAAAAACTGCTAGTTAAGTATGATTCAAATGTATTTTCATTTGCAAAATTACTGGAAGTACAGAGTAATAACTTGTACTCGTTTGACTGATTACAATGTAAAATTAAACTCTAATTTTACATTGTATCACTATAAATTTGATTTACCTTCATCTTTTGAAGAATAAAATCATCACCATTTTACTGGTAAACACATATTTAATGACTTATCCCCTCTTACATATGATAGAAAAAGTTATTCATTGTGAAAGTCAGAACTGAGTTAGTCAACCAGAAGTGAAACCCTAATTGTTTCTAATGCTTACTTTCTGGGTTTGGATGCAGCTGTAACTCTTAGCTCAGTCAGGAATGTGCTAACCTTGTCTTTTTCTACATATCCTTTCATTATGGCTACATAGATCCATGCTGAAATCTATTTTATGATTCTGCATTATGAATAATCAGAAAAATATGGGCATAAACCCCTGAGCTAAACATAATTTTAAAAGGCAAAAGACATAGTTTCTACAAGTTGTTTTTATTTTTTTTTATTACCTTTGAAACTATTGTAGAATTGACATTGGTTCTCAATTGTATATCACTGTGATAGAGTGAGCACTTTTTTCACCCACCACAATTTAATGCCCTGCTTATAACCGCTATAGCTGACATTCTTACATTATTTTAACTTCTTGTTGGAGAAAATTAGTGACATAATCCATATGCTACTGTTGAATATAAATATTTTATTTAAATTCTGCCTTAAAATGGAAACCATTTCATATTTCATAGAATAGCCAAATCACTAAAAACCACAACTGATCCTTTTTTAAAAAGTGCTGTTTTAGTGCCTCATATTAGATATGCTGTCTTACACGTACTTTAAGCTAAATGTTTGCTTATAATATTATGTTTTCTTATAATATTAATTTTACTGAGATATTTATTTAGTTACCTTGTGATTTTTTTCCTCAAGTATTTTATTGAGAGTGAAGGGCCTGAAATAACATAGACTGCAGACAGTTGCTGCATTAGAGAAAAAAAATAGTCATAGGCATTTCTCTGGAGAGGCGAGGTCCAAGGTTTTTAAGGTCTTGGTTACACTTGGCAGAAGGGTCTTTAGGGGTTTCATTCAGTCACTTTAAAACAAAGCACTACATCCATAAAATGTGGCATTAGCAATTATGACAAATAGACTTTCCTGATTCTTCACGTGAGACCAGAAAGCCTCCCTTACCTTCCCCTGTCTCCAGATATAATATATGTTTGCACATTTCTAGGGTATTCTTACTTCAAGTCTGCTCTTCTACTAGAATGCTTTATCTACATTTTGGTTTTTGAATTGAGTGTTAAAAATAAGAGATCTTTAAATCCTTTTTTAATTCTTTTTTTTTTGCAAGATTTTAAAATTAATTATTTTTAATTTAAGGATTTTAAAACTTTTATTAGTATATGTTTGCACTGCATAATGATTACATTCCTTGTGGGGAATTTGTACATGTACGTAACACATCTTAATTCTTTTTTGTCCCCTCTCCCTCCCACTGCTCCGTGTTCCCCTTGATTCCCTTACCATTTGAAAAAGCTTTGTTTCTAGTTTTTTCTTTGTGATCATGTAGTGTTATTACCAGTTCTAGGATCTTCAAATTAAGGAGCTCTTTGAAGGTGAGGTTTAGGGGAAAAAAAGGAAGTACTACTAGACTTTTTTTTTTTTTAAACTTCTAAAATCATTTTATTAATACTTGCTGGCAGCACATGTAGTTTGCAGTCATCTTGGAGAGCTGGTGTGTGTATATACTAGAACTTGTTTCTTTTAGGTTCGTTTTACAAAAGTAATGGCAGGGAGAGTATAACTTTGACAGTCAACAGTCTTGAAATATGCATATGAAAATTTGAAAAAAGTTTGAATAAATTTGTAGATGAGTATTTTGGGTGATTTATTAGAATCCTGCAGGCATGTCCAATTTGTAGCTTATGGGCTGCTTGTCCCTTTTTATTTTTAATGTTATAATAAAAAATTTTTTTTAAATAAAGAAATTTTGTTACTTATATACATTACCTATATTCCATATTTCTTTTCTTTATTTTGGATTTTTTGAAAGAATCTGTAGTTGATGACTTAAAACTCACTATGAATCCCAATTTGGCCTTAAATGCACAGTGATCCGCCTGCCTCAACTTGTGTGCTGGGATTATAGGCATGCACGCCCATGGCAGCTTTTTTATTTTAGATGTGTTATAGGCAGCCTAAGATAATTCTTCCTCACTCATTGTAACCCAGGCAAACCAAAAAGTTAGAAATTCATGGAATGGAATATCCTTAATATTTTCAGGTTGATCACCTCCAAGAGTATTATATAGTGGACTCATTATGTCTTATTATATGTTAGCTTCTTCAGGGAAAAAAAGAAACAACACCTAAGTGTTCCTAAACAGTAACTATTTTAAAATTGTTTGTAAAAACTACCTCACACCCTTTGTTTAATTTCTTTCCTTTTTTTTTTTTGTAATTTCTAATAATTCTGTCTTCTGTTGCAGTTGAGTCTGTGTCCTCCTTTCTTTCCTGCCTTTTTTTTTAATTTTTGAAGGACCTTTAAAAGTAAGCTATTAACATATTAATATGTAAAATCGTAATTTTTACCAAAAGTTCATGGAGAGTAAAAATCTATAGTTGCTTTGAATTTATATGTGCTTTCTTGTAAAACATGGGCTTTAAATCAGTGTTTTTTGCCTCATTTTCATTGACACCTCTATTTTTTTTAAGTTTTTAGTTCTCTTGAAATAAAGTATTATGTATTATTTTTTAAATTTTCTGTGACTAGCACATGCTCAGCACATAATAGGCATATAATAAATGTTTGTTGACTGGAACTTTTCAAAACTGATTCTGTTATTCTATCTCTCCTGCTTACTAGCTGTATCTGTCACCAGCTCACTTTGGTGCTCTGGGTCTCACAACCATGACTCTTATTCCAGAACAACACAGACCTGGTGTGTCAGGACTACCCCTCAGGTGTTACAGGGCAGGGAGAGTATCCAGATGTAGGACTGCAGAGTGTAATTTGTAGGGTACCTACAGACATAAGCATGGTCCTAGCTGGCAGGATCCAGTTAGATCCTGGCAATTTGGGTCAGAAAAGGATCTATCTATGGATTAGAACAGAAGTGATTTATTTCATCCTGACTGAAAGGTACCTGGTTTATAGTAAGATTATATCAATGAGTCAGTTATATCCTTGGAGCCAGATTCCAATTGTAAAGCCCCAAGTGTGATTCTAATGACTTTTTATCTTTATGATTTGCTGAGACACCATAAGAAAACTGGCTAAGGTTACTTGAGATGATCATGGCACTTAAAACTCAAGAGGACTGCAGTCATGGCAAGCTGTATCTGTACAAGTTTAGTGTTAAACTTTCCTCTGGTTCTAGTGATGATAAGGTTTTAGTAGGTGTTTAGTAATTGTTTGCATTGAACTGATTGTTTATTTCAGTTCATTTGTGGTTTTACCTTACTAGTGACGGAGTAAACTGGTGCTTTTCCAAGTGTATCTTATGTTTTGTTTGGTGATATTGCCTACTATTTTAGTATAGAAAAATAATTTATATATTTTTTTATTTTCAAATATATTCTGTGTTCTGGTATTCCACATAGTTTGACCACTTTTTCTTAATTGAATAAGGAATATATTAAAATAGAAGAAATTGCCTGGATATTTAATCCATTTCCTTGATAAAGGAATTTCCTCCATAAATTTTCATGAATTTCCTCCATAAATTCATGTTAGATTTACTTTGTTTGTCTTTGATACATTCAATGAATCTTTGAAGGAAGGTCTAGGCATCTGCTTATAAAACTCCATGTGATTCCAGTGAGTCAGGGTCATAACACACTGTTATGTTGCTTGAAGTAGGCAGAGAAAGCAGAAGGTAGGAAGTCATTATGTTTAGCAAATTAAGCCAGTGCTCACTTTTAAACTTAAAGAATGTTAAAATGTCCAAAGTAAAATTCTCTTGATAACTTCTATAGGAAATGACACATGTATCTAAAGGAACATCTCAAGGAACAATGGAAGCCGAAGTGTATCTTAAGGGTTAGTGTGATTTCTGACAGACGGGAAGGGAGAGGATACTAATGAAGAGCAAAAGGAACAGAACAATGCTTGTCTTATTGTCATACTCCCACAGAGGCCTAAAAAGTGCTGGTCACAAAGAAGTTGCATGGTAACTGTTGACTGACTGAATGAAAGATAAATAGCTATCAGGTATTTTTGAATCTGGATTAAAGAAAAAAAAAGGACACAGGAAAAGGATTGGAGGTCCATTCCTATACTCTTAATAATACAGTGACAAATATATGGATAAGAACAAGTATAGCAGAAACAAAGAAAAAGAATTAAATAGAGAAAGAACTGGTATCTAGCTGGATAAAGTGAAAGACAAGATGTACAGGACAACCTAGATTACTAAAAATATGGTGGGATGACATGACAAAAGCTCAGTGTGGACAAGAGTTTCAGTAATATTCAAATGAGGATATCCTTCAATAGTGATTTAGAGTCAAGAACAGTTAGATGTCACTATTAACTTACTGTCCATTATGACCCGAAGTTCTAAATTACCAGCAGATCATGACTTTACATCCTAAATATTTTTTAACTACTTCATTCCGTGTGTCCACAGTAATCTCCATGTCTTCCACAGTGACTATTACAATATCATCCAAGTATTCGTTAGTTTCTAAGATTATATTCACAAGTCCTGTTGAAAGCAGTTTCAAAGATGGCTCCCAGTGACCCCTGCCTTCCTAGTATTTGTGTCCTGTGTAGAACTCTCTCCTTTACTGTGTGTGTAGGGTGAGAGGTGCTAGGAATTTGAAGCAAATGAGGCAATTCTGACAAAAGTGATGAAATGTTACTTCCAAGAGAGGCAAGACATATGATGCTTCCAGAAAGGGGATAGAATCTCAGTCCAGCAGTTCAGGAAGAACAGAATACTTCCAGCAACCACTGAGGTTGGAAGTGGATTCTCCCTGAAATGAGCCTTGGGATGGATGGACTGCAGCCCTCACTGACAACTTGATTGCTGCCTTGTGAAAAGATCCTGAGCCACAGTGCCCAGAGATTCCTAAACCACATAAATTCCAAGATAACAATATGTAGGGTTTTTTGTTTGTTTGTTTTGTTTTTACTGGGGATCAAACTCATGACCTTGCGCTTGCCAGGCAGGCACTTGTGCCGCTGAGCTAAACCCCTGCACGGAGGTGCTGTGTAACTTCCTTCTGTTTCTCCCTGGCTACCAGCAAGGCCACCACTGGTGCATGGGGTACTGTATAGTTTCTTTCTTGTTTCTCCCTGGCCTGCAGGGCCACCACTGGTACACAGAGGGATGCGTACCTTCTTTCCTGGTTCTGTCTGGCTGGCCAAAGTATGTTATTTCAGCTACTCTATTCTGGTGTCGTTATATATCCATAGATAGCTAAAACACTGTAGTGTATATTTGATTGGATTTGCAGTCCCAAGAGTTGAATACAGGGCCTTTGCATTGAGCTACAGCTCTAGTCTTTTGTATTTTTTTATTTTGAGAGAGGATCTTGCTAAGTTACACAAGCTGGGCTAGAACTTCTGATTTTCCTTCCTTGGTCTCTCCAGCATCTGGGATTGTAGGTTTGCACCAACATGCCTGGCTAACAACCAATATTCATAGACCTATACATCTAATCTATGTAAAATAAGTTTCTTCCCTCCTGCCCCCAAAAAAGCTTCAAAGCTCTCCACTACCTGAGAAATCAAGGATAAACCCTTTCAATCTGGCCCCTCTATCTTTACCACCTATCAATTCTTACTGGACATTTTAAGCCCTACAAATATAAATACTTATACTTTACCTCATGCTGTTTTTTATTCTCATGCTTTAAAATTTCAAGTATATTCCCTTTTAGGGTATATTTCCTAATCCCAAACTATCCTCCAAACTGTACACAATGTCCACTCTTTGTGCCGATAAAAATTTATATTTGAGAAGTTACTGCATTGCATGAGAATTATCAAGGGGTTTTCCTCTCTTCCCACACCGAAAGCTGCTTTAATGTATGGACTAAGTTTTGTCTTTTTTGTGTCTCTGTCTCTAATGTCTCAGTGTCTGGTACATAAATGTATGGAAGAGAATTTATAACTAACTCCATCAGGCATAACCAATTCACAAATTTTGAAGGTATACTGAGGGTCAGGGTAAATACTAAATCTTTTGGAATGTATCAAATTATTACTGGCAGCTAGAAAAAGTATTAGTGAAGATATTAGTGAAGTTAACAAACACTTTAATAAAGTAATCTCCAGAAAAAAAAAAGGAAAGGTATTCCTAACAGCAGTAAATACCACAATGAGGAAAAATACAGGTTGGGAAAATGCCATTAGATTAAACAATAAAAATAATGTTTAAGGCCTTCCATTGTACAATCTTAGGAACAGTAAAAGCCACGCTGGAAAAAGTGAAGAGAAAAAAAAAAAAAAAGATGGGCAGAAAACAGTTGGAGGTGGAGTTAAGGATTTTGAAAAGGAAGAATATTGGGTTATTCATTCATCTGCACTGAAGAGCGATGTCTCTTTTTTACTATTGTGTTATTATCAGATAGGTGAAAACTCCCTGGAATTAAAAAAAATAATAATGAAAAACATGATTTCAGACCAAAAAGGTACAATTTGCCCATTATGATATTTTTTCTTTCCTTTCTTCATCTTTATTAGGAAAAAGAAAAGATTAGTTGCAGAATGTTACTGCAACTTTATTAGGAAAAAGAAAAGATTAGTTGCAGAATTTAAAATTTTTATATTTTCCTTCTTTCTTTACTGAAAATGAGGCACAACAGTTGCTTCCCTTGCATTATTGTTTAAAAATTTTAAAAAATGTTTTTTCTAACTATGTGCCTCCTAAATTTAAGTATTTTAATAATATCTTGTCCAATCTTATCGTAAAGAATTGCTAATAATGGCAGTTCTTTAGGCATCTTAGGTAGAAAACACATTCAAGTGAAAATTATGACTCTTGTTCTAGTTCTACCAGTAAATAGCTTTGGGCAAATCACATAACTTCAGAGAACATCAGTTTTTGTTTTGTTTTTAATGCCTTTGGGAAAGGGCTTTATTATAACTGCTACAACATAAGGGGAAATAAGTACACGACCCAACTAAGTTAGAAAGTCATCCCATCTCTCACCATTATACAACTTCTGTAATTGTTTGGTGTACATTTAATCATCCAAATGGCCTGCAGCAGTAGTCTCAAATGTTGGTTGAAGATCAACCTCATCAGCACATACAGACTCTTGGACCCCATCCACAGAAATGTTGGGTTTACTACGTCTATGGATATAGCCTAGTTTCTGTATTTTTTCAAATAATAAAATATGGCTGACATGTAACCAGGTTTGAGAAATAGGAACTGATGAATTGATTAATTTTTTGTATTTTCTTTATCATTACTATTCAGATAAATGATTATAAATGTGGTGGTCTAATGATTACCTTGGAAGGTTGAAATCATGCTATCTTTAGGTATTTAGCTGATTAGTTATTACTGAGTTTATGTTTTGTCTTCTATGCATTGATATATATTCTTTAGCTCTTTTACTTTGGATAATAAATTACTGATCACTTGAAAAATTGGAGCAATGACTGGTAAATTCTTTTTCCTGATATTATTCTGATAAGACTTACTCTGTTCTATTAATGGGAAGTCCATTATTTACTATCTTACAGATAGTATATCCTTTTAATAAATTTGCCTTTCTTTTCTTCAGTGTTATTCCTCTTTTAAAAGAGTCTGTTGGAATATTAATGCAGAGAACTCCTCCCATGTTGGAAAATACTTTGCCTCACTGCTATCAGAGGGTAAGTTTCATACTATACAAACCATTGCATTTTATGTTGTTTCCAAACTGTTAGGGTTTTAAGCTTTCATAAATATGGGTAGCATGTGTGTATAATTTAGTATTTCTTCCAGGATTGAATGCTGATCATGAATGCCATTTATATAAACTAGAATAAAATGACTGGAAATTACTGAACTTAGGAAAGAAAATATGGCAGAAATTGCCTTATCTAGAGATTAAGCAGTTCTTTTAAAGTATAGAATATAAACAACAGATTAAATAATTTTTTATTCAACAGATTTTTTTGAGTATCACTATGTAACAGAAACTTTTCTAGTGTATTAGGGATGTAATGGCAAATGAGTATCTCTGTTCTCACAGAGTTTATAGCCTGGTGAAGAAACAGGCACAAAACAATAAATTGTTAAGTAAAGAAGTATCAGTGATAACTCTTACAAAAGTCATAAGACAAGGTATTCTGATAGATTTGTATGGCTGTCCTAAACTCATTGAAAAAGTTACAATCAAAGAAAAAACCTTTGATGAGAAAAGAAGCCAGCCATGTACAAATCTGGGTGAAGAATGGTCCAGGGAAAGGGAAACTGTAATGCAAAAGTGCTCTGGAACTAATTTAGTGCATTTGGAGAATAGAAAGAAAGGCCATTATGGCCGAAGCATAATGAAGAACAGAGTAGCTTGATATTTTGAAGAGAAACAGGGGCTGGATCAAATCGGGGGTGGTCATGTTAAGAGTTAGGCTTAGATTTAACTGTAATTTAGTGGGAAAATGTAGAAAGCTTTAAGACATTGAGAAGGTCATTACTGTTTTGTTTTTGTTTGTTTTGTTTTGTTTTGAGCGAGGGTCTCACCACAGTTAGGTATGTGTTGAACTCAGTGATTCTTGATCTTTGTGCGTCAGCCTCCCAAGTGCTGTGAGTATAGGCAGATATCACCACATCTGACTCACATCTTATGATTTTATTTATTTTAACTTAGTTTAGTTTAGGTTTTCATTTATTTTTTGGCTTTTTTGAGGCAGAGTCTCACTGTGTGGCCTAGGCTTGCCTCAAATCTATGATGATCCTCTTGTCTCAGCCTCCTGAGTGCTGCTGGGATTATAGTTTTGCACCACCGCACCAAGCTACGTCTTTTATCTTTTTAAAAGATTGTTTTCTCCTTGTAAAGAATGAATTCTGCTTAAAAGTATGGTCTCAAGGTGCATCCATTTATCTAAAAGTGTCCCGAGTTTGTCCTTTATGGCAGAGTAGTATACAATTGTATTTATAAACCACAATATTTTTACCCATTCATCTGGTCTGTTTTCAAGATTCAGCTGTTACAGATCGTTGTGCTATAACTGTGGGTACATATATATCGCTGTGGTGTGGTGCTTTTAACTTGCAGGAAGTTAAGAAGGGGAATAGCTGGGTCGTATGGAATGTCCAGTTTTTAAGTTTATGAGGCATCTCCATACCTACTTGCATAGTGGTTGTACCAATTTACACCCCCACCAATAGTGGAGAAGGGTTCCTTTTTCCCCCACAGCCTTACCAGCATTTCTTGTCAGTTGATTTCTTGTCAATAGATATTCTTTCTAAAATGAAATGGAATTTCAGTGTTGTTTTAATTTGCGTCTTTTGAATGACCAGTAAGTCAAACAGTTTTTTCAAAAATAAATCAGACACATATGTGTAAATATTGCATTGTTTCTCTTGTGTGAAAAAACAGAAGCAGAAATAAAGACCAAAATGGGTGACAGATGTGGGAAAGTAGGAAGAAAATGTTAAATGGGAAGGGGAACAAGGGAAAGAGGACAGGGAAGGGAAGGGAAAGAAAAAGGGAGAAAAAAAACTTTTGTAAATAAGAAAAGGAAGAAGAGTTAAAGGAAGGTGAGGGGATTAGGGAAAAAAAACAAAAATCAAGATATATTACATACAAGTACAAATTCCCTGTGATGAATGTGATCATTATGTATATCAAAAGAGTACCAATAAAAATTAATAAAATTAATTTTAAAAAATAACTTTCTAGGGAGAATGAAAACCAAGAAAACAAATTATAAAGCTGGAAAAAAAAATGGTGGCCTAAACTACATTCAGAGCAATGAAGTGGGAAATACGTATACATTTGGGATATATTTTTGGAAGTAGATTATATTAGCAAGGGAGGTAGATTCTATTAACATTATGTAGCCTCACATTTTGGTAGATGGTAATGTCAGTTAAGATTGAAGCTGAGTTAGTGCATGTTTGAGGATGGAAAATCTTCTCAAATCAAGAGCTCCATTCAGGATATGTTAAAATTGAAATACTCCTAAAACCTTAAATTTGCATGTGATTACCTTGGGAGAGGTTATAGTCTTAATTCTGCTTACATCTTCAGATTTAGAACATAATAGAATATAATGGAAAAGCTAGAAAAGCTTCTAATCTCTTATAAAGAGATTAGAAGGCCACAGGAAAATGAAAAAGTCATAAAATAGTCTCTTAAGATAGAGAGTGTTTAGTAAGGGAGTTGGAAGATCGGAAGAGTGTAGTATCACAGAGTTGAAGACAAAGCAAATAACCGCCAAATGTTTCTGTGGAGATCACACTGCAGCAAGCAAGAAGTAAGTGACCCTTGCCTAGATTGCAGTCATCATTAATGACCTAAAGAAGAGGAATTTCAGTAGTGTGTTAGAGGAGAAAACATGGTTTAAATGGAAGAGGAAAATAAATTGGGAAAATAGAGATGGGAGAATCATTGGAGCAGAGAAATGAGTTGATAGACTGCATATAGATGTAGTATCAGGAGAAAGGGCATTTTCTCATTTTAAAAAATAGGATACTTTCAAAGAGTGTGATCTCACAAAACTCTCCTTGATGATGTAAATGCTTTATAACCTTTAGTACCCAGTGTGGAAACTACATCCAGCTGTGGCTAGTGTAATTGACTTTTAAAAATTTGATTTAATTTTCTTTCATTAAAATAGCCACAAGTGTCTGATTTACACCACAAGGGTAGAACCTGTATGTTATTACCAGTGGGAATGGTGTGAGAGGGAGAAGTGGACTATTTAATAGTGAAGGACATTATTGAAGGAATGAAGATCCTGAGATAGTGAGAGGAGAAAGCCCAAAACACAGTGAAGCATTAATGGTAAATAGATGCAGGGGCGAAAGTGCTATTGTAGATGAGAGGGGACTGGTAGATTTGTTGGTTCAGGGTAAGGAATTTTCTCTGTTGCTTCTATTTTCTGATTTAAAATGCAGTGTAATCTGAGATTAGAAGGCCACAGGAAAATGAAAAAGTTATAAAATAGTCTCTTAAGATAGGGAGCATCAAGTGTTACCTTTTTAAAATTTTGAACTTGTTAAAATTTCAAGACAGGGCAAGTGTTTTATGGTTCTGGAAGAGAAAGGGCTATTAAAAAGTCAGTTCCAACAGCAATTTTTCCTTAGTGGATATTTTAGGATAACTGCAAACATGTGTTAGTATTACTTTTTTCTGTGGAGAAAGGAAATCTTTTCAGTCAGGTAGTTGCTTTACTAACAGTGGACCACTCCATGAGAATGCCACTTAGGAAAATGTGGAGGGGTGATCAGTTGAGATTACTGTGTCACCTGACATGGTAGATGGGCCTGTAATCCTAGCACTCAGGAGGCTGAAACAGGATGCTCGTTAAACGGAGGCCAACATGGGCTACATAGCAAGACCTTGTCTCAAAACAACAACAAAAAAGTAATCACTGTATTATCAGAGTCCTAGAAAAGGAAGATAAGGTCTACTTTGATCTCTTCCCATTTTTTAAAGGAGGAGCAGGGCATCACCTTAAGTTTCCCATCAACACTCTTGGCATTTATAGAAAATAATGGCTGCATTTCTCAAAATCTGGTAAAAACAAGTAATTTTTGACAGATTTAAGGTCAAACTGTGTTTAAGTTAACTTCTCAAGTGTATTACATAAAAATCAGAAAAATCTCAAATTGAAAAAGACCTTCTGTTCATTTGGTCCAGACTTTTGTACCTATTGCAAGAATCAATAAGATACAGTTGGTCACGCTACTTCTTAATGATTTCCAGTGACAGTAACTTACTCATTGAGTGTCATTTTTTTCCTTTCTCCAGTCTCTTCCCCTCTCCTCCTTCCCTTCATATCTCACTCCTTCTTTCCTCTTTTCCCCTTTTTCTCTTTTTTTTTTTTTTTTTTTGTGCCAGGGGTTGACCAGGACCTTGCACATGCTCTGCCACTGAGCTACACTTCTAGTCCTTTCTTTTTTTTATACTGCAGTAATTGTGTAAAGATCTTTTCATATTGATTTTTCTTTTCAACTTCTGAGTATTGATTTTAGTTCAGTTTCTCCAGGTCTGTAAAGAGATGCTGAGCAAGAGCAGTGGTTTGGACATCTTCACCTTTTTCCTGATCCTCAAGGAAATTCATTTTAAGACTGTTCTTAAATATTCTCTGTAGGTTTTTAGTAGGTAACCTCTGTAACAGAGGTATCCTTCTAATCATAAGTATAAATTATTATCATTAAACTACATTTAATGAAATGTCTGTGATTGTTTTCTTTTACTTCATTAACTGTGGAATAACTCTGATTTTCTGATATTAAACCATTCTTCCTCTCCTAAGATAAACCCAACTTAATAATTACATTTTATGACTAATGATTTATACTAAGTCATTACATTATTGGATTTAGCTTATTCATGAGAGAAATTGGTTTATAATTTAATATGTGTCTACTATGAGAGTCAATATAAAGTAGCAGTTGTTTTCTGAAAAAAATTATAACAGTCATATCACCTTGAAAAGTTTTCTTCCCTGCACCTAGAATTTCTTTGAAAGAGTTTGGTTACCAATTCAATTTTTAATGTTACTTCCACTTTCACATTTTCTTTACTTTTTCTTAGCACATTTCCTTTATTTCCAGAAATGTATCCATTCAGTGTAGATTTTCAAAATTATGGTTTTATTAATTTAATAAATATTTATTGAGTACTTACTTGGGTCGGGTAATGTTTTAGGTACTAAAAATTGAAAATCAAAGTAAGTCCTTGATCGTACTGAGTTTAAATTCTGCTGGAGTAGACAATAAGCAGTTTAAGAACAGGTTGAGTGTCCTTATCTAAAATCCTTGGAATGGAGTGGTGTTTTGGATTGGATTTTTTTAGATTTTGTAATACTTACTGCTTACTGTATATAGTAGATCTTGGGTGTGGGACCAAAGTCAAACAATAAAATTCATTAATGTTTATTATACTTTGTACACATAGGCTAAAGGTAATTTTATAAGTGTTTTTGGTACACCTGAATTGCGACCCATCACTTTTCAGATTAGGGATGTTTAATGTGTAATATGAATGATGCATGCATAGTGTATAACATTGTGTGCCAGACACAAGAAAGGCTTACTGAGAAGTTGACATTAGTGTAAAGACTCAAAAAGGTGGACTATATAGAAATATGGAGAGAATGTTTCATTAAGCAGAGGGACTAGCAAATAACCTGAGAGGAATGTGCCTGGTTTCTAAAAGAATGGAGAATAGCCTTGAAGAGCTGATGAAAGAGAAAGATGGGAAGAAGAGAAGGAGATGAGGTGAATAAGGACATAAGGGGGCCCCATGACATGTAAATCATTGTAAAAGTATTGTTTGAACTCAGGGAAAAACGAGAAGCCATTGGAGGAATGCAATGAGGGGAATGGTAGCCTCTGACCCAAACTAATGGGCTATCACCTGGGCTACTCTTTTGAAAATAGATGGAAGAAGTGGAAAGCCAGAATTAAAAAGAACAGTTAATGAGTTGTTATCATAATAACCCAGACTAGAGATATGATAGACTACTTTGGATTAGGCTGATGACAGTGCAGGTCTCAGTGAGATTGATTGATTCTACCTAGTTGTAATATTTTGTACATTCATATATTGATTGATGCATTCAGAATTGTTCATAGGATTCCTATAATATTCATAAGATTTCCGTTTATGGTTTTAAAAATCTGTTGTGTCTGGTTATAGTGTCACCTCACGCATAAGTATTTTGTTGGTATCTGTCAATTCATATATTCTCCTCCCCATACTCGTTTATGGATATGTTGCATAATGATTGAAGGAATGATTTTGATTTTGATGAAAATGTCTTCCCTTTGTTTTCCAGGTGCAGGAGTTACAAGGAGTGTACAGTTTACAAGAGCAACACTTCTGGACCTTATGTTCTGATGTTTACGTTGGGACTGTAAAATTAGTAGTAGCACCTGATGCTGATGCTAGGTGGATTTTAAGCCAAACACATAATATATTTACTCAGGTATGATTTTGTTACTGGTTTCTTTTATGAGTCTTAAAATTTATTGAGTCAGCTGTTTCTAAAAAATTATTCATTATGCTAAATGCATAGGCTACTGAACTATAAGGAAAGCACAACACTACTTTTTTCCTCAATTATTGTCAAATTTGAGAGATCTTTACATTAGTCAATATTCTTACAGAACATAGTTCAGATTTACTCAGTATACTGATCTGATTTTCTTCAAGAAAAATTAGATTCTCCTTTACTTCCTACTGTGTAAGAATGATAGATGCTAATTGAAGTACAGAATTCTAAAATAGGCTTTGGAATTAGAGTGATACGTCATTGGTGGGTTTAGCTGAAAATCAACTGTTAAGTTTTTTTGTGATAGTTACCTTCTGTGTGATTTTAATAGTCATGCCAGTTGTGGTTTCACATGCCTGTAATCCCAGCACTTGGGAGGCTGAGGCAGGCCAATTGCCCTGAGTATGATAATGATATTGTGGTTTACAGAAGAATGTTAGGTGATTCATGTTAATGATTCAATGGTAAAGTATCAGGATGTCTAATTTACAAATATTTCAGCAAAATAAAAAGATTATAAATTTGTATATATAAGAGAAAAACAAATGTGACCAAATATTAACTGTTGGTATGATGAAGAGTGTTTTTGTTTTTGTCCTATTCTTTTGACTTGAGAATTTTTCAAAATAACTTAAAAAAAAAGTAGTAGCTTCTTATTGCAACCAGGACAAAGTCCAGTCTTTCTAGCATGGTCCGGTTAACTTTCCAGATCTTTCTTTTGCTTTTTGTTGCCATATACTTGATTACTTCTGAACTATCAGACTGTTTACTTTTCTGTGTAGACAAAGCCCTAAGTTTATATAGTGGACCAATTCATTTGTGCTCTTTCTCTCTGAGGCCTAAGGGGGTTTCTCTCTCTCTCTCTCTCTCTCTCTCTCTCTCTCTCTCTCTCTCTTTCTCTCTCTCTTCTTGTCTGTCTTGTCTGTCTCTCTCCCCTTCCTTCCAAGCTTTCCTCCCTCCTCTCCAGCTATCAAATCTTCACATATGGATAATAGAACATAGTGTATAGTTAGATTCAAGATACTAGCATAGAATAATCTTTTGTTTAACAAAGGGACATGTATGGCTAAGTTCCTTGAGGAGTAAATTAATGACATAATCCTATGTGTAATTAGGATTTACTGTAATCCTAATCTCTGTGCCATCAAGATCTGGATGCAGGACTATAAATACTCCAGAATTTTGGCAACTAGATTTCTTTCTTAACAGACACTATGTGGAAGTGTCACCCTACTTTCATGATGAAGCATGTAAGAGCTCCCTAGTAGGTCTGAATCCTTCTCCTACATCTTTCATGTTGTAGGGATAGGTAGACAGGTAAATAATTAGCTATTTATTACCATTTACAGATCATTTTTCTTTTACCATGATTATAGTATGTTCTTCCATCCTAGTAATTTGAGTTTCTGTTGACCTCTGGAAGACCAGAAGCAGTGTTGGCAAGATATAGGTGCTACTTGTTTTTCTTTTAAGACAAAAGATGTTAATGTTCGACTTTTTTCTAAATCTCAGGATTGAGGTTTAATTGCATTGTTGGCACTTAGCAATAAATTAGTGGGTTTTGGGTTGCCACTTGGGCTTCCTCCGTAAGAGGTTCACCATCTTTGTCCCAGACTCCCCTAATATGTTGGCAGAGTCACCATTTTCTAACCAAAGTGCAGTGCTGTTTCTAGGAAGAGAAATGTGCAAGCAGATGCCTCTGCTGAGGAACTGCCTAAGTCATAGTTAGGTAGAGGGAGGTTCTTCTATAACCTTAGAAATCTTGGCTTTTATGATGGTTGAAGTCACAAGTTTATTCAGCTGCTTCTTTGGTTTTAGAAACCACATTTAGGTTTGAATAAGCTTTGAAAAATATTTTAAGCCTTTTTATAAGCCAAAGTCATGGCAGTTTTGTTTATTTCATTCTTTAGAAAAAACCAAAGATTCCCGTTAGGCTTACAAAAAGGATAGTTTAACACATTTTTCCCTTGGAGGGGCAGCAGGGGGAGCACCTTACTAATGACTTTGAGTATATTTAATGATTCTGTACATATTTTATCTTTTTTTTTTAGCTCCCACATATGCAAAATGGAGATATTTTTATTAATTTATTTTCCTTTTCTGCATGTACCCTAGTAATGCATTTTCTTATGGTATGAGTATATATCAAGGCTTTTGTAACATTTTCATTTGATTTCATGAAATATAAATTTTAAAAAATTTTCAATTCTACCATATTCATAGATTTCACTGCTCAAAAATAAAATGCAAATTGCTCTATTTTTGAGAAAAAAATCCTACCAATGCCTTAGATATATTTATTGTAGAAAGATTTAAAATACTGATGGTTCCAACAATCAGGAATATTATACATTTTGTTTTGTTACATTAATAATCTTATTTTTTTCTTTTCTTTCTTTTGAGAGAAGGTCTTATGTTGTTCAGGCCAGGCTTGAACTTGCTATGTAGCCCATGCTGACCTCAAACTCACAACACTCCTGCTGCAGCCTCCCAAATGCTGGGATTCCAGGAGTGCCCCAACACACCTAGCTTGGTATCTTTCTTAGAGCTGATACTAAGTCATAATTTAAGTAATAGCTTTTAGTTAAATAATATGTGAAAAAAGGGCTGGGGATGTGGCTCAGTGGTAGAACCATTTGCCTAGCATGCCCAAGGCCTCAAGTTCTATCTCCAGTACTTTTGTGGGGATATATATATATATATATATATATATCCTTTTCCATATTTCCCATCCTTTTGTAAAGGCTTTTTGTAAAGGCCTTTTAATCTTTTGTAAGTGCTGATTTTACTTGTAGGCTCTACAGACTTTTCCTTGTCCATCTTTTCCTTAGCTTTCTTCATCCCATGTAAAGAAGTCCACCAGAAATCAGCCTCATTAGGAGACTGGCTGATCCTTACAGGATGTAAGGCCAGCACTTCCCTAGGTTAGTTAATTTTAAATGAATCCAGGTGGTTATTTGTTCATCGGTTTGTTCCTAGTGGTAGAAGTTACAGTAGTAGCAATAGTAACAATAGCTAGAATATGTTAAGAGCCTACAACTTGGCAGGCACTGTGAAAGGTACTTAACATTTTAATTGGGCCTTGCAAGACAGTGTACAGAAAATGACAGGTAAACCATGTTATTGTTCATGATTTAAAATTTAGTCATATCCACTCAACCATTTTGCTAACAATAAAATGTTTTACATGTCAGACAGTTTTTTTCAAGAGTTCATGTGAAAGGAATAAAGATTAATACATATTTTAGGCATCTAAAGTAGAAAATTTCTATGGCTTTTGTTAGGTAGAGAATGCAAGTAAACCAGTAACTCTTTATAGTCATATTCCTGTTTACTTTTCTAACTTGTTTACTTCTCATTTGTTTTCTTTTCCACAACAATGAATATTTGTTGATACTCTAAGACCATGGCACCAAATTGGCATTTACTTTTCTTTAGGAGTGTAGAAGTATTCATAGTAACAAATTTTCACAGTCAAAGGACCATGATTCAGCCAGCCTCTGATTGCTGGTGTCATTCCAGCGGTAAAATATCTGATGGAACCAAACACTGTTTTCATCTGGTAGCGTATCTGTCATGTCTTTGTGGTGTGAATAAATTATAGACAACTTATTTTGCATTTGAGGAGTGAGTGATTTACCATAGGGTTCTTTAGAAATTATACTTTTCTGTCTACTTTGAAGGAAATTGTGAGAGGAAAATGGAAAGCTATGGAACTTGAGGCTGTCCCCATTGGAACAGATGGATGAAGCAAAATGACTTTTTTTGTTGTTGTTGTTAGATTGAGCTTTGGTGAAAATCTGTAGCCCCTCAAGGGATTGATATCAGCTTGACTAATTAACTCATGGTTATGCAGAGATAATTTATCTAGCCTCTTTGTTTTTCTTTTTTTATTGCCTTGGGCTACTTCATTTCTTATTACTATCTTTACTATGTTAATGCTAGGAGAAAGGAAAATGACAGAGACAATAAACGGATTTGTCCATTTTACTCTCATTAAACATTTTGCTAAAAGAAAAAAGATATTAAGACAATTTATTTGGGCAAAAGTTGTTTTCTAAGATTATACATATAAGAATTTTGCAAAAACTGTTCCTAAGAACAATTATTTCAGGGGCCATCTGATTGAAAAAGTTATACAATTGTAATCAATCAGAATAATTTATAAGAGCTTTCATCACATATGAAATCCTTTCTTATACATTCACATATGGTCTTTATAATACATTCACATATGGTCTTTATAATAATAGCAAGAATTTTTAAAATACTTACTGGATATTGGATGACTATAACAGCCTTGTGAGATATGGAGTGTTGGTTCTCATTAATACTTTTAAAATAAGAAAAACTGAGATTTGGTTTCAGTTTTAGCTAATGATCATATAAATATTTAGCTCTGTCTTTTCTGCGATAAGCCCCTTAAACAAAAAGAAGGTACTAGTAAAGACATTTTCTGTTTTGCACAGTAATTTTGATTGACCACAGGAAGGCTTTTGTTTTGTTTTTGTAATGTGACAAAACTGCTAAAGCGTAATTTCTGTTCTGACAAGCTTTTTGAGTCTGTGTAGCATTTTATCCACTGACAGAGATCCTGACTCTTCTCAGGCATGTTAGCCTAAGAGTCCTTCCACCAGAAAAACATCCATGTGAGAAGCAGTGTTTTGAGAAGCTAGAAATTACTGTAAGAAGGCAATGTTAATAAATTCCCCCTACTCTGTTTTTTGCCTTTGTTTTAAACGCTGCAGTTTACCTTTCATCTTAAGATATTGACAACAAAAGACTTTTTTCCTAATAATTTGGTTTGATTTTGAAAATCATTGTTAAAAGTGGGAGAAATATACATCAATCAATATTGATTAATGTATATTGGGCACTACTTGAGGTTCTGGGAGTTAGGAGCAAACAGAGAGAATAAAGATCCTTTCTTTGAAGAGATTACAGTATTTTATAGTGGGAACACAAGAATAAATAATAGCCAAGTAACTTGTAATATAAGGTGATGTGTTTTTGCTAAGGTGAGCAAGGTAAGACTGGGCGCGCTGGAGGCATTTACCACCTCTTGTACTAAACTTTGTCTTTTTCTGGCATATATATTATCACCTGACATACTCTTATTTTCTTACGTATTCATCATCTTGCCTCCTCTCACCCAGGTCTCCAATAGAATAGAAACTGTATGAGGGCAAGAATATGTTTTATCTGTTTTGTTTGCTTTTAAATGCCTGTGTGACAACATCACGTGGGTTACAAATGCATAATACGTATTTGTTGGGACTAGTGAAGTGATGTATTATATAAGATGGTCAGGATAGATAGGCCTTGCTGTCACCTAAGGAGGGATCTAACTAGAAAGTATATGTAAAGTATTGAGAAACAATTCCAAACAGAAGGGAGGAAGAGTGAACAGTGAGATTAGAGATGCAATCAGAGGCAGGTCTCTGTAGGACTTTATAAGGACCCTGCATTTCTAAGGGCTAAGGAGGTTGAGCTGTAGCAGTATTTGACTGACCAGAGTGATGTCATTATAGTTGTTCTTCTGGGAGGAGATCAATGGAAAGAAAAGACAGAAGTATGAAAACTAGGTAAAAGGCTATTTCAAAATCTAGATGAGAATTGATAGGGCCAGGGTGGTAGCTGTGAAGATGATGTAAGGTAGTCAGATTCTGGGTTTGCATTATACTGGAAGTAAAGCCAACAGGTTTTGTGAATGGATTGGATGTTTGGTGTGAGAGAAAGAAAGGTGTGTAAGTGTTGCTATATTGAGGATGGAATTGATCTCTAAAGGACTACAGAATCAATAGGTGTGAGGGGCGGAAACAGTTCTGGCTAGCCATGTTGTGATGCTAGACAGATATCTTACGCAGAAATGTCAAACAGATTCCAGTCCAGCAATACAAATTTGAGAAGTGTGAACATATAAATTAAGGTCTAGACCCAAGATGAGATATCTAGGGATCAATACAGAAAAAGCAGCATTCCTAGGACCAGGGCTTTGAGTATTTCAGTTTAGTGTTCAAAGATAGAAGGAAGACTAACAAAGCATACTAACAACTGTTGACAAGTGGGAGAAAGGGCAGCAGGTGAGTATTCTCCGGAAGAGTGTGGCAGGGGAGTCATCACCTATTATTATTATTGCTGATGGGTTATTATTGATGGGTTGTTATTATTGCTGATGAGAAATGAGCCTTGAGCACTGTAAGAGCAACTTGGAGGTGTCCTTGACAAACAATTTGGGGAGGTGGAGGGAAGTAAATTTTGGTTAAAATGGCTTTAAGAGAAGGGAGAAGGAATTGTAGACTGCCAGTAACACAATTCTGAAGACTGTTGCTGTCCAGAAGAGCAGGGATTGGCACTGTTCCATGTGGGGATGTAGAGTTAATGAAGAATTTTTAAAAAATTGTTTGTTGGTACATTTCAGGTACACATAATGGTCTCATTCATCATAGGGAATTTGTACCTGTATATAATGTCTTGGTTCTTTTTTAAGGATTTTTTTTAAGGTATAAGAAATTATAATGTGTTTCTGTACTAATGGGAGTCATCCAGTTACAGATAATTGATAAACAGGAGAGATTGGGACCAATGTAGAGAGCAATATTCTTGAGTAACTGCTTCATATCTAAAATTGAAGAAAGTAGATGCAGTGCAAAATAATTAGCCAATAGATAGCTATACTTACCAAATTTATGTGTTGATCATTTATGAAGGTAGGATAAGACTGAGGTAACCTGATCCTAATAGTAACTAACAGAACAGTAGATGAGGAACCCTGTTTTTCTAAAACCATTTGGACAGGACATATGACCAATACCATGGCTTTATTTTTCTGTGAAATAATTTTCTGATGATTTATGGTAAAATGAATTGTTTCTCAGAGACAAAAAGAATTATTTCCACTTCCAAGGTGTTTTTCCATTACTTTTCTAAAATGTGTACATTATTCTCACAAGTCATAGTTCAGAGTTCATGGCCTTCATTATTCATGGGTTTTTCCTTAGAACCTAACATAATGGTTTGCAGAAACTTCTGCAAATTTGCAGAAATTGCAAATATCCTCTGCAGTTATTTTTTTCGGCGGGGGTTTGCAAGTAGCCAATCTGAGAGTTACTCAGTTCTCCTTGCTGCTGCCCTGTAACATCTCCAGGAGATGCACCAGCATTCCAGCATAGTGACAGGTTGCTGTACTTTGTGTAGCTATTGCCAATGTTGTTGGTTTTGTTCTTCCTAAAACCTAAGATGCTGCCAAAATGCCTTGCACCTTCTCAGGCTTTATTAATACAGTATTTTATTATGTTAAATTACATAACTGTGGGAGACATGGCATATTTAGGGTTTAAACTGTAAAAATAGGCATTGATAGGCATTTTTCTGACTGTATCTGAAATTTGCAGTTTGTCACAATTCACGGGTGCTCTACGAACCTCTGTGAATTTTGGGGGTCCACTGTAGTATATTACTATCTTAATTTTGTAATTTTTTTTCTTTTTTTAACTTTTCAGGCTGGAGTAAGACAACTTTATGTACAGATTGACTTTGCCGCCATGTAGTGAATAAAATTACTCTTTTTGGACCAAATTCTTCTGGTACTGTACAATTTAAAACATTGTACTCAACTCTTTAAAATAGAGAAATCATCAGAATTCTTAGCACCAAGTGACCAGGTAGTTCTCTGTGAGGAGTTCACAGCTAAGAGATTATCTCCTGGACTTTTGGTCTTGTCTTTTGTGCTCCTCTTCCCAAGCCATTCTTCATTCTGATCTCTGGGGTTTCTGGTTTTGTTCAAGGGTGTTGGCTTGTCCTTTTATGGGGGAGGGAGGGAGGTTTCATGCCAAATGCCCCATCCCTTCATCCCTGCCAGTGAGGAATTTAGACTGTGGGCCTCCAACCATCTGGAATGTCTTCATGGAAGCTGCTAGAAATCACTGCTTTTACTCCCACAAAACCAGTGTTATTAAAAAAATAAAAAAGATATGGAAATCTGTTTTATATGTAATGTCACAGTTGTTGACGTTCTTCAGTATAATTGTATGTTTGTAAAATCGTTTGTACCTTGCAAACTTATGAACCAAACCATATTGGATTTTCAAAGTGCCTTTGTATCAGGAAATGTATTTGCCAGCATAGAATTGTACCATCACAGGTCATGTATTTTTTTTTAAATGACTACTCTGTAATCTGTACAAAATAAGACTCTTGTTAGTATACAGATTGTCATTTTGTATACTTCAGCATAGGTTTAGATATATGAAAAGTTTTTTATTGTTTTAGCTCATCAAAAATGTGTTATCTTGCTTTCTAAAACAAATTCAGTAATCACATTAAATTACTTTGTGAACTGTGTTTGCAAAACTTTACAGATGCTTTTATTAGTGAGAAAATTGTTTTGACCTAAATTGCTAAATTCCAGATTTCTATAAAAGCTCTGTCTGTGATTCATTTTTCTACTGCTGCTCTTGCCATCTTTATACATTTTATTAATGACCAGAAGAGGAATTGTAGACTGCAGGCAAAAATGGTTGTGACAGTGTTATTTTGTGTTTTCATTCTTCAAATGCCAAGTCATACAATACATTTTCCTGTTTAAACTTTGCATGAATACCACTGCTTTTAGGAATCCTATATCAGCATTTGGTTGAGTTTGAACTTTTAAAGTTAACACAGATACCACAGAAATAAATAAATAAATAAATAAATAAATAAATAAATAGTCTAGGTTCTTAGATATTTGAAAAATAAAATTGCAATTTGAGATGTCAAGTGCTTGAACACCCTACTTTTAAGTATTCCATGTATTTTATGAAAAAAAGATACTGATTTAGATAGTTTCCCATTGTGTTTCATTTTATCATAACAATCCCCTTTTAAGTTTAAAAAATTGAAATTGTTAAGGAAAAGGCCTTTTGAGGGTAAAAATGTCTGATCAGAATATAGATCAGTAAAAAGTAGTTTTTCCTGTTTTTTAAAATGAGATAATTTCAGAATGCAGCAGAGTAGGGCCTCATGGGGAAAGATAAGACTTCCAAGTCAGACTTGTCATCATCTCTTCATTTAGAAGATAATTTCAAAACTGTTTGCTCACCTGGCCATTATGAAATTAAGAATCTGTGCAGTGAATTGTGTTTAATTGGAATAAATGTCGAGGTCTTTTAGAAGGGAAAGTACAAAAGCTAATGACCTGATACTAGTATTGCCTTTTCATAACAAGAAGTCATTTGGAAATTTCAACCACTACCAAGTCCAATAGAACTTTGGGTTATTCCATGGGTTTGGCATATTATAGAAAATAATAGGTTAGCTGAAGGCAGAGATATTGGATGTGTGCCTTTACAAACTAATTACATGTAACTATATTGACATTTCACATATGGAGATAATTATTATGTGTTGTAAAACTTACTAGTACATCTTAAAAACCCAATTCTGCGTTTTAGTGAAGCTTGCCAAAGTGAAGCTTGCCAAAGTATGTTATCACTTCATTTCACTCCTCCCATACTGCACAAATCCATGGGTTTTTTTCCTTTACATGGCATAGTGCTTGGGATAACAGTAATTCTGTACTTGTTACCAAGAGATCACTTGTTATATTATTTAACAGGTTGGCATTAGCATTTACACTTTAATATTTACCTGTGTGTACAACAGAAAAAAAAAATTAGTGAGGAAGAACAATTTTTTCTCCCTGAAAATTTTGTCTTACTGTTCTTGGTACATATGTATCACTAAAGTAGATATTTCACTGATAAACACCACCTGATAGTGGTTATAAGTAAATTTAGAATTTAGTGTTTCTAACACTCAGCTACCTCTTACAAAACAAAATGTATATCTGAGTGTAAATTTGCCAATATCCTTGAGGGAAAAATTTGTATTGTTCAGGGAAAGTTTATTGTAAACTTTCTTAAACAGAAATACACTATTGTTTTTCAAAGCCCATTGTATTACTCAAGTTGAAGGACTTAACATATGTGCAGCTTGCTTGTTTTTGCTAACTCGTCATGCATCTGTGTGAAGGACAGTACCTTGTTTATCTGTAGGTTAGCATTCCTGGTTTCATCATCAGTGCCATTAGTATGCAGCAGAGGCAGAAGACTGGTGACAGATTAGTGCTTCAGCATTCTGTAAAGCCTACACATAGACACTATTAACCCAGATACTGTGACTTTTTTGCACCTCTCCAAAGCAATCAGATCATTAACTCAAAATGCTGCTTCAATAAGTTATCTGCTGTGGAGTAAGTTTTTACAAAACATAATCGTGGGATTTAAAAGTATTACATTGCTTACCACACACATCTTAGCAAGGACCATGCTTCGAAGTAGATCAGATCTGTCAGTTTACAGATGAAAAAATGGAAGCCCAGAAAAGCTGTTGCTTACTCAAAGCCGCAGAGGTAATCAGTCTGCAGTAAAGCCAAGGACAAAATTCAGACCTTCTGACTCCAAGTCAGTACTGTAGTTCTTTATCGTACTTTTTTTCCAGTGTAATACTTGCTTTCCTGTAAATGTGGATTAAATATTGTTTGTAAATAAAGGACATTATGACCTCCATTTTTGGTACATGAAGGCACTTTATAAATGGTATTTTGTCTCATTTTTCATAACTAATTTTGAGGTTTATTTTTTTCTTTTGTACTTTTTGAAATTTTTAAAAGTTTTTTACTCTTGTGAAGCCAGTTCCTGATTTAAAAAATAAATAAGGATATCTGATTTGTAAAACAGATACTTTTAACACGAGTGAATTTTTCTGTTAAGAACTCTAGCCTCATAAGCACTGCTTAGTTTCTTTAATTTTTTTTTTTTGTTGTTGTCTGCAAAGTGATACTTTTTAGAAACCAGATTAATTCACAGGTCCTATCATTTCAGTCTTGCCACTTTGCTTTTTTTTTTTTTTTAAATCAGTGTAAAGGTTTCTTATTCTTCAGATTCTCAACCTTTGCAAAAATAGGCATTAAACATTCTATTGGACAAATCTTAATTCAGTAGGGTAAGGTTTGAGGTTTTATCAGAATTCCACATGCTATTTCCAACTCTTCAGACTTTTTTCCTTTTCATAAAAACCTTGGGAAACATTCATTACAAGTAATATCAGTGGAGGATTGTTTCAAGATATGATTTCCTTCAGAAGCTTTGAGGTTTCAGATCTCTAACATAAAATATAATCAGGTCAAATTCAAAGACAATGAAAACTTCTGTCAAGTTTGATAGAAAAGTACAATTCTATTTAATAGCTAAATAGATGGAACCCATTTCATGAGTGCATCTTTGGTTTATGATTACCCATTTTCTGACTTTAAATTATACACATAGCAAATAAAGGGAATAACCTATATTAAGTGCATATATATCATGGCCTTTCTCACATTACCACATTTAATCCTCACATATGTATTAAGAAAATTAAAATTTTTTATGTTTTTATGATTGACATTATTCCTGAATATATTTTCTAATTCTCCAAACATCATACAGAAGGAAGGAATTCTTACCCTCTGGTTAGATCAGTAGGCTGTGCCAAGAGACTGTGAGACGATATTCCTGAGAGTCAGCCACAGGTAAAACACTCAAAATCCAGTACCTTTCCTGATGACTGTTACGTATGTCATTCAGCTAACTCGGTGGAGCATTGCCCTAGTATACGCAGGGCCCTGGGTTCGATCCCCAGTACCACCAAATTAAAAAAAAAAAAAAAGTTTTCATGAAGTTCTAATAATTCTAAGCAGACTCTGCTAGAAAACTGAACAATTAGCAAGAGATGATACAGGCTCAACAGTTGTTATAACCTATTTAGACTCACTTCATCTTTCTTTGCATTCTTAGGCATATTTTCCACCTTTGCCATTGATCTAAAACTGTGCAGAATAAAAAAAACTAATCAGAACTCCTTGTGCACTTTTAAAACCATTTTGAAAATGTGCAGTTTCATTGGCACACAAGAATAATTGCTTAAGGGATTGGCTTCCAAGATGGTGTCCATGGCAGCATGAAGAAGTGAACACCTGTCTTAGACAACTAACTTTACACAAGTAGGGAACTGTCTTCCAAAAAGGATGAATAATTTTGTGCTGCAGGAGAAAGATTAGGATTTGACTTATATTACATTTTGTATCTACCTTTTCAAAACAAATTTATTTCATAAATAAAAATCTACATTATAGTTGTACAACAGCTTTGAAAATTTAGTATTTGTAATTTTGATCACAATATAAAGGAGACTATCTTTGTCTTGTACATTCCTTTATCCCCAATCTGAGCATGAATTTACCATGACATGCTCACTGTTTCATTAAATAGAGATTACTGTAGATGGTAGTAGATACAAGTGAGGGAGAAGAAAAAACCAGTAACTTATTTCAGAAAACACCTCAGCATTTCTTTGGCATTTTTGCACAAGTAGGTAAATTTTTCTTCACTTTGGCTATTTTTTTTTTCAAGTAGCCTTTGTGAGCTGCTCATTCTAATATTCAAACAGTGTAAGAATTAAGAATGCAGATGTTATCTGGTTTGCATATTGTTGGACAGGAATTTGGCAGAATTGGGTGTGTGCAATCTGGGTAACTTGAATTTTTGTATTTTGTATAACCAAATCAGGAGTTACATTGTCTCCTTAGTTTTTCTGGAAAATTGTCATATTCATAGTACTTTTAAGTACCTATATAATCTGCTATGTTATCCCTATATAACCTGCTATATTATCATCCAAAACCCTTTCAGGGGTATTTCTTGAAGGTGCTTCTATAACACTGTAGTAAGTGATGTCAATATTATTAGAATACTTTTTTTTTTGTCTTGTTCTCCAAATACTAAATTTTAGTAGGACATTCCACTAGTCACTCAGTTTTTCTTTTGTTTCTTCCATGGTAGAACTTCCACTTTATACTAGTGTAAAACAAAAATAGGCTTGTGAATTTTAGCATTTGAGTTTTGTGTTACCCTTAATGATAATTCTACTTTGAATTAGACACATAATATGTATTAATACATATCATGTGTTACCCTCAATGACAATTCTACTTTGAAGTAGACATAGACACTTTAAAGTCTGCCAAGTAATTTCAGTGCTTCTCAAACAGCAACAACTTCAGTGATATTTTTCCCACCTGTGAATTTTCCCCCAACTCTCTCTAGTTTGATAAATAAACACAATAGGTGTTTTATAGTAGAAATATTCTGAATGGGAAAATGCCAAACCCATCCTTTAGTACGTACAACACTTTACCTCCCTGCTTTTAATGGTTTTTAAACATACCGTCAGGTTTGGGTTTGGGTTTGATTCCTTTGGTTTATGGCATCAAAACATTTCTAAAAACGTGTTAAGACTAAATGGGGATGTCACACTGGAGAGACTGTACTCATGTGGTTAGAACAGGCTAATGTAGCTGCTTACGACTTGCCCAAAGTGTAATACAACAAATCTGTAATGTGTTTCACTTTTTCTACTTGCACACATTCACATATATATTTTACCTTCAGATGTATTTTAAAAGAATCATGAGCAACTGTATCAAAATTCTTTTCAATAAAATTTCTCTTTTAAAAATATTTGCCTTAGTTGTGTCTATCAACTTGCTAAATGGAAAAGAATACTTGAAGTTACTAGAATAGACTGGAGAAGCACAAGAGGAATAATAGGTAAGAACTATTCTAGTAATATTAAGGAATGAAAGAAAAAGAATGATTCTCAGAGATAGGAAACAACATGACTCATGAGAGAAGAGCTGTTAGAAGCTGGAAATGTCTACACCGAGCAAACACTTCCATGGCTCTTATTCATCACTTCATCTCATAACCACATCCCAAAGTATTTCCAGGGATTTGTGCTAACTCCAAATTGTTCTTTTATCCTTTGTATGTGATCTTTTCTTATATGATATAAAGATTAAAGCATTTGACCTAAGCATCCATTCCCCTTCCAAAATTTTCCCTCTAATCAGAAAAAAATTCCTTTTTAAAATAACTCCTTTCATGAGCTGGGGTAGTGGCATAAGTGCCTGCCTGGCAAGCATGAGGTCATGAGTCCAATCCCCGGTACCAAAAAAAAAAAAATCCTTTCACGAAATCCCTGGCCCACTCACACCACCTCCGAGATAATTCTTTCTTCTTAAAGCAGGCACTGCTATCACTCTTAGTCACACGATACGGGTTTTATCCAAGTGAGGCAGGAAGCTGAGGCAGGAGGATCACAAGTGAGACCAGCCTGGGCTACACCAGACCCTGTCTCAGAAAGCTGGGGGAAGGTGGCTTTATCCACATGTCTGCTATTGGACTCCTCGTATATGTTACATGTGCTTTATCTTCTAGCTATCACCACAGCTCCGGATAGTTTGGCTCTGTGCTCTATTTTGTCCAAATGTATAAATTGCCTTAGTGGCTTGTCTTATCCATGGAAGAACTACAAACAACAGCTAGCCATGGTGGTGCACACTGTAATCCCAGCCTTTGGGAGGCTGAGGCACAGAATCCCTGTAAATTCAAGGCCAGCATGAACTATATAAACAAGACCCTGTCTCCAAAAAACTACAAGTAGCACATTCAAAATTTAAAAAAAAAAAAATTACCTTTCCTCTCAAATCTCTTCTAATAACCAATTTCTGTCTAAATTCTTCTCAGAATACTCAGAAATGTAAATACTGTCTTTTTCCAGAATCCCTTCTTAGTACAAAGTCTCCCTTCCCTCTTTGAACTCATGCCCACTGCCCTATTCCAGAGCCACATTTAGTAACTGCCTGCTTCCCATCTATCTATATCTAGTTTTAAGTCACATCCACTTCAGGTCCACATCACACCACCCACCCACCCCCCAAAATTCTGGCCTTGGGAGGAAGGAATTTCTGCTGAATCTGACTTTTGTCCAGGCCTTTTAAGCAGTTGCTTATCCAGCTTTCTGCCTGCCACGTGCAGGCCCGGCCCGGCCGTATGCTGCACTTTGACTTGTTAGTTCCACAGCAACTGCCAGGCACTCCTTGCATTTCCTGTTTTCTGGAATTAGCTTCATGTTGGATCAGTCCACAGTGGCCTGCAAACACCTCTTGAGAGCAGCTCCTCTGTTTACACACAGGTTTTAGGCAATTCACCCTAAGCTTCCCACTATCCATTTTCAGTCATCCAGCTCCAGGATCTTGAGGGGGTCATTAATGCCTATCAAGTACAGCTTCCTCTGAAAACCTTACAACTCTTAATGCCTTTCTCTACAGCTATTCAGTTGCTTTGATAGCTCAATAAGCCATCTTCGTGAATCTAAACCAGAAAAAGAGCAAAAATGGGGAAGTAAACAAATTCAAGGGATTCAGAAGATGTAAACAGCATGACAGCAACTTATTGTTTTCTTTCTACCTAAAGAAAGGAAGGAATAGCACTTTATCGAGATCCTAGCCCATTCAAGTACTTTGTTAGCTCATCTAGCCCTACTTCAAAGCTTAAAAAAAATCTAACTCCCAGGCTTAGCACATGTTACAACATTCAAACGTACATTTCCACGTTACTTGTGAAATTCCTATATCCAAGAAGTGCACTGATGCAGTGAAAATTGAATGCATATAGGCTGGCATAAGAGGGAAACAAAATTTAATGAAAACAAAAAAACTGGTTTTTAATAAGTTTAAAACCACTTTGAAAAATTTTTCTGTATGGATTGTTAAAATGAATTACACTCTTTTCGTAAGCCAGCCAATGCTAAAGCTAAAAAATTGAAAATAAAACCATACAAAACAAAAAAACTTCTTAAAATTTCTACTGAATTTTGATACAAGTATTTTAAAAGCACAACATTTTAAAAGCAAACATTCAAATTCATGTACAAGCAACTGGTTTGTCTCAAAGTAATTACAACACTCCAGTTTGACTTTTGGAAATGTGATAATCACTTCTAAAATTATAAATAGAATAAGAACTGTGTGTTAAGCACAACTGGTTTTCCACCCTATGCAGTAAGCTAGATTGTAATGTTGTTCAGCTTTATTGGGCTATCTGTCCTGTATGCATAATACTACTTCCCCTTGAGCAATAATTAATACACAGGCCACTCTGGTTTCTAGATATCAACAGATAAAATTAACACATTCATATAGTCATTGGAGCAAAAGCTTCCTATTGGTTGTCAAGACTTTACCCAGGCACCCTTCATGGTGGCCAGCAGCCATGTAAACCTATAGAAGCTTCGACTTTTAAGAAAGAGAACTTTCTGATTGATAGAACTATGGTTCCAAAAGGGTAGACTACATGACTCAGTTGGACCAGAATGTAGACCAACCACAGGGATGTGAAATAGCATGCAACAGAGCATATTACTAGAACCCCAAGTTTCTGGCCAAAAGAACAATGGACAAAGAGAATCAGGAAGTAGTGCAGAGACAGAAGTGACCACACTATCCAATAGAATACTTCCTAATTTTCAAGCCAAGTGACATACATCCAAGGGAGATCCAAAGAGACCTGCAGTCTATGAAAACTGAACTGATTTTGGAGCTGAATTTTGCCCTAGTATAAATTACTATACAGTTACGGTGGTGGTCTAATGTGGTGGAAGGCCAAAGTAAAAATGCTTACTACTTCCTGCTTCTTCTTCAGCCCTAATTATAACTCCCCTTCCTGTTTACACGCACAGAGAATTCCAATCGGTTCCTCACACGTCATCAATACCCGCCCCATGTGCCACTTCAATCAGAGGTCATATAACTCTCTGCCTCTCTGTATCTGGTTGAAGGAGACAGCCCAGCTGCCATGGGTCATGTGCTCGTTTCCACTTTTCAACTCAATAAAACTGTTCATTTTGTACTTTTGCTTCTCTATTGTGCCAGAATACTCTAACAGGGACCATAGCTCACAGAAGGTAGACCAGTAATTCCATCCTGACCCAGGTTGACTGCCTACTACAACTAAAAGCCTGACTTCTCCATAGAACTTAAACAAGACCATATATAAAATTCAAAATTTCCAAGTTACAATCCAAAATTAGCTGACAAAGTACTGCAAAAATTTCAACTTGAAGAAAAGAGTCAATCAACAGATGTTTAGGCTTAGATAACATCAAGGTTGGAATTACATAATAAAAATCTTATAAAATGCTTAAATAAGCAATTGCAAATAATCTTGTATAAATATTAAGAAATAGGAGATATTATAAAAGAAGCAAATGGAAATGTTAGAATAATAAAAATTTCAACATACTGAATGGACTCAGTAAAAGCAGGAGTCAATGAACTTGGAGATCAATACAAATTATCCACTATGAGTAACAGAGAAAACAGATTTCAAAGCAAAACAATAAGCCCAAGCCCCAAAACACCAAACAAAAGAGGAGCTTAGAGACCTGTGGGACAAGAATTGTTAACATTTCTATTACCAAGTTCCAAAAAGAAAAATCTATATAATTCAAAAAAGAAAAAAATGTACACAGCAACTTCCTAAACTGGGTCACACAGATCTACAGATTCAAGAAGCTGAGCAAACCCCAAATAGGATAAACTTCTAACAATCTTTACTTCTAACAACCTAGTAATCTTATAACAATCTAAACATCAGAGTTCTAATCAATTTCACCAGCTATTTTATAGCTATCAACAAGGTCACTCTTATGTTTATATGGAAACTCAAACAATGGGCTAAAACAATTTTGAAAACAGAAGTTAAAGGAATCACTGTTTTTAAGATTTATCACAAAGCTAAAATAATCAAGATAATGTGCCGTTACAAAAGAAGAGACATACAGATCAACTAAGCAACAAAAAGATCCCAAAACACAATTCAATGAGGCAAGAACAGTCATTAACAAATAGTGCTGGAGCAACTAGATAGCCACAGTTCACAAAAGAAATGAAACTCAACCTGAACCTCACACTTCATACACATAACTGAAAATTATTACAGATATAAGAGTAAAATGTAAAGCTCTAAAACTTCTAGATAAAAACATGGGAGAAGGACTAGGAGAATAACTCAGTGGTAAAGCACCAACATAGCATACATGATGTCCTGAGTTCAACCCTTAGCACTACAAAAATGCGAAATAAAACACTGATAGTAAAGAGCTAAAAACTACTAAACAAACAAATACATGTAACAAATATTTCTACTTTAACTGCCAAACACTGGGATTTTGTGATAGGAGCCTGACAACAATACTGTTGAACCTTTTCCTACTGACAATTAATGCAGTTTTCATTTATACTGAGGTTAAATTGCATACATGATAAGTCTATCAGATTTTGCAAAAACAAAACAAAAAACAAATAAAGATTCCTAGTTAAGATTTTAATGTCATAGAAAAATTTAGTGAGTTGCCTACTACTGCCATTGTTGGCTTTTAAAACTTGGCCTTTAGTTTTTAGCAGTTTTAACACATTCCCACCAGCCTGAACCACCAGTGGTACATGCATGACTGACTATCCTATTGCGTGGCTTGTCCCATGAGTTTTACAAGTGGATCTAATCACTTTTATCAGTTTTCTTACTAATGAAATTAATAAAAAGTCACCCAAAGTACCACCGGTCAAGTCACCTGGCAGTGAGACATAATTACGGCCCTGTCATGAACATGTTAGTATGGCTTATTTATTCTGGGATTCACTGAGTTTATTTAATCTGTAGATAATAGCTTCACCAAATTGAGGTGAAACTACCATTTTTTTTTTCTTTTTGCAAACTCTGTAATTACATATGTGTCAAACTGTTTGATAATGCCCCACATGGCATTTGGGCTTTTTTCCTCTCCAGTCTTTTCTTTTTGCTTCCTCAGATTGGACAATTTCTCTGTCATTTGTGCTCTGATGCTATTTGTAATAGTTTTATTCTTTTTTAATTTTGTTGCTTCCATTTCTTGGCTGAGAGTCACCCATACTCATTTATCAAAAGCATCTTTCTGTTCACCTATGAACATAGTTCTAAAGGTTGCTTCAAAATCCTGATCTACTAATTCTAATATCTAGGTTATATGAGGATTTCTATTACCTGCTCTTTTTTTAAGTCATAAAGCTGTATCTCCTAATATTTCATTGTCTCTGATTACTGTTAACAAGTTGCAGAGGCTAAATATTATTTTTAAAAATAATACTTTGGAGTATGAAGCTTCATTTTAAAAGGCTAAATTATTAGAGGCTTAAATTATTGATGGATTACCTTGATTTTGTGGAAATTTCATTTTATATTGTTAAAAGTTTTGTTCTTAGTTTTAATACAAATCTCTAGTTCTTAGCACAAGTCTTTATTAACAAGTTCATTCTGGTGTTTTAGTGGGTAGTTCAAGTTGTTACAAAGCATTTCTAACATGTTAAAATTCACTGGAAAATGTCTTCTCTTGGAATAGAGAGCAATCTCTGTTCTGCTTCTTGAGCCTTCTAACTGTGGTTCCCACTCAAGCCCATGGAGATGTACACAATTTAGGAGTCGGCCAAGGGTTTAAGAAAGTCATAGAGGTCTGGCATCTAATTTGGCACCTTGATTTCTAAGATTTGTTACTTCAGTTTCCAATTTTTTCCTCTAAAACCTCAAGCTTGGACTGCAGCTTTCTCTTGAGATCCAGTTTTCACCAGAAGTATGGGAATACCTTGAGGGGAAAGGCCATGTCAGCATAGTTCTCAGCCTGCTTTTTTGGGACTCTCTAGTCTCTTCAGACAGTAAATGATTATACTCTGTTCAGAGTTTATATTGGGAAGGACTGTACATTAAAAGCTACAGCACAGTACCAAAGCCAGAAGTTCTTTGTTCTACAATTCTTTTTTCTTAAATTTTCTTATTTTAAAGAGGATAAAACCAAGGAACATAAAACAGAATAAAACCAATCAAAATAAACCAGCATAAGTGATACAGGACTTCAAAGCCTTACAAAATCAACAATAGTTACCATAATGCCTTTTTTTAATCTTCAAAATAGCTGCAGATACCTTCAGATATAGTAAAAATCAAACAGAACAGAAACAATAAAAACAAAACAATGAACACAATAAAGGACTTCAAGCCAATATTAAATCCATTATGGCTAACATAACACATCTTGCTATCTTTTAAATAGCTACACAGGCCATCAGATTTAACATAAACAAAAAAGAATAAAACCCAACCCAACAAAACAATGAAAATGATATGGTTTCCAGGTGGGGATCACCTCCTGGTGAGGCCTGTTTCTTTCACTCCGCAGTCTGCGAACTGCACTGACTCCAGAGAGAGGCTTGTGTGTGGCTGACTCCACTGGCAGTGGCCCGCACATGGCACTGGTTTCCAGACAGGAATTGCCTCGTGAGCCCTGGTTCTCTTCCCCCGCAGTTTGCAAATGGCACTGACTCACAAAGAGAGGCTTGGGTCTAGCTGTCCCCACTCTGGCAGTGGCATGTGCATGGTGCTGGTTTCCAGGTGAGGATCACATGGTGAGGCCTCTGTTACAATTCTTAAATGTATGGCTTAATGCCTCAGAAGAAAATAAAACAGAATTGACTGCAAAGTATGTGGTTCTCTGCATTTTTGTGCTCAGTAAACTGAAAATGGGTTATTTCAAAATCTTTTATACCAAAGGAAATAAGCAAAAGTAATTTCTAGTTCAATTATACCAGCAAGTAGGGAATTTTTTTTTTTTTTAGATTTTATTTAAAGAGAAACAAAACCATGTAAAGGGTAGAGATAATACAGAATTTAAAAACAAAAGATAATAAGAAATCACTAGTTAATAAATTACATATTATCCTCTTAGAAATAGTTGTTCAAGTTACAAAATTAAAGCATACAAAGTAGATAGTCAAACAGTGAGAGTGTGAACAGCTACACATGCATGAATCTCTGCATGTATTTCTATCCTTTCTGTATTAGAGGGAAAAACAAAACATAGCAAGACAAAACAAAACAAATTCCTATAAAAACATGAAACCAAAAAGTCGTATAAAACCACATTACAAGGTGATCTACAGTGATTACTGTGTTGTTTCTTATTATCTTCAATAGAATGTCTATACCATCAGGCATAATTGAATATAGCAGTATAACTGAGTAAAGCAGTAAATAACAATATTAGTAAAATAAAACATTGTAGACAGTATAAAACTTCAAAGGCTAGTAATAATCAAACCAGAGTGGATATTCTAGTGGATGTTGTCATCTTAAGTGCAGTTGCCTATATTCTCAGACTTGATACTATCAATCATAACAGCTTTGAATAAAATCTATCAATATAAAACAGCAATCTAAGAAATCAGATTCAATTATGATCAGGCATGGTAAAACTGTGTAGGTTTTACAGAGCTTCTGATTAAGTTAATAGGAAATTAAGGATGATTAGCATACTATATCCTGCTATTTTCAGGATAACTGTCTGTGCCCTCAAATCTAGTACAAGTAGACAAACTGGAACAGAATGTAATACATCTAAGCAGAGTGGTGTGAGTAATGTGGGTTTTAAATCCTGGTGCACTATTAACAATAAAGCGCATCAAGGCCATCTATGTTAGAGTTTCTAGTTATCCTTCTCTGCCTCATTTCTGCTATGCTTCTTTTCTGCCTTTGTTTAGTATTCTCCTTCATTCTACTGCCTGCCCCACTCATTGAGTCCTTTCTGCCACTGTTCCTAAAATCCTGGTAATTTTTTTCTCTCTCTATAGAATATCCTTCAGCATTCTCTGCAGGGTTGGATTGGTGGTCACAAACTCGCCCAGTTCCTCTTTGTCATGGAAGCATCTTGTTTCTCCATTAATTTCTAGTGACAGTTTTGCAGGGTACATCAATCTGGGCTGGAGGCCACCTTCCTTCAGGACTTGGAAGACTTCACTCCAAGCTCTTCTTGATGTGATGCTCTGTGTCGAGAAGTCAGCCATGATCCTGATGGGCTTACCTTTATAGGTAATCTGTTTCTTTTCTCTGATGGCTTTTAATATTCTGTTTTTATATTGAACTTCTGGTATCTTGATTATTATATGTCTGGGTGTAGCTCCGTTTTTATTGTAGGTGACTGGAGTTCTGTGTGCCTCACATAACCGAATGTCATTTTCTTTTCCCATTGTTGGGAAGTTTTCCTTAATTATTTCTGTGAATAGCCTTTGTAATTTGCCTGTATGTATTCCTGCTTCTTTGTTCACGTTTCTTATTCTTAAATTGTAGATTCTCTTGTCATCTTCTAGCCTTTGTATTGTTACTGCCTGTTTCCTTGTTATTTTTAAGAGATCTTTCCTTTCATCATCACACATTGCAAACTTGTCTTCAAGTTTTGATAGTCTATCTTTAGTTTCTTTTAAGGCCTTTTGCCAGCTTTCAATGGACTTTTTAATTTCCTGGTAGTCTCTTTGAATCTGCTTCATGTATTCTATATTTTCTTTATATTCTTTATCGAATGTTTCTCTGCTTTTTTTGTGTTCCTCCCTTCTTTTGTCTGTATCATCCTGAGAGATGCTTCCTGAGAGCATTTCTTTTATTACTCTACTCATATCCTGCTTTACCTGATTTAATATTTCAGTTTTGAGCTTGTCTACAAGGTCCCAAAGATATTTCTTAATGTCTATTGAAGCCATGTCTGATGTTACGTGTTTGCCACCCTCAATCTCCCTTGTTTTTCCTTCTCCTGGATCAGTGTTCTCAGGGTTCTGGGCTGGGGGCCTCCTCCTGCCTCTCTCTCCTGTCATGGCCCTGGCTTCCTCCACACAGGTTACAGTGCAGGTCCCAGCTCCTTTCCCTGTTGGCCACATTTCCTCTGAAGCACGCTGGCAAGGGAACTCCGCCCTTTCCCCCCCTGCTCTTGTCACTGAGGAGTAAACAGGCTGCGTATGCCTGCCCCTCCCCACCAGGCCAGCCAAACTTCAGGGGCATCACCCAGTCAGTGCATGCTAGGCACAGGGAATCGATTTGGGACATTTCATTGAGTCTGGCCCAGGGGCACGGCCCAGTCCAAGCAAATTGCATGAATCTGCTCTGGGGAGGGAGCAACCAACTGAAGTTACTGTCACTCCCAGTTCAGGCTCCTCCTGCCCGATTCCAACATATCGCCCACCTGGTCACGCCTTTCCTGTGGCGGGGGGGTCTCATTCCCAGCACTGACCGTGGATAAATGAAGGTTCCTCCACCGGCTCCGCTCTCCACTTTCTGTTGGGCTCACCAACCCCCAACTTCAGCACTGCTATTCTTCCTGTGAGTGGCGGTGGGAATGAGTTTTGGTGGCTCTGCCTGCCGGTGCAGATTCAAGCTGGTGCAAACTTGGCGGGTCATGGCAAAAACACTGTGTCCCTTTAGTTTTTAGCTGTTTCAGTTGTAGTCCCAAAGTATTTGATGAGCTTTTTTAAGTTTTAATTTCTTCCTGTGTCAAGAGGATCCATCTTCCTCTGTCTGGGTCTCTCCAGGGTGTTTTATTCTGGTAAGCGGCTGTGAGCCTACCAGCGTGCAGACTGAGAATCAAACATCTCATCATCTACCACCCCCCCATTAGCAAGTGGGAGCCAGAGATCTGAGCATCTCTTGGGAGGCTGACCATACGCAATATAGCAAATAAGAGGGATTTTCCTTCTACCATCTCTTTGAAGGCAAATATTTTTATCACTGTTTTGCTTTGTTCTGATTTAAAAAAAAAAAACCAGGGAATCAGGAAATAATTCAACAGCTATAAGATGACACAAATAAGCATGATGTAAGAGTGATAGGTATTAGTGAAGAAGCAGGGGTCAACACAAATGAAATTAATAGGCTATTTTCAGGAGTAATAGCAGAAAATTTCCCAAACATAGAAAAAGGATCAGGCATACACATAAATGAGGCATATAAAACTCCAACTATCCATAACCAAAGTAAATCTACACCCAGACATATAATACACAAGATCCCAGAAATTCAGCACAAGAACAGAATATTAAAACTGTTAGAGAAAAGAAACAGATCACCTATAAAGGAAAACCAATCAGAATCATGGCAGACTTGTCAACACAAACCATCAAGTCAAGAAGAATTTGGAGTGAAGTGTTCCAAATCCTGAAAGAAAACAACTTCCAACCCAGATCAATCTACCCTGTAAAACTATAATTTCAAAATTGATGGAAAAATAATATACTTCCATGATAGAGAACAACTGAAGGAACTCATGATCACCAAACCAACCCTACAGAGAGTGCTAAAGTGTATTCTAGAGAGAGATAAAGATGACCACAGTTCCAGGAACAGTAGCAGAGGAGGATCGCCAAACAAAACAGAAAACTGAATGGAGAGGAAAAGTGGAGGTCCAACACCAGGAGGATAGCATGGCAGAGACAAACCAATGTATGCTGGCTGTAACCATTAATGTAGATGGCCTCAATTCAGCAATAAAAAGAAATATAGGGAGAGTAGATCAAGAAACAAGATCCACTGATATGCTGTATGCAAGAAACACATTTAACTGGAAAAGAAATTCGTAGACTGAAAACCAAAGGAGAAAAACAATTGTTTCATGTGATAGGAAACCAGAAAAAAAGCAAGAGTAACTTTCCCATCAACCACAGAATAGATAAGAAAGATATGGTATTTCCATACAATGGAAAGCTACACAGCTGTAAAATAGAATAATCTCAAGGCTCTTTTAGGTAAATGGATGCAACTGGAGGTCATGTTCATGGGCAAAACAGTTTGAACTCATAAGGGTGAACCCTAGCATAAAAAAACATAAGGAATTATTGGGATCCAAAAAAAAATAATTATTGTAAAAGTGATAGGGGAGGAAACACCTGGAAGAGAAAGGTGGTAACTAATGTTAATTTCTTATTGTCTTGTCTTGAACTCTTATATTGTTTTCACAATTTTGTTAAGTTTGGCTTTGTTCTGTCCTGTTTTGTCAGATTTTACTTTGCCTGATGGTATGGGCTGTTCTTTTGAAATCAATGGGATGCATTATGGTAATCATGGTTGGTTTCTGATTATCCTGTTTTGAAGTCTTATAAGGCTTTCATTCATTTAATTTGTTTTATTCTATCTTGTTTTGTTTATTATGTGATGGTATGACCAGCTATTTTGAAGAAAATGAGACATTACAGTAGCCATTTCTGATTTCCTATCACTTTGTTTTAAAGTCTTATCATGCTTTTATTCTTTTGTTTTGATTTGATTCTATTCTGTTATGCTTTATTTGATTTTGTTATATGTGATAGTATGGACAATTTTTTCAAGAAAAATGAGACATTATAGTAACCACTATTCATTTCCTATTATCTGGTTTTGAAGTCCTGTAATGATTTCATTCTTTTGATTGGTTTTATACTATTTTGTTATGTTTGATATTATTGTGTGTGAAGGTATGGTCAATTATTTCGAGACATTATGGTAGCCACTGTTGATGTCCTATTATCTTGTTTTGAAGTCCTGTGTTGCTTACATTGCTCTGTTCTGATTTGCTTTGTTGTGTTCTGTTTTGTCTTGCTTTATTCCCTTTAAAATAAAAAAAAATTTTTTTAATAAATAAAAAAATACAGCAGAATATGAGTCACAAAATTAGGATGTTCGCTAAGACACTTGTCTTGGTTATTTTTTTCTCGTGGCTGGGATAAAATACCTGATACCCAAAATGAAGGAAAGAAAGGTTTATTCAGCTCACTGTTGTGGAGGCTTCAGTCCATAATCAGCTGGCTCCAAGGCAGGGTGGCACAGCACTGGGGCAACACTTCAAGGTAGCAGCCAGAGCAAAAGGGAAGAAAACAAGCCTCTTCTCCTGGCTTGTATTATACACAACTCTCCCTCACCCCGCCCCACAACCCCCAGGGCAGGTGTAGCACTCACAAAATATTCTCTTCCTCCTTTGCACAGGATGAAGATATTTTAAAATAAAAGCAGAACCCTGGCTCCCTGCTGAGTCTTTCAGTTAAATTCCTAAACTGCTCAAGCTGACACAATGTATCAATCATAATAACACTCAATTCAGAAGACAGTCATTTTGCAGCCTGTGTCCCTCAAGCTTTAAGCACATAGAGAAAGGTAGAAATGTATTTTTCCCACCTTTGTTTCTGCTTTTAAAGGATTCTGTCTGTGGACATCTACCCCCAAGTTTTCCAACTTGGTCTGCTACATGGGTGTACATCCTGAAAAGCTGCTAAAATAACACAACTGATGATATCACAGGGATAACACTCACTGCTACAGGAAACCAATCATTGTTGAGACAACTCCTTTCTTTTTGGTCACTTGTTATTATTACTTTAAGACAAATCAAAAAGACCTGTTTCATATGTCATACAAATACGTGTACATTCATATCTGATTGAAATTAATGTGCGAACACAGAAAATGTCCATGTTCAGAGTCTAGCAGTCCTTTTCTGGTATGGAAAACAGACTTAACATCTCCATCTCCAATGGATGCATGCTGCCTCCTGTGATGATCAGGGAATGCAATGGTCCTCCCAAATCCACAGTACTCATCTGCTGTAAGGTGCCTGCTGCAATTTTCTGGTCCTCAGCGCCCACTCTGGCTAAGCCAACACAGAGTGTCTCTTCAGTGATTGCTATTAAAAAAGAAGAAGAAGAAGAAGAGGAGGAGGAGGAGGAAGAGGAGGAGGAAGAGGAAAAAGAGGAAGAGAAGGAAGAAGAGGAAGAAGATGAAGAAGGAGGAGAAGATACAGCTATTCAGTTCAGCAAATGCAGTACCTGTTGAACATTTAAAAACATCAGTACCACAAATTTATTTTTTAAAATGCCAAATATCTTTTTTTTACTTTTTTGAGACAGGATCTCATTATGTAGTTTAGGCTGGTCTTAAACTCACTCTGAAGCCTAGGCTTGCCTTGAACTCATGGTGATCAGCTTTCTGAGTGCTAGAATTAGAGATGTGTGCCACCACATCTGGCAAAAGTCCCAAATATCTTTGAGTCCTTTAGCTACTCACTACAGACCAATTACTTTACCTCTTGAAAATTTCAAAGGCTTACATGAATCCAGGTTATTAAGGACCTGATAAACAATAACTATATTCCTATTCCTTACACTTGCACAGTATATGTCTTAAACAAATTCTGAGTGAACATATTTATGACATACTTATATTTTTAATAAATTCTTGAAGCCTGACATGGTGGTGCATGTGTGTAATCCCAGCAATCAAGAGGCTGAGGCAGGAGGATCACCATGAGTTCCAGGCTACCCTGAACTACATACCCTGCCTGAAAATTCAAAAATAAATAAATAAAATAAAATAAAATAAAATAAAATAAAATAATTCTTGAGATACATTCATACAGAGAAAGAAAAACCAGGGGGCTATGAAATAAATACATGGATTTGAGTTTCTGCTTGCTTCCATAATTAGCTATGTGTTAAACCTCAGTTTTCTAAATGTAATACTATCTCTCTGAAGTGTTAATTATGAGGACTAAGATAATGGGTACAAGACTACTTAGTAAACTGTAGAGCCCTTAACAAAAATAAGCATTTTGGCATTACTTTTAATTTTAGAATTTTAGTACAATTCATTCTGATTCTACAGCTGAAAGGCTGATCTTTTAACTGGTTTTACTGTTTTTTTCTTCTTTTCAAAAGTTTATTTGAAAAAGTAAGAGTGTGAGGAAAAACTGGCTTTGCAAAGTGAGCTTGGGTCCAGTGAAAGAAAAAAAAGCAAGATAAAAGAACACCCTGGACAAAGCAGGGTAGACTGTCATGAGGAAAGCCATGAGAGCCAGTTTTATTGTTTAACTGGGAAAACTGCCTTGATTGAACAGTGATCAGAATGGGGCAATAAGCTACTCAGTATGTTAAGGCAGGAGAAACACAGGTTGGAAGGCCAGCCTGGTAACTTGGTGAGTCCCTGTCTCAAATAAAAAATGAAAAGGACTGGAGATACAGTTCAGTGGTACAGCAATACTGGGTTCAGTCCCCAGTACTGTCCCCAACAAGGATCCATACAAGGAAAAGTAGATATGCAAGGAATTCTTCACCAAGTCATAAATACAGAAAATCCTTGCCGACTACGTGTTTTACAAATGTAGTAAGGTATACTGATGAGAATAAAATATGCAACAATTACTCACAAATCTCTTAATGTATTTTGCTATCAGAGGATAGGTACTCAAAGGCAGTTAGCACCTTGTAACAGAATATGATAGGTGTAAGAACTTCTTAATAAAGATTTACTGAAATTATACATTTTAGTATGTGTACAAAATCTATGTCTATTAGGAATGCAAAAATAAACTTTCTTATCTTTACCCTAAAGAAAAAGTAGAATAAATATATTTTTGCAAGACAGATTTCACCACTGATTAGGGCTAAAATGGAAGCTCTCTATTTTATCAATATATATATATATATATATATATATATATATATATATAATGTGATTATACTTAATTGGTAAAAAAAAAAAAACCTTTTATTTTCTAGAATTTTCTTAATTTTACTGTAAAGAACTCCATTATTTTTTTTTTTGTACAACTGGAAACCTGTGGGATTAAAGTTAAAATCATAAAAAAATGAGAAACAGTACAAAAGCAAGAGCACTGACTCTTGCTTCAATGGTAGCATAAATACATCTGTACCAGATATTAAATTATACAACCTTCTCAGAATAACAATTACAGAACAATATGAGGGCCTTCAGGGGGTTGTGAGTACCTGGTTCTTCTCCTCCTACTCTTCGATTTTGGACAATTTCCAGAAGCTGCTGGGCTGCTTGGTTTACACTCATATACCGAGGTGGTTCATAGATCTTCCTTCCCCTATAAATATAAAAGTAGACGCCATCACTCTTAGTCATGTAATTACACAGCACACTCATATTGCAACTATTCCATCACGTAGACTCAAGAAGTACAGCCTACATTCTGTTAGAAGTTTTCACATGATGCCATCCATACATCAAAACATTAGTCCAGTGATAGGTAAGTTTCTTAAATCTTTTTAACATGATTCTATTTTACCTCTAATATCACAGAAATGATGGTAGAAATAAAAATCCAATAATTGATAGATGTCTATGTCAAAGTAATGTTTATTTAAAGTGATGCCTTAGACAAAAATAACATTAAATAAATATCAAGTTGTTTAAGTAAGTTAGGTTCTAGAGTGTTAGTTACTCTTTGTTTTTATTTATTTATTTATTTATTTATGATGAGCAAGATCAAACACAGGGTCATACATACGCCAGGCATCTTTTACTAACATGTCTAAATTACTTAGACACTTTTTTTTTCACTTCTGCCTCTAAGCAAGAACAAGCAGTAAAGACCTGAAAAGTATTGGCAGTGATTGTTACTTTTGAATGCCTCAAAAGCCTACCAATTTCACTGAATGATCATAACAATAAAAGTGTAAACTTGCAAGTTATAAAACAGTTCACACTGATTACTGCAGAGACCCACAAAATAATTCTTTAAGTCAGTGCTATCCAATGAAATATTCTATTTATTGGAAATTTTATAGGCCACAATACAATTTTAAATTTTCCAGCACCACATTAAAAGGATTCAAAAAGACAAAATTAATTTTACCAATATTTTTGTTTAACCCAATAGATCCAACACATTGCATTTTAATATTTACTCACATAAAAATAAAGGCAGCATGGCAGAGAACTCTGTTATGCTAGCTGACTACGAATGGAAAGTTCTACAACTGTGAGCTAAAATAAACCTTTCCTTTCACTTGAGGGTATCTAGTATTTTGTTTCAACAATAAGACAATTAAATACTCAACACTGTTGTCAGTGCTGAATTTATGAGATCTACTCTATTTCCACTTTATTACATTGCTCATCATTTTAGAAGAACAAGTGTTTAATGTTAACTATTAATAAAAGCTAATTTTTCAACAATCTTTAGAACTCATGTCATTTAAGTAGAATTTATGGCTTTGCTTGAAGAATTAAAATAGATAGAAGCAGTCTTAGAATAAGAACTTACTTGATTAGATTTTCCACAGACTGCTCCTTTACTTTGATATCTGTAAGGAATAAAAAAATAGTTCTTTGAATTTAACTAATTCCTTAAATTTCACTTAAGAGTCATCTAAATTTTTGGAAAACATTCTTCCCAAGTTCCCAAAATGCTGATCTGAGAGTTTGGTAGAGTCTATCTTCACTTTCTATATCTAACCATTCTGTTATGGAAATTAGAGAGGAATGAAAGCTTGTGGTTGTGTAAAGGACACTAGTTAAAAACCAACGTGAATTTGGCTCTGAGATCACCCTGCAGGGATATAACTTTCTGCTAGAAAAGAAGAAAAGAAAAAAATTAGATAAATATTGATATATATACTACCCAACAGCTAATCATATTTATTACTACTAGATTGTAACTACATAGACTCAACTAAAGTCTTGCTATAAGTGGAACCTTGACTTATAAACTTGATTTATTCCCAAAGGCTTGTTGTAAGTCAAGCTGTCAACTGAAGGCTCAGGCTCCTCTACAGAGCCTCTCTCCTGTTTACAGGCAGACCTCAGTGTCCTTGGAGAGACATTGGCCCAGGGTTTCTCAATTAGACCCATACAGGAAAGGATGTTGTCATTTTCCTTCCAAAACTCTTTAAGGTTTAAATCTGTATCTGAGATTATCTGGAAAAACAAGGCATGCAGGTCATAACTCAAGACTTCAATTATAAGTTAAAACTAAAATTCCGGTCATAAACCAAGTTATTTGTGTGTCAGGCTGGTCATAACTTGAGGGTCCAGTGTAGTCCTATTTTTATACACTTTTAGGCATCGGAATGTAAAAGCTCCAATGGATGGATATGTTGCATTTTGAAAAAAAATGCTTTCTTACACAAAGTAAGATATGCCATAATTATGAATAAATACTTTAATACAAAGTGCTTATACTTTTAACAGGGGTTTCACTGACTATGAGATACTGTGTCGGGAACTGAATTACCATAGGGACTTTCCCAGACATACCTTCTGCTCTGGTGGAGCTTAATGGTGCATGCATTGCATATACTTGATTCTTTACACTTTTTAATCACTGATGCCAAGCTGAATTATTTAGAAAAATGTAAAAAAGCAGAATCATTGTATGTCCTCACAGGAACTCTGTATACAACAGTAAGAGCAACAGCTGCTTCCTGTTAGACATGCCAAAACAAACGGTTCAGCCAAAGTTTTTGCAAAAATAAATATAGCACAACTGAGGAGTTTCTGATAGACTTCTATAACTTTCTTAAGTGATTAAAGTTCATATTATAAAGGATACTAAAGTGTTATGTAGCACATATGCACATGTACATAGTTTTAAGCGTTCTTAGAACCAGTGCTGAAATATTTTTCAGGTTTCCAATATTATTGATAAATGAAATATTTCTGCTTGCTGGCACACATGGGAAAATGCAAAATTAATACCTGTTCTACCCTTCAATATAATCAATGGTATATGTCGACTTTTAGATTTCCTTTAAATGATATTTGTAAGATATTTAAAAGTTCAATATATTAGTTTCATTCACCCTGAGTTTTGAAATATTATTTTGATAGTAAGATCTTTCACATTTTCAATTTTTTTTTAACTTTTTTAATGATATTGTTTATAGAATGTGATTTTTTTCCCCTCAGTAATGGGGATTGAACCAGAGACTTTCATATGCTCAGGCATTTTTTATTTTGAGACAGAGTCTCAAGGAATTGCTCAGGCTGGGCTCAAACTTTGAATCCTCCTGCCTTAGCCTCCCAGAGTGCATAACTAAGTGCATAAAGGGGTTATGTACCACCACGCATAACTAAGACTCTGATCTTTAAAATGAAAAGAGTTGGGAGAATTTTTCCAGCCAAGGGCTTTTAGTTGAATGTAAGGTTGTATTAGTGAATTAGTCTTAAACTAGAAAAGTTTTAGTACTTTGTCTTGAATTCCCACAGGCCATAATTTTTCTCTATGCCTACTTGCTAGACAGAAAGTTTCTACTCATCTTAGTACCAGGTCATAACATAATATAAAGCATCCAGTAGATACCTCGTATCTCCTGAATAAATTTATCACATGACTTTCCCCCCACCCCACTCACCAGCTTATCTTAAACTATCTACCTTTTAAGTGACATTAAATTGTGATTCCTTCATACAGTCTTTTGTTGACTTACCTGTTTTTTGTTAATGGAAATAGTTACACAACTAATGGTATCTTTTTCTTTCTTTTTTTTTTTTTTTTTTGTGGTACCGGGGGTTGGACTCACGACCTTGCACTTGCCAGGCAGGTGCTTATGCCACTGAGCTAAATCCCTGGCGCTGATATCTTTTACTATAAATCTCTAGATATATTACATATATTGGTCTTACCTCTTAAATAAAACTTAGATTCTCTGTGGTTTCCCATCATGATTTACAGTTTACTCTCAACTCATCTATAGGAAGTTTGGCCCACAGCAAGCATTCAAGAAATATTTACTAATTTAAATGATGAGAAATCCAGATGATTAAGTGAGGACATCTATGGTTGGAAGGCTTGGAATCATGACATCCTATACTTCAGACATTGTTTCTGCTTTTGTCAATGGAGCAAGGTTATTGTTTAACTTTGTTTATCTCTTCTCAGGAAAGCTAAGAAAAAAAGAGAGCTCTTAGAGAACTCAAAAGCTGAAGTTCTTGTTTGTTCTTCCTGTCTCTCCATACAACAGAACTTAATTGTTCCTTAAACTTCCATGTGCATAATGCATTAGTTCAAAACTGATTTCAAAACTTCCTTGGTATTTCAAAAGAACATATTTCCACATTGGGCATGGAGTAGCCACTCCATAAATACCTGAAAACTGATTTCTGCTTGCCTTTTGAAAACTTTCCAAAAGATAAATACTGCTTGCTCTGCATCTCGTTTTAATAGATACATGAGAGGTTATCAAATAACCACTTCTACTCTTCTTTCCTTGTTCCGTCTTAAAAACTCTCACTCAGCCTTGTTATAAAACATACATCTACTCTAGTAAATGAGCTCCAGTAGGTCTCTATACTTCTGCCATTAACACAAGTTCCTTTAACAGCTGACCCTCCCACATCACTCTACTTTGAGCTTCAATCTACCGCTGGCTTTAATTGGACCTCAGCCTGTACAAACAAGATAGATGTAACTGATGGTATGGGCCACCCCAATTTATGAGTGCTTTATAGTGTTCTTGTTAGTTAGGACTGTAAAAAAGACCAGACTCTTTTCCCAGGGAAAATCCAAGGACAAAACTATAAAACTAATTAATTAATTACTAGTGAAGCAGTAAACTCCATTCACAATAAATTAAGAAAACATATGCTGGCTAATTGTGTTATATAGGAATAAACCAAAAATGAAGAAAAAGTTAGAAAACTTCATGGTCTGAACCAGATCTAGAATTAATTTTCAACTTGAACAGAGTAAAAGGAATGTATTATTCTTGCTACAATTAAATAAACTAGCTACTAGCAAGTGTTAAAGATTTTTTTGTGCCAATGTGAAACAAGACCAAGTATGAGAAAATTTTAAAAACTTTAACCAATGAATGTTCATATTTATGGTACAGTTATACTGCCAGACTTACAGACTCCTGGAAGAAAGAAATCACAAGCAAAGTCCCAGCTCAGACGAAGCAAGAAGTCAACCAGGCTAATAAAAATGTGGCAGTTTATCTTGACTGTTAACTTAATTGGCCTGAAACACACAAGGAGATCAGTGAAGCACACTAATTTCCTGGGTGGTATCAAGGTGTTACTCTGGAGAGTATATCTGATCCCTGGCCCTTTCCTCTCGGGCTCTGTCTAATCTGCTCTACTTCCTGGCATGAGTTGAGCAAGTTTCCTCCACCATGCCCTGGCATGGAGCTTATCATGAACTAAACCTCTGAAATAATGATCCAAAATAAAACTATTTTTTTCTCTAAGTTGTGGGTATCAGGTGTTTTTCCCAGTGTAGGAAAACTGACCAATATAGAAGTTAACTCAGGTGAGTGGTAAGACTACAAAACAAAAAATAGGGTAATGGGAAAGAGAGTCACTGAGGTAATAGGGGCTTCGGTATGTAAGATTAGATAAAACTTTATACTAGATCAGGAAAACTTATGTAAAGGAACAAATAATAGGTACTTTAGGTTCTGAGCACCATAAAGTCTCTGTTACAAATATTTTTCACTGCTGCAGATAATACACGAATGAATGTGGCCATGTTCCAACAAAATCTTTTTTACAAAACAAAGAGCAGGCCAGAACTGACACATGGGCATCAGATGGCTGAATTGTGTACTGGATAATAATTTTTAATTTATATCCAATAAGAAATGCCAACCATTAGTAAAGTCTGCTCATCAATCAATTGGAGGTTAAATTTCTGATACTAGTATTTCTTTCTAAAACATATGCTATTAGAATAGGGACCAAGCTGAGATCCATGCCATGTTGGAACTTGGGCCGCAGGGAAAATAAGCAGCCAGCCCACCGCTCTGGTAAGTGGCTGTGGCCTGTAAGCCACAGCCACTCCAGGGTGAGAACCATCAGTGTTTCCTGAGATCCATGCCATGTTGGAACTTGGGGCATTAGGAAAACAAGCAGCCAGCTTGTTGCTCTGGTAAGTGGCTGTGAGCCTACCAATGTGTGGGCTGAGATTGAAACATCCATCCCCCACCCCAACCCCCCCCTCCCCGTTAGCAAATGGGAGCCAGAGATCTGAGGTTCTCTTGAGAGTTTGACTATATGTAATATAGCAAATAAGGGGGATTTCCTTCTACCATCTCTTTAAAGGCCAATATTTTTATCATTGTTTTGCTCTGTTCTGATTAATGGTATTACTCTATTCAATATTCTGTTTTTGTAAGTTCAGTATTTCCTTCGATTCTGCTGTACCTGATTGTAAGAACAACTATTGTGAAGAAAACGAGATATACCTATTGTACCTATCACTGTTATCCCAGTAACCTGCTGTGAAGTTCTGTACCAATGTCACTACACTGTCTCAATTGGCTTTGTTCCATCTTGTTCTGCTGTATTTTACTACCTTCAAAATAAATAAATAAATAAATAGGGACCAAAAATGTGAATCAGTACAATATCAAGGCCTCTGCTGGAAGGCACTGCCTTTGTCCTTTTGAAACTCAGAACCATATCTTGCTATACAGAGACAGCTCTTTCCATATCAAGTAGGAAATAGGGTTTGGATGATAAGATACAGTGAAAAGAGCTGTGAATAACATGTTATCTATATTCTATCAGTTCTGTCACCAATTGGCTGGGAATTACTTGGCATTTTCCCATTTTCAAATTCATTGGTCACAGAAGAAAAGGATTTCTAGAGTTTCTTTCAGCTGCATCATTCTGTAATTCTGATAGCATCAATAGTGCAGTATTCAGAGAACATCCTAGAACAGTGATGGTGAATCTTTTAGAGCTCTCAGTGATAACAAACAGCACAATGCAGCATGCATGGCCATACCTTTGGCACTGCAGTCCTAGAAAATGTAACATGAAGGAAGGTGAAAATAAATGCTCAATACAAGTCTGTTGAATTGCAGGAAAGCATAAATGAGTAAGATGGAATGTTGGTGAGAATCCACAGGTCACAAAGGGAAGCAGAATAGACTATGGTACGAGTACGGAAATAGACATGTCATACTTAGAGCAAGTCTCCGCCTGAATATAGGAAAGATGTAACATGCATAGAATGACTAGACTTTATGTTTATCTAGTCATCCATAAAACAAATCCTATCTTAATGTGAAATTAAATGTCTGACAATTCCATTGCAACTTTAAGGAAACTCCAAAATTCTTACCTAATAAGCATAAAGTGTGCATGCCATTTTGTCTGTTCTTTTCCACTTTGTCAAAGAAACTCTCTGGTCTCCAAGTGTCTGTCCAAAAAACAATAGAAACTGTCTCTCCAAAATTATACAGCTAGAAAAAAATAAAAACATTAATGATAAAACAATTCACTACTATTTCCTAGATACAGAATTTAAACTCTATAAAGTGACTTGAAAAGGCCACAGATCCAGTGTGCAACAGATAAAACAATTTCACAAGAGCCGGTGTCTTTTATGATGCCCCTTTTAGTAGTTAAGTTTATAGTAGTTCTGCATTCAGTATAGGAATAGATAAACAATTTATAATAACCACTTAAAATTTAGCTACGCAGGACTAAAACTATTGAGATACAAAGTATGTAGAAGAAAAAATATTGTTGAGCACTCAGAGGTTTCACAAGATTAATACTACTATTCTCATTTTATAGATAAGTTCACCATGGAAAGATCAACTGATTCACCTAATGTCACACACCTAATCAGAAATAAAAACGAAATAATTAAACTTGGGTTTGAGAGAATGTTTTTTTCCCTAAGCAAACTTGGGTTTAGAGAATGTTTTGTTCTCTAAACAATAAATTTTACAAATTACAAACTCCAACTACTGCTCAAAATCTATACTTTCTTAATTTACAAGACTCTAGTAATTCTCATATGCTAAAGGTCAAGGTTAAGTGTTGGGTAGGGACCGGGCTGTGTGAGGGTTCAGTTGCTGACCACAATGCTCTGAAGATAAGGTAAAGGGGCCAAGCATATGGGGTCTCACTCCCTATTTTAGGCCAGTAACTGTGAACTTTATAGAGATAAGATGACTAGTCCTCTTAAGTGGCAAGATATACTGTTGGAAGTATCTTTGTTCTAACTTCTCAAAGTCCTGCACATTTTCCCATTCCTACCTTGGGTGTTTCCTTTCATTTTTCTTCACAACCCTCCCTCCCTTTGCCCCAATATGCCTGAAACTCAATAAATACTGGCTGTGCAGAAAAGTCTTTGCCTTAGCTCTAATAGAGTCCTGACCTTCCTACCACCTCCCACCCTCCCACCCCCCTCACCCCCCCCCAACCACATTACTTTCTTCTTTTATTTAAGCCTTGACTCTGCATTCATTTTAGGAGATCAGCACCTCTGGCCAAGTCCTCACTAGATAAGGGTATTTTCCCAAATCTCTTCCTTTCTGCCCCAAGGGCCACCTAACTATAACCATCACTATAACCAAGAAGATTGCTTCTCTGCTCTAGGCTGGCTGCAACAGTTCACTTATATGAGTTCAACTCTAATGTGGACAATCATGTTTTTTTTTTTTTTTTTAAATTCTGGCTTTGCAACTTGTTTGTTGTGTGACATTAGTCCTAGTCTATAAGAGCTGATCTAAAAATACAGTGCTTAGTAAAATGATTACAGATAAAGACATGTTGCCATTAATCTCCCCAAGATATTCCTCCTCCTTTAAAACAATTATCCCATCATTTTTGCCACTTTCTGAAGCAGTTCTAGAAGTCCTCTTTCATATCTGTATGCAACATGATCAAAAATGTGGTGAATGTTGCTGCCATGTGCTACCGAATGAAAAGGCAGGCTTGTAAAAATATTATAGCATGTCTTCATCCAGCTTATTCACTAGATCTGGCAGTGTGTGACTTCTGGCACTTCCCTAACATCAAACTAACCATGGAAGATAAACATTTGGAATCAATTCAGAACATCAGGGCAGCCACAAGAGCACAACTAAAAATACCCACAAAAGATTTCCAGAACTGCTTTACAATGTGACAAAAATGAAGGGCCAGGTATGTTCAAAGCAAGAGGAACTATTTTGAGGGGTATTAATGGCAATGTGCCTTCTACTGCATAACTGTTTAAAGTTTAAACAATCAGTGCATTTTGTGATCACATTTTAGATGTCCCTAAAGTAGAAACAGCTGATAAAATACTGTTCTTCTGACACCTAAAGGTTGTAAGGATCAAATTACATTAAAAAGTCAAATGGTGATATGAAATCCTAATTACAGTTCACATCTAAGCAATGTGCAAGGCAGACTTATTTTCTTCTTTTTTTATTTAATTTTTTATTTAAAGGGATAAAACAGAAAAAGGAGAGAAATATTACAGAATTTCAAAAAAAAACAAACAGTAAGAAATCACTAGTTGATAAATTACATATTGCTCTTTTAGAAATAGTTGTTCAAGTTACAAAGTTAAAACACACAAAATAGACACTCAAGCAGTGAGACTGCAAACAGATCTGTTCAACAATCAAACAAGAACTAAGAAATATGGGTAACAATCAAAAACAAGGTACAAATAATATTAAAGTTGTTATGTAAGAATTTAATTCTTGGGCTAGGGATGTGCTCAGTGGAAGAATGTCTACCTTGCATAGGTGAGCCCCTGAGTTTGACCCCCCAGTACCACAAAATGAATGAATGAATAAATAAATAAATAGACAAAATTCTTAGTTCTTCAATTTAAATAATATTTGAAAGAGTTTATAATACACCTGGAAAATACTACACAATGAAAAACAAACCTAGTCCTCTGTCACAAATTAAACATGTGCCTGAAATAGCTATAGGGCTTCAGGAAGTCACTCAGCTTTTTAAGCTTTATGTTCTTTATGTGAAAATGAAGAAACTGGTCAGAGGCAGAGACCAGTATCCTTCACTTCCAGTAAGCAACCTAAGATCAGTTTCAGAGTCTGCTGCAAGCAGTGATGGGGAAGCAGATAGAAGGAAACAAAAGAAGGTGTGGCATGCAGTACTCCTCACTCCACATCCCCTGAGAAACTTGACATGTCCCAGGTTTTGTGTCTTGAGGTCTTGAAAACTATAATGATACTTCTAATGGTGACTCTGAATTCAAAGGGAAGGTTCTTTACCTTCCACAAAGGCTACAGCCTCCACCTTACCTATCAAGTGGCTTTACTCCTATATCTATGTAAAGCTAACCCAAACAAGATATTCACTCAGAAAAGCCATGTTATTCAGGAGCCGTTCTGTTCACAGGGCAGTGGACAAGACCCATGTAACTCCAGGTATTCAGAGTTATGTATCTTCTTGCCACATATAACAAGATTTTTTTCATGAAAAATGTTATTTTGTATTCCAGTATGGAATCATCTACTATGTGCCAGGTTCCATGCTAGATATCAGTTTAAAATAACAAATCAGATCTCTAACCCTTACGGAATACCCAGACACCTTATCCAGCAGGCAAAGGGCCTGGAATTGTACCACTGGTTCTTACCAGCCGGGTGATAATATACAGGTCAATTAACATCCCAAAAGTTGGGAAGAATTCTCCTGCAAAATGAATACAATAACTATAAAGCTAACAACATTGATTTTAAGGGTTACATAACAAAAACTATGTAAAGTGTCTCTTAGTACCTTACATAATGTAAAGCCTCAGTAAATGACAGGTATTTGATGATATAATAGTGATTAATAATGATGATATAAAAATGTTCTAAAATGCTTGTGCCCTGATATAACCCAACTGCTTCCTTTACTAGACCTAAAAATATCACCACATCAGAACTGATTTAATTCTGATGTGCTTAACTACACAGATGCTTTTTAAAAAGGTGGGGGGGGGCTAGAGATTTAGCTCAGAAGTACAAGCACTTGCCTGGCAAGTGCAAGGTTGTGAGTTCCATCCCTGTCACCAAAAACTCAAAAAACAAAAACAAAAAACCAACAAAAAAGCCTTTTTATCCTCTCTGATTAAATTCTTAAATATTAATATTACAGTATTTTAAAAACACTATTGGAAAACTATTAAAATTATATATGCAATTAAACATAAACACTTTAAATTGTGATGTAAGTCACATAGAAGCACTAACTGAAGCACTCTGTGTAAAAGCATCTTTTGAATTATCTAATTTAGGAGATAAAAGAAAATCTCACATAAGCACTGCTTTCTAGGACTCTGACTTATAAACTGAAACCACTCCTGCGGGAAAGGTACAAACTGCTTCAATGAGTCCTGGAACCTTATGCAAACAGTTTCATCATTTACATGTCAGTGCAAAACTTCAAGGAACAGAAGGACCCGTTCCTTGTGTTTCACAATCCAAATGCTTACCGGTAATCTATAAAAAGTAACTAGAGGAAAACTGTACAGTAACGAGAACTGAGATTGCAGAAGCCTAAAAATTGAGGTGTCTTCTAATGTAAGCCTTTCTGTTACAACCATTTCCCCAAAACATTATTGTTGGAAATTTAAAGACTGCAAAATCAGCTATTTCCCAAGAAACCATAGGTAGCGACAACCCTTTTTAAAGTTTAACTTGAAGTAACATAAAGCAGTTTATCTAACTTGACATTTGGCTTAAGTATTATCTAGTAAAGAAAAAAAAACCCAGTATAGCAAAAAACTCCAACTCAAAACCATACATTCATTATAAATAAAGACATTAACCAGTTAGAGTGAGAAGGTACACAAGAAAAACAAATAATACTACATTGTAAATAATAATTATTAAATTATGAGAGTCAGCCTTGCTTCCACTTAAGGACTACCTTAAGGTGACTTCTGAAAAGACAAAATTATGACCTTGATCTTAATTAAAGGACAGTTGAGATTTATAGAGAAGTTGTGCATAGGAGAAGAACAGGCAAATATGAACTAAGTAACAGGATGGCATTAAGCAATCTAGAAATAGCAAATATACCTGACTTGTCTCTAATGTGCACCTCTAATTCCTGATATTTTATGAAGTACCAATTCCTCTTAATCCCAGGTATGTAACAGAAGCTGACAACTCATTTCATCCCCTGCTATCTTGCTTGCCTCAGTGACCCTGATAGCTTAATAGTCTCCTAATTTCTCCACTAATATTTCCTTTCTTTCAGATGCTTTCTAAATCTCTACTTTACAATCAGGCTTTAATGCTTTTGTTATTTGTGTTATAAATTAAAATGTTCTCTATGATTTTTAAGCTTAAAATCTGCTAAATTAAGATATACATGCAAAATTAGAAAATTTTAACTTTTAAAGAAATCTATTAGGTTTTACATGTATTACACACACACACACACACACACACACACACACTTTTTTTTTCATTTTGAGACAAGGTTTTATTATGCAGTTCAGGCTGGCCTTGAACTCACTTTGTAGCCCAGGCTGGCCTCCAAGTCTCAGCAATCCTCCTGCCTCAGCCTCCCAGCTGCTGGGATTACAGGTGTGCACCACCATGCCTGGTGATATGAATATTTTAAATCAATTAAATCCTTGAGGGGTGAGGAAAAACCAAGCCAGCAGAATTGTCAAAATATGCACCACAAAACCACATAATTGAAAGTGACTAGTTTTCTCTTCTATACAGAATATGGGTCTTTGTTTTATTGCTGCTTTTATCCCCACATAAATTCTTCTTAACATAGATGTAACACTGATTTTTGGTGACCCAAAGAAAAGACTATGAGTATGGTTATACACTAAGAACATAGGCTTACAGTTGACTATCACTATGTACCTAGAAGAACTACAAAACTTAGTTCTTACATATAAATGAGTAAATTATATGAAAAAATATAATTTGAAACATAATTCCAAAGAACAGTCTGATGGGGAGGAGAGTAAAAATAAGCAATTCAACTTAGCAATTCAACTTGTTGCATGGTGACTATATGCATGGCACTATGATAAGTGCAAGGGAAGATATAAAAATGCATAAACCAAACAGTTACTATAAACATAAAAGCACATGTGTAACTATACATTCTGTTCAGGCAGGCATTTACCACAGTTGTCTGAGTAGAAAAATGGCACAACCAGATCTACAGCTTAAAAAGAAAACTATGAAGTAGAAAAGGATGCTGCTACCAGTGCTATTAAAACAATGATCAGAGCAGGAGTAAGTGGAAATGGAAAGAAAGGAAAAACATTTTCAGTGTGCCAATAACTTAGCAAGTAGTCAAAGACAGTTCTTACAAGTTAAAAGAAAATAGCTTAGGGGCAGTCTTCTAAGAATATAGAACCATATAGATCCGTGATACCTTTATTACCAGGTTAGTGTTCTTTGTATTAATCCAGGATAACAAAGAAACCAAGTAATGCTTTTGGAAACTAACAGTAAGAACCATGTTATGGTTTGTGTCTAGATGTCCCTCAAAGCCTCATGTGGTCACAGATGGGGCCTTTCAGAGGTTGCTGGATATAAAGTATGTGATGCTAGGATTGACTTATAGTGCGATGCTAGGATTAAGGATGCATCACTTTGGTATGACTGCTGCCTGCCCTTAGAGTTGGGACCCTGGATAGGACATAAGGCACAGAAAGAGGTTCACTGTTTGTTGCTTGCTGGTTTTGCCCCTTTCTTCCTGCCATGAACTATTTCTCCTTGTGATGCTCTCTGCCATGCCACTCTGCCTTAGAGCCAGCAGATTATAGATTGAAACCTCTCCAAACTGTGAGCCAAAATAAACCTTTTCTCCTAACTGTGGATTGTCAGGTATTTTGTCTCAGAAACAAGAAAACTAAGACAAACCACCATAAGGTCAAAATTGATAATTGTTACAAAGAGTGCTATGTTATGAGAAAAAAAGGAAGGAAATGAGTTGCTAGTTTTTGAAAGTAATATACATTTTCCAAAAGCAGATGTGCATTATATAAACCAAAGAACATAAGGCAATACTCAAGGTCACTCACACAATCACCAGAGAAAGTGGAAGTATTTCATAATGATGATAAAGTTAAAAAAGAAAAAAAAATTTATACAACCTTTTGCATGAAGGCAGCCACAACTGATAAAAAGCTTTATCCAGAAATCACTGCTATCTAGTTTAACAGACCAATTTATCTGGCCTCTAAAATATGTCAAAACCACTTCAGTTAGTAAATGTTTGCAAAGAATTAGTATTCTCTATCACACAAATGATTAATAAAAATGATAAATGCAGAGGGTGGTATGCAGCCCAGTGGCAGAGCATCTGCCTACTATGCGTGGGGCTCTAAATTCAATCCCCAACCCATGGGCTTGGGGGGATAGAGGAAAAGGAAGAAGGGAGAGAGAAGAAGGGAGACTTGAAAACAGATAAATACTGCACAAAGCAACTATTTCAAAGTCTGCAATTTTCCACAAGTCCAAGTTATCGACATATAAACTGTTGAATAAAAAGACTGAAAGAAAATATACCAAAATACTAAAGGCAGATTCCAGGACAGTGGTGGCATGAGTGTCACAGCAGGCTGCTTGTAACACTGAAAGCTCTAAAGTAGTCACCATCATGGCTCTAGGTCATGGACTATGGCTGCTTTTTATTTCCTTCATTCTACTTTTTCTAATTTTCTATGTGTACACAAGTCATTTTTAGCAAGAAAATTGTTGTTTTTAAAAAGTTTCCTCCTCCTACCCTCTCCCTCTCTTGAACTTGCAATTCTCCCAGCTCAGCCTCCCAGTATGCTAGTAGTACACACATGCCAGCTTATCCAGCTTAAAACACTTCTTCTAAATCCAGAACAATGCTAAATGGAAGTAATTCCAATTCTGTATGAGTGAGCTGCTAAGTGCTTCTACAAAAATGTTAGTCAAAGATTCGATAAAAGGACTTTATTCTTTATTTATTTGTATATTGAGAAAAATCCATGATTTATTAAGACAGATCATCAATTTATTCAGCAATTTTTTTTTTTTTGAGATAGGGTTTTGCTGGGCAATGCAGGATGGCTTTGTAATCCACTATGTAACCCAGGCTAGCCTCAAACGCATAGTGATCCTCTCTGGTCCTTGTCCCAAGTGTTGGGATTACAGGCATGTGCCATCATGGCCAACTCACAAATTTTCATGATATGAATATCTAAACACAACAAACTTTCTTGGTTTTCAATAAGTAAATCCTTTCATTAGAATAATCTGCAAAATACAGAATACTAATATTAGAAATATGCTACTGAGGAATTTCATATCAGCTGATTTTATAATATATATGTTTATAACTAATACACGAATTAAGGCTGACGTGGCTGCAGCCGTCTTGAGTAGCCACTTCCATGACTGTTACTGAGTAACCCTGTTTGGTTTTTCCTACACTGATTTCCAAGATATTATAGGCAGACAAAACAATGAGTGGCATATGAAACTTTACAACCAGACTCTAAGAATGTACCTGATTCTTTAATATTAACTTTACCCAAACCAGTTGTATTACAAATTGTAATAAAGTCCTTTTTATCATGACTACCATATAAGCTTCTATCTTTTGACCCAAATCATGGGGATCCACCTGGTTTTGCTAGTGCCCAAGACCACACTTTTGCCATTAATTCAGACGATAAATTATACTTTGTGCTATCCTGTAACTTTCTGCCTCTTTTTGTTTACCTCTTGGCACACTGGGGTGTGTCTTCATCACTTTTCCATTGCTACAATAAAATACCCAACATCCACAATTTAAAAGAGAAGTTTATTTTGGCTTATGGTTTTGGCCCATGGTCGCTGGCTCCAAGACAGAAACAAGAAGGCAAAGGGCAGAGCAGCCGAAAAGATGTTCAACCCATGGTGGCCTTCTAACAGGAAGCAGACAGAGAAGGGAGGAGCTGGAGAGGAAGATACACCCTTATAGATTATGCTCCCAGTGACCTACTACTAACATGGCCCAACCTACTAATACAAATCAACTATGAACTTAACAGTGAACTAATCCAGGGATGTGTACAGCAACCCCATGATCCAAGCACCTTCCAGGCTTTTTAAAAAATTTATTTAAAGAGAAAAAAAAAAACTTGAAAGGGTAGAAACAATACAGAATTTCAAAAAAACCCAAAAAAACCAGTAAGAAATCACTAGTTGATAAATTACATATTGTTCTCTTAGAAATAGTTGTTCAAGTTACAAAATTAAAGCATACAGAGTAGATATTCAAACAGTGAGACTGTAAACAGCTACGCACACATGAGTCTCTACATGTATTTCTATCCTTTCTGTATTAGAGGGAAAAACAAAACATAGCAAGACAAAACAAAACAAATTCCTATAAAAACATGACATCAAAAAGTCATATAAAACCACAGTACAAGGTGATCTACAATGGTTACTGTGTTGTCTCTAGTTATCTTCAATAGAATTGTCTATATCATCAAGCATAGTTGAATATAGCAGTACATAACAATATTAGTAAAAATAAAACATTGTAGACAGCATCAAACTTCAAAGGCAGGTAATAATCAAACCAGAGTGGATATTCTAATGAATCTTGTCATCTTCAGTGTAGTTGCCTATACTCTCAGACTTGATACTATCAATCATAACAGCTTTGAATAAAATCTATCAATACATAACAGCAATCTAACAAACCAGATTCAGTTACAATCAATCATGGTAAAACAGTGTAGGTTTTACAGAGCTTTAGATTAAGTTAATAGGAAATTAAGGGTGATTACCGTACTATATCCTGCTATTTTTGGGATAACTGTCTGTGCCCTCAAATCTAGTACAAGTAGACAAATTGGAACAGAATATAATACATCTAAGCAGAGTGGTGTGAGTAATGTGAGTTTTAAATCCTGGTACATTATTAACAATATCCTCTTCCTTCTTTTTTTAGGCTATTCCACCCCTTTCACTTCCTCAGGGTGCTGCGCATTTTGGGTGCCACCAATTCCCTGTTTTTAGATTGGGGGCAACCTGCTTTTTACTTAAGTGGTTCCGAACCTTTCCACTCCTGAACTTGATCTCAAGCTGTATTCTTTACCTACAAAAGCCTCAAGGTTTTCCTTCATTATAGCTGAGTAGTTCTCTATTGCACATAAGTATCCTGTCTTTCCAACCTATCTGCAGGTGGTGGTCGAGTTGCTATTTCTCTCTGGCTCGCTGTCACATAAAGCATTGTTTTCTCATATTTGATTTTCAGTCCATAAACCCTCTCTCAGGTTGATTGTAGTTCCTATACAGAGCATCTCAATGGACCCTATCTCCTGATCTACTCTGCCTGTTTGGTTTTTTTTTAGCGTATCAAGGCCATCTATATTAGAGATTATAGGCAATCTTCTCTACCTCATTTCTGCTATGCTATTTTTCTGCCTTTGTCTACTTTTCTCCTTCATTCTACTGCTTGCTCCATTTATCGAGGCCTTTCTGCCACTGTTCCTAAAATCCTGGTATTTTTTTTCTCTCTAGAATGGCCTTCAGTATTCTCTGTAGGGTTGGACTGGTTGTCACAAATTCCCCCAGTTCCTCTTTGTCATGGAAGCATCTTGTTTCTCCATTAACTTCTAGTGACAGTTTTGCAGGATACATCAATCTGGGGTGGAAGTTATTTTCTTTCAGGGCTTGGAATACTTCACTCCAAGCTCTTCTTGATCTGATGGTCTTTGTCAAGAAGTCTGCTGTGATTTTGATGGGCTTTCCATTATAGTTAATCTGCTTCTTTTCTCTGATGGCTTTTAATATTCTGTTTTTATATTGAATTTCTGGTATCTTGATTATTATATGTCTGGGTGTAGCTCTGTTTTGGTTCTAGGTGGCTGGAGTTCTGTGTGACTCACATAACCAAATATCATTTTCTTTTCCCATGCTTGGAAAGTTTTCCTTAATTAGTTCTGTCAATAGCCTTTGTAATTCTCCTGTTTTTATTCCTGCTTCTTTGTTCAGGCTTCTTATTCTTAAATTATAGATTCTCTTGTTGTCTTCTAGCCTTTGTATTGTTACTGCCTGTTTCCTTGTTATTTTTAAGAGATCTTTCCTTTCATAATCACACAATGCAAACTTGTCTTCAAGTTTTGATAGTCTATCCTTAGTTTCTTTTAAGGAGTTTTGCCAGCTTTCAATGGACTTTTTAATTTCCTGGTAATCTCTTTGAATCTGCTTCATGTATTTGATATTTTCTTTATGTTCTTTATTGAATGTTTCTCTCATTTTTTGTGTTTTCCTCCCTTGTTCCATCTGTGTCTTCCTGAGAGATGCTTAGCATTTCTTTTATTGATCTACTTCTATCTTGCTTTACCTGATTTAATATTTCAGTTTTGAGCTCATCTACAAGGTCCCAAAGATATCTCTTAATGTCCATTGAAGCCATGCCTGATGTTGTGTGTTTGCTGCCCTCAGTCTCTTTTGTTTTTTCCTGTCCTGGATCAGTGTTCCCAGGGTTCTGGGCTAGGGACTTTTTCTTGTTTCTCTCTCTTGTCATGTTTTTGGTTTCTTCCATACAGGTGTATAGTGGAAGTCTCAGCTCTTTTCCTTGTTGGTTATGGTTCTTCTTAAGTATGCTGGTGAGGAATTTCTGTCCTCTCCTGTTTGCTCTTGTCACTGAGGTGTAAGCAGGGGCTGCATATGCTGGCCCCTCCCCACCAGCCCAAACTTCAGGGGCCTTCACCAGGTTAGTGTGTCCTAGTGTGTGCTAGGCATAGGGAATGTGCTAGTTGGGATGGCTTATTGGGTCCCGGTCAAGGGTGTGACCCAGGCCAAACAAATCCCATGAATCTGCTCAGGGGAGGGAGCAACCAACTGAAGTCACAGTTGTTCCTAGTTCAGGCTCCTCCTGCCCAATTCCAATATGTTGCCCATTTGGTCGCACCCTTCCTGTGTGGGGGGGTCTTATTTCTAGCACTGACTGTGGATTAATGAAGGTCCCTTTGCCGGCTCCACTCTCCGTTGGGTTTACCAACCCCCAACTTCAGCCTGGCTGGGGCTCCTGTGAATTGTGGCAGGAACAAGTCCGGGAGGCTCTGCGGCTCATGGCCTGCACCAGTTCAGGCAGCTCGGCGGGTCGCAGCGAAAGAGCTATGTCTGCTAATTTTAGCTATTCCAATTGTAGCCTTGAGACTGCGTGTTTGACAAGCTTTTATTGTTTTAATTTCTTCCTGTGTCAAGAGGATCCATCTCCCTCTATCTGGATCGCTCCAGGATGTTTTATTCTGGCATATGAGTTGTTTCTCCCCAGGAGACTCTGTATTTTGTTGCTCACAGTGGCCATCTTTAGCTCCTCCTTACCTTCCAGGGTTTAGATCAAAACCATAACAGGGTAGGTTTTCATACACCAGGACCAGATTGTTCTGGAATAAACAATATTTTAATTGTGGAAAATCATAAATTACTGAATGAAAATTTGAATGCCTCACTTATCTTGGTCAAGTTAACTTTTGCCAAAGGCTGGACAACAGGCCAGCATTTTGGATTTCAAATCTATAGGATATTAGAACTTAACACAGTTTAGTAATTTTTATATTTTTTACTGTCAAATCTCTTTTCTCAATGGATTCAAGTAAAATATCATTTCACCAGAATTAAAGATAACAATTGATTCTTCAAGGACTCATTTTCAGTGTTATGTAATTGATTATCTGATTATCTGCAGAATCCCTGAAGCATCATCATATATCATGGTACAGTTTAAAAACTGGAGACTCACCTAATCTCTTTCCCTATCTACACTCCATTCCCTTATAATTAACACATTCATGATGGGGCTGTAATGCATGTCTTGCTGTCGGGAGGCTTGAATCAACAGTGGTACATATATGTCATACTGTGTGGTTTTAATTAATTTTGTTAGTAAAAAGACTGATAAAAATGATCATATCCACTTGTACCACCAGTGGTACAGTCTTCATAGGACAGTCATGCATGTATCACTGGGGATTCATTGCTGGTGTCAAGGAACCTATCAACCAGAGAAATTAGATGACTCTCAAGGTATTGCCTGGTCAAAAACAAAACCTTTAATTTTGTAGTGAAATTCTACACCTCTTCCATTATAATTTTTCCCTAACCACTGTAACCAATTTGTAGTCAATTTTTATCCAACATATATATGAGTTATGTAGGTCTTATGTTAGTTAATACAGATATCCAAGGTATCTGTGATATGTGTCCATAGGTATGCATGTATATGTACATGTATGCATGTGTGTATGTGCATGTATAACAGTGTGAAGATTCCCCAAGTGTTTCCATGATTCCTTACATGACTGTGCCTTTCTCTCTGTTGGAAACATTTTGGTCTCTTGCACATGCTGAAAATTTCTCATAATTCAGTTTTAAACACTTTATTAAGTTAAATATCATACTGTTCACCTGTTTCAAGTGTATAAACTTCATCTCTATAAATTTACTGAGCTGTGTCAACCACCACCATACTCAGTTATAAAACATTTTCATCACTCCAAGTCCACTGACACTTAATGTTTCTGATGTACAGCACTAGGCAACCATTTATTATGTTTTTGTGTCTATAGATTTGCATTTTGGAGACATTTCATATGAATGTAATCATATAATAATACATGGTCTTCTGTATTTGGCTTCTTTCACTCAACATGCATGGACTTAGTTTCTATGTCAGGGCTACTAACTTTTCACAAAAAAAATAGGAGAGATTCAAGGCAACATCCACGTAATTCAGACAATAACTTTTCACAAGAAAATAGGAGAGATTCAGGGAAACATCCATCTACTTCAGACTCTAGTTTTAAAATAAACCTAATCAAACTCTTCTATATAATCACATCTATGATTAGTCACAGTCCTTTAAGAACAAGAAGACTGGCACTGGGTTCTCAGTGACAGAAGACAACTGTGATGAATGTCAAGTTAATAAAACCAACCAAAATGGGAATGCAACTGAACAATTAAAACACAATGGTTCAGACTTACAGAAAAGTCTTTGGAGGGAAAGATCATAACTGTGGTAGTAGAGATTGCAAGTAAAGGCCTAATAGTACTCAGAGCCCATCTATTTTCCTAGGACTACTAGGAAGACAAAAATGGCTCTCTGCATCTCTTCAAATCTCAATTCACTTAATAGAAACTCCTCTTACAGGTCCACTTCTTTGATCTTTTTACACTATAATCTCTTTATGCAAAAAAGCCACCATTTTCTCCCCTCAAAACGCAATAGCTTCCTATTTATTTCCTCAGTTTCAGTCTTACCTGGCAGTGATTCAACTTACACTGGTCACAAAATCTTTTAAAAACAGTTACCAAGACAAATATTTCTACTGCTTAAAACTCTCCAATGGCAATCTATATCCCTTAGAATAAAAGCTGAACTCCTAATATTAGAGTAAATAGTCTATTTATCCAGTTGACACCCACCTATCCAATCCCTTCTCTTCACTCTTTGGTTTCTTTAGCATGTCAAGTTCATCTCTATCGTGGGGCCTCTGCGCTATTCCCTCTGATTGGAATATGCAAGTTTCTTCTCAGTACTTACATAACCTTAGATATCACCTTCTTAAAGTATCTTTGATCATGACAGTGATTTAAGTCACTTTATCAGCCGTCTATCACTAAGACAAAAACACCTAACAATCATACCTTAAAGGAAGAAAGGTTCATTTTGACTGTCGGTTTCAGTGGGTTCAGTCTATGCTCTATAGGCTCTAAAGCCAAAGTGGATATGGTGAGATGGCATGGGGGGAAGAAACCTGCTCATGCTATGGTGGTCAGGAAGCACAGGGGAAGAAGAGAAAACTTGAAGACAAGAATGAAACATTCCAGATCATACTCTCAGTGACCCATCTCCAAAAAGTACCACCTCCTAAAAGCACATTTACTATTAAACTCACCCATGAATCTACTGATGAGCAAGTACCTTAATGATCCAATCACCATTTAAACGTGAGATTTCTTGGGGGACATTATAGGTCTCGACCATAACAATCTCTAATGTATGAAACTACTTGATTTTCTTATGCCTTTGGTTTTTGGTTGCCGTTATTGCCTCTTCCTCTGACCAAATATAAGCTCCTTAAGAACATGGTACTTATTAAGTACTTAATAAGACTTAATATACTTAAGTATATGTACTTAATAAGCAAACAAGAAGAAGTAGATAAATAGTATTCATTGAACAAATCAATCACTATTTCCATTAAAGATATCTAATTTGGATGCCTCTAATAATATTTTACATTTCACAAGATATCTAATTTGGATGCCTCTAATAATATTTTACATTTCACAAGGAATTTTTTCATTAGGAATATTGGGTTTGTGGTAGGGAATTTTATTTTATGGCATGTTTATAATGGAATATATATCAACTATACCAACTCTATATATCTTTATAGATACCAACTATATCTGTATATAGATATACCTATCTATCTGTGGGGGGAGACACAGAGAGAGAGATGTTAAATAGTTATGCAACTACTAGCCAATATTAAAACTGACAAGAATCTTCTGGCTAATACACTACAAAGTTAATCCCTGATATGTAATGGTTGATTCTAAATTCTTCATGTTGTTCCTTTAAAAAATAACAAAAACAAGCTGGGCATGGTGGTTCATGACTATAATCCCAGCACTAAAGAGACTGAGGCAGGTGGATCACTGTGCATTTGAGGCCAGTCTGAGCTACTTAATGAGTTCAAGGCTAACCTGGCACAACAAGACCCTGTCTCAGAACAAACAAAGAAACTAACAAAGATAGCTCAAAAGGATTGTTAAGTTTAAAAACTTACACTGAAGTTAGGAATTTCATACTGCCACCCTTTAATGTGAGGCAAAGATGATGGAAAGAATGTATTATTTAGGTCTATCACAGCATTCAAAGTGGTATCTCTGTTCAACACTTTGGCTATTCCTGAAAGCATAAATAACCTCTTTCAAAAGAGATGGTTACTTCCCTTTTTAAAAAATTAAGCAAGCAACATGACAAGGTAATGTTACCATTCTATATTTGGCAATTCCATTTCTGGGAATTAAAATATATTATTTCAATCCTTTCATGCTAACACAAAGATAATGCAGTTCTAAGTTTTTTATTTGTTTAGGTTGTTGGTTCTCAATTCAAAGCATCTGTATCAACAGCTACTGTATCCCTGACCATTTGTTAGAAATATGAATTCTCAGATGAGTGTGGCAGTGCACACCTATAATTCCACCACTTAAGAGCCTGGACCAAGAGTTGGGGATTTAGCACAGCAGTATAAGCTCCTGGCAAGCACACAGTTGTAAGTCTGACACCAGGTACCAAAAAAAAAAAAAAAAAGCCTGGGCCAAGAGATTCAAGGCCAGACTGGACTATACAGTGAGATCCTGCCTCAAAACAAATAAATAAATAAAAACAAAAAGTAAAGTCTCAGAACCCATCTTAAACCTATTGCATCAAAATTCTGAGAGTAAGGGTCACCTACTTGAGATTTTGATGAATATAAAGCCTGAGAACCACTCAATCAGATTGTTTTTCATAAACACTAATCCAAACAGTAAAGAGAAGAAGGCTGGCTATTATAAGGAAGGGAACTTTGCCTAAGTTTTTGTATTACACAGTATATCTATAGATTTATTTTAAAATGTGCCATGCTTACACAGTTGACCTCTATATCCAGGATTCCAATTTCATGCATTTTATACAAGAGATTTGAGCATCTACAGATTATCAATACAGGTCTTAGAACCAAACCACATAGCTATTCAGAGACAACTGTAATGATTTCTAATGTCTTTTATACTAGGAAACTGAACAAAAAGAATTAATAATTATTTCTTTTTCTTGGGATATGAGTAATTTGGTTAGTATAAAAAATATACCTTCATAAACATTTCATTAGTATATAAAACAGCACTTAGAAGTCACTTCCTGTTTTTCACACAAGTAGTAAATCATTTCACATCTAGATTAGATAATAAAACCAAGGTGAAAGGAAAATAGTTTGTGGCTGTAGAGGACTTCCATATATAATGGTGAGAAAATTAAAATATTATAAAAATATTGTATTTAACACAGATATGATTATAGGGTTCTTATATGGAAAGTACAAAATCTCACAGTAAATTCCTTCTCAAATGTCATCATCCATTTTAAACATTAGAACAACTACTTTTCTATCAGTACAGATCAGAAGTAGGACAAGGACTTACAGATTCAGTTCTAGATAGTCTATACAACAGATTTACATGGGATGTTGTATGTTTATCTGCTTTTTAGAAGAGCAAAAATAACTTTAAATGAAAATATTTATGGTAGTTTAAAGCAAAATATGATGGAGAAAGGGCTAATTTGCTTATAAGGTATAAAGTTAAAACCAATATTACAAAAATGTTTAATTAGTTTAAGCTGCATATATTTATGTATTACATAATTTATTCTTCTAGGTTATTTTTTTTCTTTTCTTTTAGCAATAATCAATCCTTAAAAAGTAGCACTGTCTAAAGGGAAGAGTATTGGACTGGGAATCAAGTTTCAACACTATTTTTGCACTACCTACTGAATGAATTTGAGAGCACTTTTGTTTTTCCCTAGTACTCTTTTTAGACTAACATTTTAAGGTCCTATAAGTATCATTCACCTACTCCAACATAGAAATTTTTAAAAGAGCTTTAAACCATCAGAAAATTACTTAAAGTGGCAGTAATTGTTTAAGTGTGCATTTATTTAAAAAAAGGGCAAAATTCTAGACTCTTCTACCTAGCACTGGTGTGTGATGCTAGTTTGTTTGTATCTATAAATATAGTGTGTATGTGTGTGTGTGTGTGTTTTGAGACAGTTCTTGCTGAGTAGCTTCTACATAGCCCAGGCTGGCCTTGAACTCATGGAAATCCTCCTACCTCAGCCTTTTGAGTGCCAGAATTATACATGTGTATCACCATGCCTGGCCATAGAGACAGGAAATGTGGCTCAGTGGTAGAACACTTGCCTCACAGCTCAAGGCCATGACTTCAGTCTTCAGCATAACATCATGACTGGCCATAAAGATCTATCCTTAAATTATACATTTTGGGAAGACACACTGGGAAATACCTTATTTCTCATACTCTAAAATACACATTATTTTTCCAGTACTACTATTATAACATATCTGAAATAGGAATATGTCTTAACAATCAATGAAGTCTTATAAAGCTTTTATGTCAAAGCTTTCTATACCTTGACACTGTTGGTCATGCAGAAGTAGTAACTGTTACAGATTATATAAATGTGAACATTACAACACAACATTAAGTTTGAAAATTGAATATTAGCAGCTTAGAATAAAGTCTTAGAAATAGCTGTGGAGCAATCTAACCTTTATGAACCAACATCATGGAAGTTAAAAATAACTTTACAACATCAACAACTGAAAAGCTGGTTTAAACGTCTAACACCACTGGTTTTTAATTCTTTCACTGAATCTTTTCAGAAATGTAGCATTGGAAACAGGATGTGCCAGTCCCATGAGCCAGTGGTTAACTGTAGTCTAGGAGGAGAAATAGGATGAGCCCTTCCCATGAGCCAGTGGTAACTGTGGGCTGGGAAAAGAAACTGAAAGTGCCTTTCCCATGAGCCAGCTGGCATGTGAGCTGGTAGACAAGAAGAGTGGAGTTCTCCCCATCCAATAAGCAACTGGCTGAGTCAGAGGAATATAGACTGAGTTGATAGCAACTGAGGTACAAAAATGACTTAATGCTTATATTGTTTGATTGACTTTGCAGGCCTAAAGCCAGTAGTCCAAGCATCTATTTAGAAGATAACAATATGAAATATAGCAAGTATAGGGATTTTCTTGTGTCTTGTTTTTGAAATCCAATAGTGTTCTATTGTGTTTTGCTACATTTTATTGTTTTATTTTGATTGGTTTTATTCTGTTCTATTTTGTTTGATTTTATTATGTATGATGGTATGAGCAGCAATTTTGAAGATAAGAAGAGGCATTATGGTAGCAATAGTTGATTTCTTATTGTCTTGTATTGAAGTCCTGTATCACTTTCACGGTTTTGTTTTGATTGGCTTTAATCTGTTTCATTTTGTTTGGTTTTATTCTCTTTAAAATAAAAAAAATAAAAAAGAAATGAAGAATCATAATGCTGTTTATGCTACAGAAAAGTACTGTTTGGAAAAAGATGGGTCTCAAGAATGCTATTAAATCATTTGAAAGAATATTAAAAAGGCATAGGAGTACTTATCTAATACAATTAGTTTATACTATACTTTCCTTTTTACATACAAGTTGGATATAAAATTAAAACTCTTCTCAAGGTAAACATAAATGGCCCATTTCAAGAAAGGGAAGAAAATAGTCAATGTATACAAAGCTTTGACATAAAAATTTTGATACATATTAAATCGCATACTATCAAATATTAGTATGTTTTATAATTCATGAAATATAACTAAATTCTGTAGCAATTTGTAGAAAACTAAAAGTTTTGCTTAATTCCATTTAAAAAAGTCCTTCCTTTGTAACATTACCTGTAAACCACAGCAGCCTACAGCATTCATTATGGAGGCATTGTGAATAACTCGATAAGGAATTCCCAGCTTTGTTGCTCTCAGAATAAGATCACTGTGTGTTGTAGCCCTGCAGTGAGAAATCAGGTTGGATTTAAAAATGGCACTAATTCATAAATCAGCAAAGTTATACTATTTTATAAGTCAAGTCAGTCAACTGCTTTTCCTTAAATTATGCTAAGAGTCTGAATAAGGTTTTTAACTCAGCTTTCATGCTTATTATTTGTGTTTGTTTATTCAATTATTCAGTGCTAGGGATCAAGTCTAGGGCCTCGTCCATATTGGACAACCATTCTATTGCTGAGCCATACTCCCATCCCTTAACTGGAATTTTTAGCAACCGAGTATAAACCTACACATGTTCTTCACAAGGCTGAACTGCAACTAAAACACAAACAACTACATACTGAAAAAGGAGAAATTTACTTGTTTGTTGTCCTGTTAATACCTGCAAAACACATCTGTCGAATATAAACTCTGCACTCAGCAATTTAACACCTGACCAGTGATTCTTAAACTGTTTGTCTCAGAGCCCCTTTAAATTCATTTGCTTAATTTCTAATTGTATATATTTATATTATATTATGTGGTATTTCAATATGGGTATGCAATGTATAATGATCAAAGAAAATGGCACATCTCTCACCTCTGAAATTTATAATTTCTTATGTTGGAAATATTTAAAAATCCCTTTACTATGTATTTTTAAACATTCATTGTTGTTAACCATATCTATTCTACTGTGGTATAGAACATTACAAGTAATTCCTTCTACCCAACTGCACTCCTTTACCCATTAGCCATTCTTAATCTATATCCCTCCTCTATACCCTGCCAGGCTCTGGTAATCACTATTCTATTCTGTACTTCTCTGAGATCAACTTTCAGCTTCTAAGTGACGCCCTTTAAATTCTTAAAATTACTGCTTTAGAGTTTTATATTATGACACAAATAGACCCAATTTTTAAAATTTCTACCCTTTTTTGAAGGCTTTGCTTTTGCATTTTGAAATACAAGGCAAAACACACAGAACATTTTCATAGGCTGATAGTCTTTCAATTTTTATGTTAGAATTCTGTCTGACAGAATTCCACTCTGAGTTTACCTCTGTCTAGCAGTCATTTTATTTATAACTGTTTTCAGTTTGGATATTGTATATAATTAGTATGTGTATGTATATATAAACATTCTATTACCTTTTGCTTATTCTTTTATTACCTTTCCTTTCTTGATATAAATTTCACAACTATAATTAGATAGGTTGGAGTACAAAGAGAATATACCTAAATATGAATACAGTGAGATAAAACCCTGCAATGCTTAAAGATATATCAGTAAAGTCTTTTTCTCTCTTGATAAAATCTTTACAATTAAATACTAATGCTGATATGACATATCTGAACTTATGGGATGCAGTGAAAGCAGTCCTATGAGGAAATAAATGGATGTGAATTCTCATATGAGAAAAACAGAGGAAGCTCAAATAAATAACCTAAGGCTGAACTTCAAAGTTGTAAAAACAGAAGAGCAACTTAAACCCAAAGCTCATAAAAGGAAGGAAATTATGAAAATCAAGGCAGAAATTAATGCAATTGACACTAAGAAAACAATATAAAGAATCAATGAATCGGAGTTGAGATTTTTTTGAAAGATTAAATAAAACACACAAATCCTTAGCCAATCTTATCAAAGAAGCAAAGAAAAGACACAAATCCATGCAATCAGGAATGAAAAAGGCGAAATCACAATAGACTCTACAGAAATCCAGATCATTAGTACCTATTTTGAGAACCTGTACTCCAATAAGATCAAAAATTCAGAAGAAATGGACAGATTCTTCCACATGAAATCAACTATGAAAGTTCAATCAAGAAGATACAAAAACTCTGAATAAACCAGTATCAGTGAATAAAATTGAAGAAATACTATAATAAAAAAAGAAAAAACTAACAATAAAGAAAAGCTCAGGTCCAGATAGATTCACTGTTGAATTCTACAAGAACTTTAGGGAACATCTAATGCCACTGTTCCTTAGACTCTTTAATGAAATTGAAAATGAAGCAGTGCTCCTAAAGTCATTCCTGGAAGCAAGCATTACCCCGATATCAAAATCAGAGAAGGAGCCAACCCCCAAAAAGAAATATAGGCTAATCTCCTTAATAAACTGCACTCCTTTATGAAAAACCTCAATAAGATACTGACAAAGAGAATGCAGTAAATCATTAAAAAGACCAAGTAGGATTCATCCCAAAGATGTGGGCTGATTCAACACATGCAAATCAATAAATGTAATACATCACATTAAACAAGAGGACAAAAACCACATGATCATTTCAGTAGATACAGGAAAAACAGTTGACAAAATTCAACATCAATTCATGATAAAAATGTTATGGAAAATTGGAATAGGTGGTCTTTGACTTAGTGTGATAAAGACCATCTATGACAAACCAACAGCCAACATCATGCTAAATGGTATTGAAACTTTTTTCACTCTTTGGAACAATACAAGGATGCCCATTATCACCACTCTTGTTCAATATAATTCTAAAAACAGCCAGATTGTTTAGAGGAGAGAAAGAAATAAAAGGAATAAGGATAGGAAAAGAAGAAGTTAAATTATCATTATCTGTGGATGATGCTCTACATAGAAGATTACAAAAGTTCTACTAAGAAAGACTCCTAGAATTACCAAATTCAGTAGTGTAGCTAGATGCAAAAATCAACATGCAAAAGTCAATAGCATTCCTGTAAAGGAAAAAAAATTACTGATAGAAAAATTAGGGAAATAACACTTTTACAATAGTATCAAGAAAAGTGAAATACTGAAGAATCAGTCTAACAAAAGAAAGTAAAAGACCATTACAGTACTCTGAAAAGGGAGAATTAACAGCGTATCATTAAATGGAATGACATCCCCTATTCTTGGATAGGCAGAATTAATATAATGAAAATGGCCATACTACTAAAACTGTTAAACAGATATAACACAATCCCAATCAAAATATCATCAACATACCTCACAGAATTAGAGAAAACAATCCTAAAACTCACTTGGAAATACAAGAGATCCAGAATAGCAAAAACCATTCTGGGCAACAAGCTCAAGACAGGGGACATCACAACATCTGATTTGCAGTTATATCAAAGCTTCTGTGATAAAAACAGTATGGTACTGGTAAAACAATAGACCTGATGATCTATGGAACAGATTAGAAGATGCAGAAAGAACTCCAAACCACTCAACTATCTTACTTATCTTTGACAAAGGGGTTAAACATCATCACTGGAAGAAAGATAGTCTCTTAAATAAATTGTGCTGGGAATTTGTGGCTATACATGATACATCTTGGTTCCTGTTTTTATATTTTTCTTTCCCATTCACTCCTCCACCTCCCCCGCCTGCCCTTTTTTTTGGTCTATTTGAGACAGGATCTCCCTATGCAGTTCAGGCTGACCTTGCACTCACTTTGTAGCCCAAGCTGGTCTTGAACTTGCAATGATCCTCCTGCCTGAACCTCCAGACCTCTTCCCTCTTCCCTCTTTTTAAATCCCTTTCTCCCTGTTCACAAAGCTCAGTTTTCATTTTATCCTTTTTTTCATTTTTTTCTTTCTCTTTCTTCCTTTCTCACTCCCCCTCCCTATTTCCCCTTTCCTTTTGAACAGTTCCTTCCTATATTGGAGTACCTATTGTACATTTATGTTCTCATCTACATTTCAGTTTCTCATAACAAAGGGATAATGCAATATTCATCTATGTGCAGACACATGTTTATTTTATTTTTTTCAGAATTTCGGAACAGAGTAAGAAATTAACAATGGGTAATATATTGCATATTGTTATCATCAAAGTAGTTGCTCAGATTACAAAATATAGGCAATGCAAACTTGATCACACAATACAAGCACAAACTGTTCTCTTCAGTGAACTAAAAGAAATTAGTAGTATAATTAATCTTAGCTATCTTATGTGTATATGTGTGTGTGTGTATATATATATATATATATATATATATATATATATATATATATATATATATATATATAACACTGCACTGGCTGGCAGTGAGTATGTGAAACTCGGTTTTCCCATGGGAGTGGGAGATTGGCTGGGTGACATTTTGGAGTTGAGCAGGATAAGCCTGGAGACAGAACTGCAGCTGGCTTCATTCACCACTCCTAGCTCAGAGCAGACTGGTGGAAAGTGCTTGGACTGAGTCCTGCCCCTCTGTGTGGTCCAATAGCCACTGCTGAGGTTTCCCTAAAACTATCCCTAACCAAACCCACCCTCCCGGTGCACACTAACTTGGGGAGGACTCCCTGTGGTTAACCAGCTCAGAAGGGAGGGGCCAGCCTGCCCTGCCCCTGCTTATACGCCCATAGCCACCAGCAAACTGGAGAAAGCAGCAAACAGCAGAAATACCTAACCAACACACTTCAGAGTAAGTATAACCAATACAGGAAGTGCCAGGGACCCTACTACCCACTCCTCTGGAAGAAACCAGGAACATGACAAGAGGAAGAAGCAAAAGGCAGTCTCTGGCATCCAAACCAAGCAGTACTGGTCCAGGAGAGGTAAACACAGAAGAGATCAGGAGTTGCATACCTGTAATTTTTAAAGCAACAGCAACTGAAATAAAGAAACAACCCCATGAAGCTATAAAAGAACTTAAAACAGAAATACTATTACAGGTAAAAGAAGATATGAGAAACATAATAAAAGAATTGCTAAGCACCTCTAAAGAAGACACAGATGAAAGAATAGAGGAACATAGAAAAAAGAGGGAAACCTTCAATGAAGAATATTAAAAAAAATTTGGAATACATGAAAGAGATTAAAGAGATTACCAGGAAATTAAAAACTCCGTTGAAAGCTGGAAAAACTGCTTGAAAGAAACTAAAGATAGACTATCAAACCTTGAAGACAGATTTGCAGCTTGCGATCCCAAAGGAAAGATCTCTTAAAAATAACAAGGAACCAGGAAGTAACAATACAAAGGCTAGAAGATAACAAGAAGATCTATAATTTAGGAATAAAAAATGTGAGTGAAGAAGCAGGGGTAAACAAAAATGAAATACAAAGGCTATTTACAGTAATAATTAAAGAGAACATCCCAAGCATAGGAAAAAGAAATGATATTCAGATATATGAGGCATACAGAACTCCAGCCAGTTATAACCAAAATAGATCTACACCCAGACATATAATAATCAGGATCCCAGAAATTCAACACAAGATTAAAAGCTGTCAATGAAAAGAAAAAGATCACATATAAAGGAAAACCCATCAGAATCATGGCAGACTTCTCAACACAAACTATCAAATCAAGAAGAGCTTGGAGTGAAGTATTCCATGTCCTGAAAGAAAATAACCTCCAACCCAGATTGATGTACCCTGTAAAACTATATCTCAAAATTAATGGAGAAACAAGATACTTCCATGACAAAGAGGAACTGGGGGAATTTGTGACCACCAATCCAACCCTACAGAGAATACATTCTAGAAAGGACATTCTAGAGAGAGAGGACATTCTAGAGAGAGAGGGAAAAAAATACAGGATTTCAAGAACAGTGGAAGAGGGGGCTCACTGAATGGGACAGACAGTGGAATGAAGGGGAAAAGTAGACAACCACTGGTAGAAAAATAACATGGCAGAGATGAGGCAGAGAAGGATGGCTATAATCACTAATATGGATGGCCTTGATTCACCAATAAAAAGAAACACAGGCAAAGTGGATCAGGAGATAGGGTCTATCAATATGCTCTATATAAGAAATACAATTAACCCAAAAGAGGATTTATAGACTGAAAGTCAAAGATGAGAAAACAATGCTGTATGTGACAGGGAACCAGATAAAAGTGGGGGTAGCTTGCCCATCAGCTGCAGATTGGCTAGAAAGCCATAACACTTTTATACAATGGAAAACTACTCAGCTATAAAAAAGAAAACCTTTAAGCTCTTGTAGGTAAATGGATACAACTTGAGATCATGCTCAGAGGCAAAAAGGTTCAGAATCACTTAGGCAAATAGCGGGCTGCCTCCCTAATTTAAAAACTAAAGGAATTAGTGAGATACAAAATGTACAATGCATTTCACTGTGAAAGTGAAAGGGGAGGAATTGTCTAAAAAGGCAAGGCAGTGGCCACTGTTAATCTTTTATCATGGTTTGAAACCCATATTGTTTTCATTGTTCTGTTTAGTTTGATTTTATTCTATTCCAGTTTGTCTTCTTGTATTAGATTTGATGGCCTGGAGAGCTATTCTCAAGATAGCAAGATATACTATGGTAACCATTTTTTATTTCCTATTAACTTGATTTGAAGCCCTGTATTTTTTTCATTGTGTTGTTTTGACTGATTTTACTCTGTCCTATTTTGTTTAATAGTATCAAGTCTGAGGGTATAAGCAACTACTTTGAAGACAATAAGATTCACTAAGATACCCATTCTGGTTTGACTATTATCTTCTTTTGAAGTCTTGCAATGTCTCCAATGTTTCATTTTTATTGGTTTTGTTCTGCACTGTTTTGTTCAATTTTATTACACCTAACAATATGGGCCATTCTTTTGAAGACAGCAAGAGGCATTATGGTAACCATTGTCGATCACCTTGCATTTTGTTTTTACATCATATACTATGTCCCTCCTTTTGTTCTGACTGACTCTATTTTGTTTTGTCACATTTGATTTTATTCTCTTCAAAAAAAAAGTAGTAAGAACTGTAGGAGTAATAAAACCCAAAATGTGTAATTGTTATTGAAAAAAGAGAGGAAAAGAAAGTGCTCCAAAGGATATAACTGCATGTATGTTTAAGTGTGTAAGATAGACAACCATATTACTAAGTTTTTTTGGATCATTGAACAGAACTGTTTGCAGTCTCACTGTTTGAATGTCCACTTTGTATGCTTTAATTCTGTAACTTGAACAACTACTTCTAAGATAACAATATGTAATCTATCAACTAGTGATTTTTTACTGTTTTATTTTTTTTGAAATTCTGTATTACTTCTACCCTTTCTTCTGTTTTGCTTTTTTTCTTTTTAAATAAAAAATTTTTAAAAAAATCTTGAGTTTACCCTTTTTTACAGCCCAGTAATATTTCATTGCATAAAAATGCCACTTTTTTATCCATTCCTCAGTTGATGGGCATTTGGGTTGTTTCCAAGATTTAATGATTAGAAATTGTGCTGCTATAAACATGGTGCACATATATTGCTGTGGTATGATGTTTTTAATTCTTCTGGGAAAAAATACTCAGAAGGGGAATAGCTGGGTCAAATGGGACTTCTAATCCTAGTTTTTTGAGGAATTTCCATACTGATTTCCACATTTAATGTACCAGTCTACACTCCCACCAACAGTGGAGAAGGGTTCCTTTTTCCCCCCAGGCCAGCCAGCATTTGTTATTGATTGATTTCTTGATGATAGGCATTCTTTCTAAGGTGAGACTGAGTCTTGGTGTTTTAATTTGCATTTCTCAATGACCAATGATGTGGAACATTTTTTCATATATTTATTTGCCATTTATATTGTGTATGCATCTCAGATGCCCATTTTTTGGATTCAGTCTTTTAATTGGGGGGGGCTGATTTTTTTTCAATTCTTTATATGTTCTAGATAGAAGCCCTTTGTTTGAGGGGGAAACTGGCTAAAATATTTTCCCAATCTGTGGGTTTTCTTTTCATTCTGTTAGTGGTTTCTTTCTTTCTTTTTATTTTGAAGGTAGTAAAATATAGCAGAACAAGACAGGACAAAGCTAACTGAGGCAGTGCAGTGAAATTGGTACAGAATCTCACAGCAGGTTACCAGGATAACAGCAACAGATACAACAGTATATCTGGTTTTCTTCACAATAGTTGTTTCTTCAATCAGGTAAAGCAATATCGAAGGAAATACCAAAATTATAAAAGCAGAATACTGAATAGAGCAATACCATTGATCAGAAGAGAGCAAAACAGAGGTAAAAATATTTGCCTTCAAAGAGTTAGCAGAAGAAAATCCCTCTTATTTGCTACATTGAATATAGTCAAACTCATAAGAGATGCTCAGATCTCTGGCTCTCACTTGCTAGCAGGGTGGGGATGGGGATGAGATGGATGTTGAATTCTTAGTCTGTGCACCAGTAGGCTCACAGCTGCCCACCAGAGTAGTTAGCTGGCTGCCTTTTTTCCTAGCACCCCAAGTTCCAACATGGCGTGGATCTCAGGAAATGCTGATATGGTTCTTGCCCTGGGGTGGCTGAAGCTTGGGAGGCCATAGCCACTTACCAGAGCAGTGTGCTGGCTGCCTGTTTTCCCAGCACCCCAAGTTCCAACATGGCATGGATCTCAGGAAACGCTGATATGGTTCTCGCCCTGGGGTAGCAGTTGCTTGGGAGGCCACAGTTACTTACTAGAGTGGCGTGCTGGCTGCGTCTAGTGGTTTCTTTTGATGTGCAAGAATTTGATAATAAAATGAGATCCCAGTTTTTTATTCTTTGAAGTACTTCCCATGCAGTTTGGTTTTTGTTCATGAACTCTCTGCCTACTTCAAAATTTCTGCCCACTTTTTCTTCCAGTAGATTTAGTGTTTCTATTTTAATATTTAGACCTTTGAATCATTTTGACTTTGGTACATGGTGATAAACATGGCTCTAGTTTTAGTCTTTAGCATGAGGAAAGTAAGTTTTTCCAGTACCATTTATTAAAAAGAAGTTATCTTTCTTCCAGTGAACATGCTTGGCCCCCTTGTCAAAGATCAGGTGACAAGTGTCTTTATAGTTATATATGGATAAGATATGGTAATCTATTCCACTGATCCTCAGGCCTGGTTGTTTTTTGTTTTTGTTTTTTGTAGTATCATGCTGATTTTAACACAATAGCTTTGTAGTATAATTTCAAGTCAGGGATTGTGACACCTCCTGTCTTGTTTTTGTTGCCCAGGATTGCCGTTGTTGCCCAGGATTGCCATTGCTATTCTAGATCTTTTCTGTTTCTAAATGAATTTAGGAATGTTTCTCTAGATCTGAGAGGTATGCTGTTGGTATTTTGATCAGGATTGCATTAAATCTGTATAACAGTTTTGGAAGTATGCCCACTTTCCTACTGTTGGTTTCTCCTATCCATGAATAAGTGATAACTTTCCATCTTCTAATATTCTCTTCAATCTTTTTCAGAGTACTGTAATTTTCAATGTATATATCTTTTACTTTCTTTGTTAGACTGATTCCTAAGTATTTCATTTTTTTGCATGCTATTGTGAAGGGTGTGGTTTTCCTAATTTCTCTCTCAGTGAGTTTGCTGTTTGACACATGTTTAAATACCACACTTTTTCCTGTGGTGTGAGAAACTGAAAATGTAAATAACGACCAAAATGTATAATACAAAGAAAGGTAATGAGGAATGGGGAGAGGGAATGAAGGAAAAAGGAAGAAAAATAGAGAATGGAAAGAAAGAATGGGAATAAAGTTTTTATAAATGGGGAGGGAAAGAAAGATTGAAGAGAGGGGAGAGGAATGGGGAAAAAGGATATATTATGTACAGGTACCATTCACCATTTCCTATGGTGAATGTGATCATTATGTATAACAAGTATGTACAAATGTTTAAGATACAAATTTTTTAAAAGTTCATATAGCTGCTACATTGGTCTGCAATTTTTTTTATTTAAGTAGATAAACCTTTAAAAATCTAAAAAAAAAGTGTTGTATATTTTGGCTCTAGCATGACAGTCATAAATAGCAGCTGGAGAAAAAAGTAGAGCGATTTAAACACATAAGGCCACAAAGTCACTGAAGGTTTTTACTTAGGTAATAAAGTCACTTGCAATACATCTCAGGTTTCTAATTTACAATGGAATCTTCCCTTCTTCCTTCTGTCCAGAACTCCAGTTCCATCCACTGAACCCTATTCATATCTAGGTCAAGTATGAACTTTTCCATAAAGCTATCTCTTAATAAATTCCAAATATCACTCCTTTAAATTCATATACATTCTTCTATCTTCATTTTATATTTAAACCTTCAGCAGTACATAAAAAGTTTACCACTCTTTGTAAAACAGTCTCTTCTTGATTGTGTTTTGTAAATATTTTTGTCTCTATTCTAGACTTTTAGGAAATAGATCAAGGTGATTTGAAGGCAGGAAGAGAGAGGATGGAGTTAAATTTCCATTTTTTGCCTTTTTAATTCCAATCAATGTCCATAAGCTATCCTTTTTACAAAACTGGTACTTTAAATACACTGAAATAATAAATAAATACTATACAAACAGATTATATTGATATTCCATTCATCTAAAGGGTACAGTGTTGTTTTGTTTTGCTTTGCTTTTGGCAACTACCAATGTTAGACTATTTTTATTATCCGCCTCTTCCTCAAAAAAAAAAAATTATTGGTAGCCATACCTCAGCCACACTCCATCCTTTTTAGATTTAAGCAACCATTGATCTGCTTTCTATCTCTTTAGACTGTCCTAGTCTGGATATTCTATATAGTCATACAAATATGGCTATTTTATTTAGCACACTGTTTCAAGACATGCCCACGTATTAATGGTTTATTTTTATTGCCAAATAATATTCCACTATATGCCTATATTGTATATCATATTTGATATATGATTGACTGATAAGACTTTGAGTTGTGTCTACTTGGGAGATGTGAATAATGTTGTTATAAACACTTGTTTTTATGTGACAGCTGTATTTTAATTTCTCTTAAACACATGCTTAGGTATGGAATTACTGATCACATGGTAATGTTTAATCTTTTTAGGAATTGCCACAGTTTTCTCAATGTTGCTGTATCAGTTTATGCTGGCAATGTAACAGTTTCAATTTCCTCATAATCTTGCCAATATTTATGTGTCTTTTCTGTGACAGCCTAGTGGGTTTGATAAAGGTAAAGTTATATCTCATTTTGGTTTTTATTTGCATTTCTCTAATGGCTTATAATGTTGTGTTTCATGTGTTTATTTGCCACAGTACTTACATATATTTCCTTTAGAGAAATGTCTATTTAAATCCTTTCCCTATGCTTAAATTGGGTTGTCTATCATTGGTTGTAAGTGTTCTGTATACATTCTACATACAAATTTCCTATCAGAAAAAAAAAAAGCCTCTTAGCTTCTGTAACAACATACTCTCATTTTTCTTTACCTCCAACTGTGGCTAGACTATGAAATGCTAGAGTTCTATGGCTTGATCTTAGGTCCTCTTCTTTTTCCACTCTTCTCTTCTAAGGTGATTCTATCCCTTTTTTTTTTTTTGTATTTAAATGCTATTTACATACTAATAACTTCAAAAGCCATACCTCCAGGATGACCCCTTCAATTAGCTTCAGCAGCAGATTATGTAATTGCCTGGCTGGCATCTCAAATTTAAGACATTTTCCAGAACAAATTATTTCCCTCAATCTTGTCTGCTTCTGCTTTTTATCATTTCAAGAAGTGGCACGATCAACCACTCAGTTATAAAACTGGAATCCTGGAAGTTAGGTTTATTTCTATCCTTTTGTTCATCTACAGATCCATCCTGGTATACTTCCGTCCAAGTACATCCCAGACTCTTCTATTCTCTCTTCCATCAGATACACTGTTGTCTCTCCAAAATCTAATCATCCAAGCATTTGGAGTGATCCTTCAGTAATGTCAATCAGATTTTATTTTTATTTTTTGTTAAATCCTTCAGCTAGATGGTCATTATTGTATTTCAAATAAAAATTACTCCAAGTATTTACATGATCCAGCTCATGCCTATCTTTTCACATTCCTTTTCCCCTTCACTCACTATGATGCAGCTGCTCTGAATTCCCTTGGACATAGTCTCACTGTTTCTTCTGCTTAAAATGTTCCTCCATCTTCCTATCCCATTTCATTCTTCACACTGATTGACTGATTAATTTGCAATACTAGGCATTAAATGTAGGGTCTACACACTGAGCTATATCTCCAACCCTTATTTTTCACTTGGAGATAGAATACTGCCAACTCACTAAGATACTCAGGGTGGGCTCAAATGTGATTCTTCTATCACAATCTTCCAGAGCACTGGGATTACAGACAGAGACATTCCTTGTATAGTTCCAGTTCTGTGACTAGGTCTTTTAATGAGGTGGTTGCTAAATGAAGAATATAGCATGTATGTAGAATGTGCATTACAAAATTCACAACAAAGAAATGATCAAAGAAAACTCCAACTTAATGACTTTGCTTTTATTTGTATAAATCTTACATGCAGTACTGTAATATACAACAGAATATAAAAATTTAGTACTGTACTACACAGTACAATTAGCAAAAACTACAGTACTGTATAAACAGTGTACTGTACCAAAACAGATATTAAGGGCCTATAAATAAAACATACAGAACTGTAAAAAAAAAAAAGTAAGTTCAAGAGGCATGTCATAAGTCTGAACAATGCGCCTCTGGTAAGTCTAAACAGTAATTGGTAAATGACAAATAACTACATAAATGGCCACACTTTGTTTAAATATCACCTCCACAGGAAGGTTCTTTCCTATGACTCTGTGTAAATTACTTTTGCTGCATTATTTCCTTTTTCTTTAACACTTTACAAGCCTACCTATATTAAAATTCATTTTTTTCTTTGACTATTATTGGCATTCCCACACACAAAAAAATTGTAAACCAATGCCTTATTTTTGAATATGCAAGAGTTTCTGTCACAAGATAAACATATGAAAATTATCTGTTGAATGGTAAATATCAGTTCAAAATATGTCTGGTCTTTCTTTCTTTGTTGACCCTAAGCAAACATCACAACATTCTTCAATTAATATTAACTACTACTAACTACATGTCAAGTAGTATAAAAGAACCTAGAGACATAAAAATGTGAAAGTTAACCTACAAATCTAAAACAAGAATAGATGTACAGAGCTACTTAAAAAATTTAGTCAGGTACTACAATGAAAAACAGTATGAATGATGCATGTCACCAATTACATGGAGATGTAACTTCAAGTTAAAGTAATAAAGAACTGCAGCATGAGCAGCTAGGTTCTAAAAGATGCGTAGGTCTCTGACAGTCAGACAGGTCACAGGGCTTTAGGCCTGAATAAAAATGTGACGGTGAGAAAGTATGACAATGAGGAAAGAACAAATGGGCCGGCATGTCTGTGGTCTTCAGTACAAGAGCGGCAGGACAGAGGCAGAAGGGAAGGTTAGGCAGTGTTTTTCATATCTAGCTAAGGATGGAGCTAATAAAATTCTTATATCAGCCCAGGCAGAATTTCCAAATTGTTGTTTTACAAATATAAATTTAACCACAGTATGGTCAATGGGTTTAGAGTTAATACATGGATCAAGCAAAAGATGTAGGGTATATAAAGCTGGATTAGGTAGAATAGTGGCAGCCAACATAGAAAGGAATGAAAAGATTTAAAAATGTGGCAAAACAAAAGCCAGAAGGAATATTTCTCAAATTTTTTTTGTTCTAAATTGTCATGCAGCAAGAGTTTTGTATAATTGAAGTACTAGAAAAATAAGATACAAAGTGAAATAATTCAAAATACAAGCCCTACATATTTACTATTAATAGCATAAAATTTACTTTTTAAATGGCTATAAATGTTCTGAAATACTTACTCTCAATTTCTATATTTATCTTATCATGAACTAGTAACAGTGGGTTGGCTATAGTCTACAAACTTCACTTTGAATATCATCTTTACTATCATGAAAAGCATCAATAAATGGATGCTCTAAAGGTCAAAAGCAATGCTGAGATTGCCTGCTTAGGTAACCATAAGAACTGCAGTACCATCAAATTAGTAAGTTTGGTGGGGGAGAAGCTTCCTTATAGAAAAATTGGGTTTTATGCAGAAGAAGATAGTGTGATAAGAAAAATTTGCAAGACTTAGAACACATTCTCTATAGTATCTTTTCCTTTGTTTTATTTTGTTATCCCATAGAAAAATAAATAAAGGAACTACTAATTTTCATGAAGCCTCAAGGTCACATAAAATAGGAAGTTAAACAAATTATTTAAGTATTTTAAGATGTGTGATTATCCAAAGTCACTTGCATAGTTATGATTTAGAATCTTTGGCCCTTTATATTCATATAAATTACTTTCTTTTTCACAGACACATGTGCATGAAACTCCACTGTTTTGAGAAAAGTCCTTGATGGTGGCCCCATAGTGATTTAATTGTCCTTATGTTCCTTAAATCTGTGACATAAATCTTGGGTCACCAGCTGTAGACAAAGAACTCTTCTATTTAACTTGACATTAGAGAATTATGATGCTTGACTAGACAAGTAGAAGCCCATCTTCTTTGTAATGAGGAAAAACAGAGGTCCCGATGGATATAAGAAATTGAAATCAGTGACATGATAAATGATAAACTCTAGGCAAGTAAAGTGACAGCAGTATTGGCAATATTAGATGGTTAAAAAAGAAAAACAAATAAGCCCAGAACAAAGAAAGTTAAGGACGCTTTCAGTTCTCTGCAGCAAATGACAGGCATGACAATCATAATGGAATGCTTATATAATAATCTTACACTAATTAAGGCAATTGATCCCTACATAATCTTAAAAAAAAAAAGGCGAAAGACACTTGATAGTGTAGTGATATTCATGGTAGTATTTTTATCAAGATTTTCTTCATTCATCTAAAAAACAATACAAGTTTGAACTACAAAATTTTAGAGTTTAGGTAAATATAGTCCCTTATTAGGACCTGTCAGATACATTTTAAAGGTAATAGTTATTATTACTAGTTAAAATATAAATAACTCAAAACATCTGCTTAAACTTACCCAAATGGGTCACCAACCACAAGGAATGCAACTTCATTGACATCAGCATCTTTTAAAATATTATCTGCCTCTTGTTCCACTTCTTCTCTATCAGCGAGAATCAATTTTCTGCCATAAAACTCTTCCTACAGATTTGAGACCAGCATCAAAATGAGAGACAGCAGGTGACCATTTCAACACACACACACACACACACACACACACACACACACACAAAATAATCTTTGTCTGGAGCTAGTGCAACTCTTGGCAATCATCCAAACCCAGATTATTCAATACAACTCATCAATGAGCTAGCACTCTATATCATGTTGCAATTAAACTCTGGCTTTGGGGTTATCTTAATATCCCAGGAGGAAGCAGACCTCTTAACATCTGAGGCTTTTTACATTTTAAATTTACCTCTAAATTTGGCTCATAATAGACCAGACAGAGCATTACAGAATATACACCAAATATGTATGCATGAGCCCTACTTCAGAGACATGGTAATAGAGAATAAATATACATATTAAAAAATAACAAGAAACACACACATGGCAGTTAGAGAAAAATCTATGGTACTCTGGCTAAAATAAAGGCAGTATCAATGAGAAATAACAGAAAATTATGACTTAGTTATTTACAGAACCAGCCTATATTCCTACATAATTACAGGAAAGGCAAATTTAAGATTATATTCCCTTGTTTCTGCTACAAGACGGTTGTAGGGGAAAAAACTGAATTCTACATGTGCAGGAAGTTTTCATACAAAGTACTTTATACATTAATCCCCCCAAAGTCCACTCTAGCAAACAAACCCAGAAGAGAGCTAGCTACTAAGCTGTTAGTCATATGGTACTGGTTATGGGATAGTAATCAAGATCATGAAATGGAGTAATACGCCATTCAAATGAAATAAAAGTAGATGCATACATAAATAATATTGTCTTACATATTGAGAAACTGGAATTATTAAAAGATATAGGGGCTGCTGTGCAAGAGAATCTGGTATTCAATAATATTTGTCAAACAAATAAATGAACAAATGACTAAACATCTATAAACACTAGTTCTGCAATACTTATTTTCTAATACTTAACCAAAATCTCTTCCTCAAAGGTGAAAAAAAATTCTTTCCTCTAGAAGTTTCCAAATACAATGTTTTAATAGATGAAAAAAGTTCTTAATTTTCACTTTCATTGTGTACTTTTTCTTAAAAATTAATTTTTACATGGTTTATTTTGACTTTATGAACTAAGTTAATAGGTGCAAAATATTTTTTATACCTAAGAGAACACATAAAGGATTACTGGAAACCAAAGAAAACAATGGCTTTTACTGTACTTCCAACATTTCTTGTTTGTTTGGGTTTGTTTGTTTGTTTGTTTTTGAGACAGGGTGTCAACAGTTTGTTCAGGCTATCCTTAAGTTCACTATGTATGCCCAGGCTGGCCTCAAACTTGTGGTGACCCTCCTGCCTCAGCCTCATGAGTACTGGGGTTACTAGTGTGTACCACAAGCCCAACAACATTTCTTTAAGATGAAGCAGCCACATGCCACTAGTTTGAAGCTAGCAATAATCCTAACCTGTATTTTATAAATGACCTGACCAAAAACACAAAACAAAACAAAAAAATCCACTTTCAAGATTTATATTATATAATTCCATATTTAACTTATCACTTATCCCACCTAAGAAACAGTTCATGGTCTAAGTAAGATAACACACATTGACACATAATATTGTATTATAATCAAATGGCTGATTCTTTTGAAAAATGTTTTAAATGGGAAGAGACAGAAAATGCAGTAAGACTGGTATTATATTATCTACTTGTTTAGTCATTCATTCATTCATTCCCTCACTATAGAAGTATTTCTTATACATATTCTCCATGCCAAACTCTATGCTTCATGCTGGGAGACAGTGGTATTAAGATATATTTTGCTCCCATCCTCAAAGGAGGGAGAATTAACTACCATACTATATCACTGGTGTCGCAGAGCACTCCTGCCAAGTAATGGGCCAGGGACGAAAAAAAAAAAAAGCAATATTATTTAATATAATCATTTTAAAGTATGATTGTATATTATCCAATGATTCATCCAATGTTTAAGCCAGTTTTTGTATAATTTCAGCTCTAATCTTCTCCATTAAACAAAGTGAACTAAAAGTAAATTTTCATTCTTATTTTAAATTGGCAGTTAGGTGGAGTATGTTAAATTTATGTTCAGGTATTTGTGGAAGGATATACAAGAAATTAGTAGTGATGGCATCCAGAAAGGGTCTCTGATAGAAATCTTTTGTTGTATATATCACTGTTTATATTTCATAGCATTTAGTAAATTACTTAATCAATAAAAGTAAAAGTAGAGGTTCAAAGTAGTAGAGAGAAGCAGATGAGAAAACAAAAACAAAAAAATGTTTAAAATAGTACATTTAAATAAGAAACAGAGAAGTTTACCAAAGGAGTCTACAAAAAAAATGGAAACAGAAACTAAGAGAAAATTTTACAAAAGCTAGTTTCAACATGTGGTCAATTACATCAAAATAGGTAAAACAGAATTTAAAACTCTATAGAGTTCCTGGCTAGGAAAGAACTGTTTAAAAAATAAGAGAAGTATTTCTGGAAATGGAAATCGGCCTTCAGGAATAAGAGACATGAATAGAAATAGAGACAATAAAAGCATACTTGTTCAAGAAGCTTTGGATAAAAAGGGAGATACAATAATAACTATGGAGAAAACAAGTTTAAAGAAGAGACTTTTCAAATAGTCAATGTATAAAATATGGTCTGAGGATTACAGAAGGATGCTAACACAAGTTTCACATGAAGAAGAAAAAAGAGTTTTAAAAACACACCTAAATGGAATTACTTCTTGAACAAGAAAAAAGCCTCATCTTATAAGTCATTTTCTAAGACTGGACAGAAGATAAACTCACACGCATTGCCAGGCCAGATGAGAACTTAATAAAAGTCATAACTAATTGCTTCCTTTCTCTTAATGTAAAGTCCTTTATTGTTCTTTCCTCGTCTCTCAGTCTCAAATCATATGAGATGAACAGAAGAAGTAAAAAAGAGTTTGTGTCCAGGTAGCTTAAGTTAGGAAGCAAAGTAAGGGAACAGCCACACTAAGAGAAAAAGCAACTATTTTAGTGAAACTGATTGTCAAATTTAGCAAATGTTTGTGCTTTCCTCCTCCATGGTCTATTCACAATTATTTTTTCTTTAGATAAGAATGCTCTTTTCTCCCTTACCAAATGTTGTCTATAATAACATTTGTACTAAAACATTTATGTTGAGATTGCCCTATGATCAGGCACCATTCTTTTCAAGACAAAACAAAAGGATAAAAACGATGAATTTCAAAAAAAACTGGAAATCAATGCTAGCTAATATATTGTATATTGTTATCTTAAAAGTAATTGATCAGATTATAAGATTTAGGCATAAAAAATGATCAAGCAATGAAAACACAAACTGTTCTTTTTGATGAACTTACAGAGACTAGTAGTATACTTGTCTATCTTGTATATATATACATACACATACACATATGTATACCTATATGCATGTATTTTCCCTTTCTTTTCTCCTTTCCCCTATTCCACTTGTTCCTTGAGCATTTTCTTTCCCTTCATCCACAATATCTATTGTACAATTTAGATCTTATCAGTTTTTTTTACACTAAGGAGACAATATACACATGAGTCTGATTTATTTCACTTATGAGTGTGGTCTCAAGTTGCATCCATTTACTTAGAAAAGCCTCAAGTTTATCCTTCTTTATAGCTGAGTAATACTCCACTGTATAAAAATACCAAATCTTTTTTATCCATTCCTCAGTTGATGGGCATTTAGATTATTTCCAAGATTTAGTTATTACAAATTATGCTACTTATAAACATGGGTACACATATATCACTGTAACATGATGTTTTCAATTCTTCTGGGAGAATATCCAGAAGGGGAATAACTGGGTCTAATGGGACTTCCAATCCTAGTTTTTTGAGGAATGCCAACACTGATATCCACAGTGGTTGTAGCAGTCTACACTCCTACCAACAGTGGAAAAGGGTTCCTTTCTCCCCATAGCCCTGCCAACATTTGTCACTGGTTGATTTCTTGACGATGGTGTTTCTTTCTGAAGTGAAATGGAATCTCAGTGTTGTTTTAATTTGCATTTCCTGAATGATCAGTGATATTGAACATTTCTTCATATATTTATTTGCATTTGTATTTCTTCATCTGAGAAATGTGTGTGCATCTCAGATGACCATTTTTGGACTGGGTCTTTGAATTTGAGGGTTGATAAGGCACTATTCTAAGAAATTTGTGCATATGAATTTTTAATCAATCTTCACCTCCATCTGAGGCACTATTTAAACACCCATTTCTCATGTAATCCAATGGTAGTTAATAACCCAATAATTATTTCATATTTGGGATAGCTTCCACTGTTTAGCTGACAATAGCTGGACTGTTGGTTTTAATAAATTCATCTCGGTTCTTTCCAGACCTATTATTTCATAATCTCTCTCTTCCATTGCTGTTCTATATTGTTACTTTTACTCCCATTACTATTTAAGTTTTCCTAGATATAATGCAGATGAATCAGGAATCACTTGTGAACAAAGACCATACTGTATGCTTTTTTGTGCAATGTATACAATTACCCTAAATATATAAAAACATAATGTATCCACAGGAAGTACATAAAAAAATTCAAGTTGAGCATACTAAAACTAAGATTTTCCTAGATTTACTGTCTTTACTTAACTTTTGAGTAGAGAATATACAAATAGTTTTACCTGTTTGACAATTTGAAAACAGCTTCTAATGTAAGAGCAAATAACTTTCAGATTTCTGTAGTAATACCTATATCTGCATAAAAGATTATATTTATTGATAAAAGATGGTACATGTTCACTGTAGAAACAGAATTTTCCAGCTTTTTCCTCACTGTGTAATAGTTACCTGTAGTCAAGAACAGACTGTACATGGAGTAACATAAGCACATACCAATTTTTGAAACTGTTTGTTTTAAAGAAGAAATGCAAAAATGAAGAAAGAAAAAGTGGCTTTGAGATTTTACCAGGTAATACAAGGCATAAATATATTTCTACCTTACTTTAGTTCAGAACTAATTCACTGGATATATATAGATGATGCTGTACATAACAAGTTGCTCAGGGTGAAACATAAACTGAGGACGTAGGGAGAACATGGAGAGCATACCAAAACATTTTTGATAGAGTGAGATCCCAGACAGACCGTTTTACTTGAATCCTATGTCCTCTCTAGGTGTTTCTAAACTTATGCAAGTTATACTTTGTGTAGCTAATATCTATCCCTAAGAGTGCACTAACACAGTACATTATAAAAGTAAAGAGTGGCAGATCTCAACTCAAGACTGCTTTGGTTCACACACTATACTCCCTCACCACTCATATGATCTTGGGCAAGCTTCTTAACTCCTCTTTGTCAAATGTACATGGTAAGTACACATAAAGCATTCCAAGCAGTACAAATAAATGTTATTACTGTGGATGAATTAATTCTTACATCTTAACAAAGTACACAAAATTACCGACAGGTGAGATTGGGCCCAGCCCCAGATCTCGACTCCACATTTAAAAAAAAAATTCAAAACTGATAGCAACAAAACATTTACGTAACACAAATTTTACAAAACACTTTTATATACATCTTAAAAATCTATATCACTGTCCAACTGATTATTTTCATTAGATGAATGAAGAAACTGATGTTCAGAAGTTTAGAAAAGTATCCTTGACAGCTACCTTTTCTAAACACTTTTCTGCCAGCCACAATGAGAACCCATAAGATAAAGATTTTTTAATCTCTTTAAACAGTAAGAAACTAAAGTTAAAGAACTTGTCTAAGAACATGTAACAGAACAAATACAAACTAGACCCAAACTTTCAGCTGTGTCATGCTGTGACACCTTATTTATAAAATTTAGCCAGTAAATCCCAGCACTTGGGAGACTGAGGCAGAAGGATTGCTGTGAATTTGAGGCCTGCGTGGGATACACAGAGAGTTCAAGACCAAACTAAATTACAGAGTGAGACCCTTTCTCCAAAAACAAATTCCCTCAGAAAGTTTTAAATTTATTCTAGTTTTCCTTAATCACCTTTTACAACAACCTATTTCCATTATCTTGAGGTTATTTTGGTTCCATTCAAGTATAAAAATGGGTCCAACAAATCAAAGTTGATCATTAGACACAAATTTTATTTCAATGCATGGCTATTTCAAGTAGTAGTGCTTAATTTCCTCAAGATGTTAAATAACTCTGAGACCTTCAGAATTCTCTGGACAGTGAATCTGAGACGACTGAGACCTGAAATTCTGTAGGTCACTCTTTTGTTTGGAAGATAGATTAATTTGACAGATGATTCTGAAGATCTACTGGCTTCTTTCACATATCCATCAATCTTTTGATTTTAACCTATATTCTCTTTGGAATTTAATAATGAACCTGAAACTAACCCTTCCTCTAAAGCCTTTAATGAGGGCCCAGTAAATGTATAACAGCCTATCAAATCCTCTGGTTACTTAGTCCCAGACTCACTCAATATTTGTAAGCCTTTCTGGGAGATGTGTAAAGGTAAGATCTCTTTGGATATGTTACAGACAGGAAGGCAATCAGCATTCCCTCTGGAAATACTTCAAAGGGGAAAGCTTTCAGCTTGGTTTCTGAATATATAACCGACTCATTAAGACTGGGTCAGTGATTCATTAGCACTCAAGTTAAAAAGACTTCTTGGCTATCTCATGAAATAAGGGATTCCTCTCAGGAGTGTAACACAGGGTTCCTTTTTTGTTTACTGGAGAATGCATGAAAATTAGACTTGTAAAGTAGGACAAAACACTCTTTCATTTTCCAATTCACTTGGTCAGTGTATGATTTCCATTCTCGTACTTCTTAGATCCTTAATGAACACGGGATACGTTTCAAAATGTTTTAGAAAGCAGACCTGAAACGTTTTATTTAGTATAGTGCACGAAAATCAGATATGAGGCGGTTTTCTTCCCAAAAGGCTGGGGAACCTCAATCACCTACCAGGGCTTCTTTTTCCACAGTCAGGACTGAGGTGTAGGCTTCCAGATACACTCGACTGCAGCGTCTTACAACTTCCAGGCCCTTGACTGTGATGTCCTTAGCATCTCCCAGACCCAAGCCGATCAGGTAAAGCATTTCGAATTTCTGGGACAAGGAGACTGGAGAACGAAATGAACAAGAAAAATGTCAGCTACACCGAGGACTCCTAAGCTTAGACGCTCCTGCAGAGCGACACCACAGGAGTGATATTTGGCGACCCTCGTGTCACGCTTCTCGAGTACCTACTGGTTTTTAAGCAACCCCATGAAGCAGCTGGCCTAATTACCCGATAACAGAATTGTAGTTGGTTCCCTGTTCTCCCCAAAAGCCCAACCGCAGCCTTCAAGCACAGCCCAGCCAAGACTCGAAGCCCGCCGCCGGCCTCACCTACGGTGGTGCCGCAAAACCCTCGCGCTTTACGGCCTTTTACGACTCAGTGGAGGGCGTGAGCGAGCCGCTTCCCTGACGCAGAATCCCAGAGCCCTGCTCCCTTGACCATGAGTCACTCGCAGGCTGTTGGGGCTGCAAGGCGTATGGTCGTGGGCCTGGGGCGTCAGTGGGACCCCCCCCAGGACAGCCTTTGGGGAAGGTCCCGGTGTTCCCACCAGGGCCTGACCCATGGTCCCTTTCCTGGTCCGGGGTAAGTCCCCTAGCTCTTTTGACTCAGAGGAGCAGGACCGCAGAGAGCCGCGTGTAGCGCCTCCCGGCTCTCCGGCGGGTGATGGGTGAGAGGGGCTTTCCTAATTTGCTGCAGGCTCGCCCACGTTCGCAGATTTTAACCCTCCCCTCTTAGGTTATAGCTGAAGCAGCCTCTGATGAATACGTAGTTAGATTGGCCAAGCCCACGGTGAATGCGGTTCTGATTTCCCAGCGGGCCAATGACTCCGGGTTTATCGCGAAGACCTTATGCTGGGATGCCCCCAAGGACACTCTGTAGTCATCGTCGGTTTCGGGAATCCCAGACCCTCCTGTTCCTAGAGAAATGACATTTGAGAGTGCTCAGGGTTTTCAGACGTCTCTCAAATGGGGAATTCTTATAAAATGGTTTGTTGGATGTGATTCCGGTATCAGAAAGGTTTTGGCTGAAAATGCACTTTATGAATCCACTGGTGATGTCATCCAAGTTAAAAAGAAAGTTTTTATGGCTTACAGTATCTTGTTGACCTAATTTTCCTAGTTCATTTCCCACAGTGCCATGTGTTCTGTGTGTCTTTGCTCAAATCTAGTTTCTTAGATCTTGGTGGTTGTTTTTGTTTTTTTTTAATCGAGAGTTCCCTCTATCTATTGCATTTGTCATTTTGTACACTCTAATTCTCTATGTACTTACTACACTGATTTATTCTTCACACTATACTGGGGATGATGGGGTGGAGGTGCAGGTTAGGGCACATTTGCAATCCCGGCTACTAAGGAAGCTGAAACAGGAACATCCCAAGTTGGAGGCCACTCTGAATAACTTAGCAAGATCTTGTCTCAAAAAATAAAAAGCGCTGCAGATGTAACATAATGGTAGAACACTCCTGAGTTCAATACCCAGTTGAGGCGGGTGTTAAACTTTACACAGATAAGATTTTTAAAAGATGTTTAACATCATTAAATATTAAGGAAATAAAAAATTAAACCAGGGCAAGATACCACTGTATACTTACTATAAAAATGAAACCCCCCAAAAATTGGCTATCTAGTCTCATATATTCAAGTTATCTATAATATTTTATTTCAAGTTCCAACCTCCCGTGCAGGCCTCTTCCTTTAGCCTTTTATATTAACTTTTCATAGGAAGTCTTTACCCAGAGGCATATCAAATTCAACCCATCCAAAGCTGAATCCATCAGCTTTTCACCATATTAGCATTTCTCTCTGTATTATCTACTTGAAACGTGAGGAAGGAGAATTAGCCATAGATTTACCAAATCCAGGCCCTAGGGAGTCACCTCCATATCCAGTCTTGTCATGTCTACTTTTCTTTCTCAATAAAGACCTTGCCTACTGTCTTGGTTACTTTTCTCTCTCCTTCTTGAGACAAAATACCTGACACCTGAAATTAGGAAAGGGAAGGTTTATTTCTTACAGGTTGGAAGTTTCAGTCCATAACTCAGCTGGCTCCAAGCTGCAGAATGGCATGGTGGGCGACAGTAACCAGCAAGTACTAACAGCAAAAGAGACACACACCTCCCCACACACTCTATGCTGGCTCCACCCCTGGGTGGATGTATCAGTCACCTCTCCAGTCCAAGTGCTAGACAACAAACCAATCACAAATGCTAGATTCAGGTGTCCATGATTGCATGAGACTTGGGGGCCATTGACATAAACCATGACACCTAATATCACTGCCTTGGTTTAGGTCCTCATTCTGTCACTGCTTTAGCTGGTTATCATGTCACCTTCACATTCATCATTTTCCCAGTGGCCACAGAGCTCTATATCACCTGAAAATGTCACTACCTTTCTAACATCTTTTTGAAGCCAAGAGAAAATCCAGGTTCCTTAACAAATCCAGGTTCCTTAACATATCACAAATATCACCAATGTTATAGTTACTGCCTACCATTCTAGTCTTGTCTCTCCATCTAAGGAGAGACAACTGTACTGATTGCTTGTAGTGCTGTGCCCACAAATTACTGCTTTGCATCTCCGTGTTGACATTTAGGCCTAGAATACCTTCTCTGTTCTCTCTCAACAAGGTAACCACTACTCATCCTTAAGCCCAGGAAGTCTTCCCAAGATTTCCAACCCCTAACCTGTTATGTCTTTATTGCACTAATGATCTGTCTGAGTATCAGTTGATGTCCTTCATACTTCCTTTTTACTTAAGCCATTGAGTTCATGAAGTTAAGGACTGTTTCTTATATTCTCTTTCCTAAGACTTAACATCACGGTTGGCACATAGTACATATTAATAAGTGTTTGTTTATATAACATTATATATACTAGGAGTTGAGCAATATCTTTTGAGTTATGAATTTTCTTCCTTATGAAATACAAGGACCAATGTGTTCAAAATGATTACCAAAAATTCATCAGTAGAGTATTAAACATAAACTCTTGCTACTTTTAAAGAACAAATTTGTGTTGAAAGACTCCAACACATGTCAGATATACTTCATGTGCACACCTTTGAACAGGTAAACAAAATTTCCAATAGGCCAAAATTTTGTTTCTGTGTTTTCAAACTTTCTATGAGTAATTTGAAGTAGAGTCACAGTGAAAAGACATTGCCAAAAAGAATAAGTAATCCAAAGAAAGATGTGCTTTGTTTCCTTTTAAAAAAAAATGTGTCCTGGAAAATGATTTTTGTATAGGCAAAGAATCAAAATACTATTTTTAGACATAAAAGAAATTTCAGTTTTTGCTCTTCAGAATTCAACTGAAAGGGGCTGGAATTTAGCTCGGTGCCTAAAGCACTTGCCTAGTAAGCATGAGGTTGTGAGTTTGATCCCTGGTACAAAAAGAACAAAAAAAAATCAACTGAAAGAACTTGCATATGATATAGAATTCTTAACAAACCTATTTTTCTTCCTGCCTTTTTCCCTCACTATGAGTATAAAGTTTTGGGACTTTGCTAGAGGTGACTAGATAAAAATAAAGGGATTTTGGCAGTCTTTCCCCACTCGGTTCAACAAGCATAAGCAGCAAGGCTTTGCCTAGTATTTTTTTTCAGAGCTGTTCTGTGGGGTTTGGATGTTTCTCCTTTTAAAACAGGTTTCAAATATAATTTTTAGGATAACTTTCAAATGAAGGAAAATTGAAACACTTATTAATAAGTATCCATATAGCTACACCCTGGGCTCCACAGTTGTTAACAGTCTGCTGTATTTGCCTTCTTAATCTCCCCCAGAAATCGACCATTGTCTTTCTTAAAGCATTTCCAAAGGAGTTTCAGGCATCAGTATAAAATGATTATATTTTGCTTAAAATATAAACTCCTTTCTAGGTAACAAATTAATAAAATATATGCAGCAAATAGCTCATTAAATCATACCATTTCTTTACCTTACTTAGGATAAGCTGAAAAAAATATTTGAGACAGTTACTAATTAGTTTTTAATACACTGTAGCATTATTTTAATGATAATGAAAGCAGTCATAATACTGATTTATTTAAAATTTTATAGCAAATTTGAAGCCTCATGTGTAGCAGGAGAGAAGGATGGTTATAGAGTATAGTGTCTTCAGAATAAACATCAAATGAAAAACTCCTTTTTTAATTTAAAGAATAACAAGAATGAATGGGGCCTAAAGAGTTTTCTACTTTATACTCCTGCTTTTAGGTAGCTCCATACCAAATAATGCCTGAAAGTGAGTATTCATGCATTTTCAGAAGAAGTTTAATATGTTTTTATAATCTTTGTCAGTAACCCATTTTTAGTACCTCTACTATCAGAAGTTTTTCCTTAATTTACCTTTAGGCAGTCGTCATAAACTGTGAGAGAGTAACAAGAAATAAAAACAGTTTTTCTACTTGATTGTACAAACACATACGCTGCATTCATTTTAAGGTAATAACATAGTTGAGATGCTGAATTGCATTGTGAACAAGTTATAATTACCTTACATGTAAAAGCTCATCTTTCAAGTTTCCTATTTGAGGTTGTTGTCTATTGAAAAGAAGCCATCAGGGGAACTGGCTAAACTCCATCTGACCTTATTGTGAATAGAGAATATTATTTTACTCTGAAGCTGGCCTTTTAACCTACATGTTCCCAGAGATTGCCTTTGTTAGAGGAAATCTTGATTAATTTTCTTAGTCTAGAGACCTTGAATCAATTGTCATTATTTACTAACAGTTCATGAATAAGTAGTAATTTAAAATACTACTGCTTTAAGAGGAACTATGTTTACTAATGTTAAAAAAAGTTTGAAATTATTTTATTGTACATTCATTTACTTAGAAAAAGTCTTTTATGTTCATTCATCTGATTTACTTATCTACATTTTATATTATTTGGCAATATAAATTGAATAAATAAAAAATTTAGACCTACTTTCTCTAAACATTACACAAAATTTTACTGTTGTCATTAACCCTAGCATAGTAGGTTTTAGATTAACCATGTGGAAGTTATCTAAAACCCTGTATGTAAAATAGCTCCTTTGTGTGTGTCTGTATCTGTGTGTGTGTAAACTATTTTTGTTTGTTTCAAGACATTTTATACTTGATCTTTCCTTCAAATTTTATTGCTAAATAGAATCAAGTATACATAGTTTCTTTTGTATGTAAAACAACTATATAATGTCCCTTTAAGTTGTATCTAGAGAGAAACATTTAAATCAGACAGGATTTGATGGGAAGAGGGAAATGACCTTTTCAAAGTGGCCAGCCAGACTGTGTAACTATGGTTTCACTTTTTTAAATCTTTGCCCAAGATTCACCTCTTCAGTGAATCCTATCGTATGTCAGACCGCAACCAACATTTTTGATCATTGATTTTGTGCTCATTTCCCCTCATAGGGAGGTCTCTTAAGATTACAGTAACTTTTTCCCATGATAAATCTAGATGCTATCAACCAAAATTAAATCTCTATCAAGTTACAGAATTTCACAAGCATATTTTTTTGAATGGATTTGGTTTGCATTTCTAAATCCTTGGCAGGCATTTTATATGAGTCATCCTAACTTTGTTTCCTTGTGTTTTACTTTGGTTCTATTCACACAGACTACGTGAAGCCTCCTTAGCTGTGCTGGTGGCCCAGTGACTAGTTGGCAATTTCTTGAGCTGTTGATTCCCCTGCTGTGTTCCTGCTTGATGGTCTTCCTTGGAAAACCTGCATTATGGAGATTCTTGTCTCTGTGTTTATAATCTTCAGTTTGTTTAATTATATGCTCTCTTCTACTTTAGATCTTGCTTCTGGTTAATTTGTCTCAACTTTCATTACCACTCATTGCTTAGTGTCATTGCCTATATGTGTAACATACTTTTTCTACATACAGCAATCTTATCCTTTAAATTCTCTTTTAGTTGCTTGTTTTTGTTTTTTGAGACAAGGACTTACTTTGTAGTGCAGGCTGAACTTGAACTCACTATGTAGCACTGATTGACCTTAAACTCAGTGTTTCTCCTGTCTCAGCCTTCCAAATGCTGGGAGTATAGGCTTGCACCACAATGTCCAGCTGTCCTTTAAATTCTATAGTGTTTTCATCTATAGTGTTTTCTTACTTCATCTCACTTCATGCAAATTATTTTCTTCTCTTAAGTTTCTTTAATATTTTATTGATACTTTAATGTTTTATTGTTATTACATATATTTTTCTAGTTATACTGTATTCCTTAAGGGTAAAGGCAATATTTAGTCTTTATAGTCTCTGTAACATTTTTACAATGCTCTATTTGTATGACATGTTAAATGACTATTTGTAAAATATCTTGGGGAAAATGCTACTTAATAAGAGGAGACAAGTAAAGATACATTAATGAAACAACAAGGCAAAGGATAGAAATAAAGTGATTTGATAATATATTTCAGTGATCTATATATGTGGTGATAATCTTGAGTATATTCAGTGGCAAAATACATTGAGATGTGGTTTTATAATGTACATGACTGATAGCTTTCTGTTGCTATGATAAAATACCTGAGAAAATCAATTTATAAGGAGAAAAAATTTATTTTGCCTCATGATAGGAGAAGTATCAGTCTGTGGTTGCTTGGCTGCATTGGGCCTGTGTTGGCCCAGTACATCATGAGAAGTACATGGTGGGGAGCACTACTCACCTCATGAAAACTAAGAAAGAAGAAAGCACCTGGGTCCTTTTATCCCTTTGAAGGACATATACCAGTGATCTAATTTTCTTCCAGTAGGCCCTGCCTTGTCTTCAAGGTTCACCCATGCAAATACACTGCAGTCTGGCAACCAAGTATTTGGCACATGAGCCTTTAGGGGGCATTAAAGATCAAACCATAACAATGACCATGAATGCATTGCAGAGTAGAGGAGTCAGGAATTAATTAAAACCTAATGGAAATCCAAACTGGAGTGTGCTTCTTTTAGAAGTTTGCATCAAATATCAAGAAAATGAAAATAAATTCCTATGCAAGTTAATAATGCTCTGTGTTAACTTTTGTAATGTTTGAAGTTATAGTCTCTTTCTAGGTCTGTCACCATCTATGATGATTATAAACATAAATTTCTGGATGAAATTTCAAGAAAATTGAAAGAAGCTGCGGGATTTTTCTTTCCACTTACAACCAGCTAGACAATGAAATAGGGAGAGTTGAGATTATTATTTCTGTGAATCATTTGAAATACTTTATACTTCCTTCCCAAAAAGGCTTCTCAGAACTATGGTTACTTATTTTGGTAAATCACCCTTTTTTCCCAAGTACTGGGAGTTGAACTGAGGTTCTTTGCAATGGGCTACATCCTCAGCCCTTTTTAAAAATTTTATTTTTCTAATTTTGTGACATGGTCAGATTGGGCTTTAACTTGTAATGCTCCTACATGAGCCTTCCAGAATGCTGGGGCTGTAGATAGCACCATCACATTTGGCTGGATCACATTTCTGACAGATTCTTGAACATACATGTTTTCCATTATATGTGGAGATTTAGCTTAGTTCATGCCACAATTCACTTGCCCTGTGATACATTTTTGGCCTTAATTGTGCCCTTTTCAAGTGTTTTATTCTGCTGTGTATTTTCAGGGATAAAGAGAAGCCTAAGTCATTGTCTATACAATTTACAGCTGAGAAAGACAGCATAAATAGCTGTGCCATAGGGATGATACAATATGTGCGCTAATATATGCTATAATAGAAGTACAAGCAGTGTGTGAGAGAACTGGAATAGGGGAGATTAATTAAAGTCAAGCCCTTGGGACTTGATCTAATTCTATTCTCTTTATAATATCTAGGCAATTCATGATGTGTCTTTCCAGATGCTTGGTGGTTTAAAAGACTAGTCACCAGATAACCAGTTTGTTTGTGTCATGCTTTCAATTGATTGTATTGGTTAGTTGTTGTTCAGGGAACCCAACTTGTTTCAGAAGGGACAGCACTGCAGATGGCTTTCATCCTTACAAACATGTTAATTGGATTTTTGAGGATTCCCACACTACCAGTTTCTTAGACTGATTTTTTTTTTCTGGAATACAAAAATCAGCCATTTTGTCCATTTTTGTTGGGGTTTAAGGAAAGGTAAGTAATACGTATTCTCAACTATGATGTCCTTTCTTTCAAATACCAACCTGGAAATTTCTTAATGAACATAAAATCCATACAGGTAGATGGGCATAACATAAGACATAGTAAATATCTGCCTTCCACACAGCATACTAGTTAATGGAATTCTTTTGAACCCTGTAAACTTAAGTTTCTTTTGTGAAGCCTGTTCTTTTTGACTGATTTTTTTCACTTTCTTTTTGTGTATTAAAAGCACTATTTAAACTGTTCCTAAGAGTTCAGCCTCATTAATTACATTTTGCGTGAATATTTTGACTGGCTCTTAGTCATCCTAGGTTTATGCCTTCATGGTAGTCTGTCTTTTAAAGTATAATAAAAGGAGCATAACACTGGATCCAGCGAACCCATCCTTTACTTTCCTACTATAAATTTGTATCTTACCATAATAGTAGCTGGCTGTGCATTTCAGTACCTTTCCCTGAGGGATACAGGAACCAATCTGTGTTTACCCATTCAGTATGACAAATGGCAGGATGTGTGCACATATGCAAAAGTAGCAAAATGATATTTTACCTATGTTAACTGGTTTTATATATGCTTACCTGAGCATCACAGAGGGTCCATTAGACCCACATCATTCCAAAGTTTGTGTAGAAATTTTTTTCTTTTGATTTTCTTTTTGGTGAAAGTAGCCCAGTTCAGTACAATAGCACATGAAAAATTAGAATTCCAAGTTTTGGAAGGAGGCTTTGCAAAACTTTGGAAGTTTTGCAAAATGGCTGATTTTTGCAGATTATTCATACCTGGAGATGAAGATGACTTGTTATGGTAAAATCCATGCTTTTATAACAGAAGATTGGTGTGTGGATGATGATGATGATGATGATAACTTTGACATTGACCTGTGAACCAAAGATCCTGTGACAGTGAAATGGAATAAGAATCAACTGATATAGACATAGGGAATGCAGACCTCTTTGATTCAGATTAGGAAAAAAACAGTAATGTATCTATTTGACTAGTTGAAAAGTTACAAAATGGACATGCAACCAAATGAAACAATCCAATGTTAGAACTAGGTCCAAAAATGTAGTGAGGGTTTTGGCAGGTGTGAAAATAGACAGAATGCTGGCATTGTCATTCAGTGTTGCAAATTTTAGCAGACAAAATGATACAGGATACTGTGAAATGCAAGTGAAACATTCCATGTGCATCAGAAATCATATTTAAAAATGTATTTAGTATGATACCTCACTGAAAGTATACATAGATCTGCTGTACTTAGTAGGGTTTCTCATTGTAATAGAGGGAACATAAAAGACTTATGAAAAGTGATGGGTCAAAATATGGCGTAAAAATTTATGCCCTTGTAGATGTGAAGGCTGTTATGCTTTCATTTAGACATTTATCCTGGAACTCAGCCATAAGGTCCTTATTAGTATAGTAATAAACAGAATGATGTTGTAAAGAGACTTGTTGCTCCCATCTTCAGACTAATTGGAATTTGACATTTTATAATTGGTTTACCAGTTTGCAATTGATGTTACACTTGCTAACAGAGCACAAGTTGACCAGTGCAGGAACCATACACAGAAACAAAGCAGAAATTCCACATGAAATGTTGCGATTTCAAAACAGAATTGATGGTACAATCTTTGGATTTCAGAAAGATTTAACATTGACCTTTTATATAGCAAAGAAAAGCAAACTGGTACTGCTGATGTCAACATTTGACCGTGATGGGAACTATTGATAGGGAACCCTTGACCAAACAGAAGCCTGAGATGGAAACTTTCTACAACAAAACCAAAGGTGGAGTAGATATTGTTGATCAGTTATACAGTTAACTAGGATATCACTCAAAACTTAAGGCATTAGCTAATGGCTGTATTTTACTCAATCCTAAACATGCATGGCATAGTTTGATAGTTTACAAATAAAGTAAGAAGTGCAAAATACTGTGGAGCACTTGGGGGGCCTGAGGATTTTCTAGGGTGAGGTTCTGAGGATAGAGAATGAATGTTTGCAAATGATCAGCAACCACAGCAGGCAACATGGAGCAGAGCAGACAACAAAGCATAAGAACAACTTGTATCTTTATTGTATAATTTTTATACAGGTTTTTATCTCATATTTGCATTGATACATAGTGCTGTAACCAGCACATGTGTGTTTACCTATGTTAAGTCATGAGTATATAACTGTATTCTACTGTGTGCTTGCACTCCACAAATGGGGTCACATCCTCAGCTATTCTTAGATGCCCCTGAGCTTTGAAGCAGTCTGAATGGTTCCCCACTATAGAGGAGAACTTTATTCTTAAAGGATTGGGACTGAAGCTAATAAGAGATCTTTTACAGCAGGGAAAACAAAATGTTTCTCCCAAGGAAACTATGAAAAAAATTATGGCACACTAGTGAGATGACAGGAGAACAGGCAGGTGCAGCATCACAAAGACCTACTAAAACAACAGGAAAACAAAAAAAAGATGTCAACTGTGCTCTACAAGAAAGAATAGGAAAACAAAACATACATGCTATCAGTGTAAGTGATACTTGTGTATGGACCATGCAGTTGTCATGTGTGAAGACTGCCTTGGGTGTGATAGTTGAAGCAAAAATTATTTCTGTGGTAGACTTTTGTTTGTGTTTACTTTGGTAGTTCAAATAGGTTTTTATTTTTGATGTTACCTTTTAGCAAGTACTTGTAAGCAAGTACACTGTTGATGTAAAAATGTTAATGTCATAAGCACTTATTACATTTTGATGTTTTATTGATACCTTATTTTGCTAAATACGTGTTGTACAGTATAGTAGGAAACTCCAGACAAAACAGGAAGAGAAGTGACAAGACTGCCATATAGGAGAAGGGAAAACTAAGTGCGTGTGCTTTCACTGTTAGCTAAACATGTTCATGGGACATAGAGTTGTCATGTGTGAAATGGTCATGTATGCTTTGGGTGTGAAAAGACTTGTTTGTATAATTCTATTGATTTTTTATTGTAGTTCATGTAAGAATTTATTGCTAATGTTATCTTTTAGGTTTTGTAAGCAAGTATACAGCTAGTGTGAAAATGGTTGTCTTTCTAAATGCACAATATGGACTAAGAATTTAACACTTTATTTTATTATACTTTCTGTTGCTATTAACTACACAATGTGTAATATAATGAGACCCTCCTGACAAAATAGCAAGACCCCTGAGATGTCAAGTATGTCCTACAAAAAGACCAGGAAACCAAAACATGTGCTGTCAGCGTGAGCAATATGTGTATATAAAGCATGCTGGTATCGTGTGCAGACTGCCTTAGGTGTAGTAATTGAAGTAAAGATTTTTTTTTGTAAAGTGCTTGTGGTAGATTAATTTATGATCAGTTTATAACTCCCAGATGAACTAAATCAGCATGGTGCTATGTGTGGATGGCCCACCTGAGGGATGTTGCCAACAGCATAAAAAAGAGAACTGAAGCGGAAGACGGTGTGCTGTTGATCCTCCTGAAGGTTGGCACACTGGCTTTCCTGATATGAATTCAGCTGTTGTCATCATCAGAGGAGCTCAGGTCCTCACTGTCTCTGAACATGGCTGCAATTCTCTTTGGGGAGTCTGGTCTTTACTTTGAGCATCAGTTCCTGGCTTCAGTGCAGTTCCCTCAGCCTGCTGGCACAGATCATTCCACTTTCTAGCTTCTCCTACTGCCCTTTGGGCCTTTCCACTGCAGATTCTTGATACAGAATTGCATAAGACATTGTCATAGGCTCTAGGCTGCCAGCTGCACCCGTGGAGGACATTGCCATGGGCTCTGGGTCTTCAGCTGGACTCGAGAAGACATTGCTGTGGGATCCAGGCTATGAGCTGGATTATTTGGGTCTCTAATGTGTGGACAGATCTCCCTCGCTTTTTTACGTTTGACTCTTTGGGTAATTATTATAAAATAATCTTATAAATTATGTGTCCAGTAATAAATCTTTTCCCTATAAAACCTGACTACAACTATTGGTATTTTCAGTGTGATTCATATAAGCATTTTTGTTGTTTTTAGATTTTGTATACCAAAAAACAGTGTTGAAAATTTTGTTGTAGGTGGCTTTATCAGATTGTGATAAAGACCATCAATTCAAATTTTCTGTAAGGTTTTTTTTTATCATAATGGGTGCTGGTGTATTGAAAATTTTGATGCTTTTTAAATAAATATTTAGTATACTAAAAATTCAGTACTTTATTGTTGTGATATTTTTTCCTGTTAAGAACTTATTGCTTAATGTAATAAAACTCATAAAATTAATAATTTATCAATAGAAGTATTCTGTCAAACCTATGTTTCTGCCTCTTTATGACAATATTAGTGTTATGCTATGTTAAATTCTGATGTTTATAATTAAGGTCTCTTTTGTTCTTTTTCTGGTATTGCTAAATAGATGCAGTTTGATTAATAATAATAATAATAATATAAAAAGATTCTAGTTACTGCCCAGTAACAGTTACAGGCCCTATTCAAAACCTTTGTTTCATGTTAGCTTGTTGTTTGAAACTACAGTGGCACTACTATAAAACTATTTAATTATGCAAAGAGTCACCTTGAGAGCTCTCTTAATTTCCCTTCTCACTCCTACTAATTGCCATATCTCTTTCCACTACTCTCCATACCTGTTGCTTTAATTCTGACCTTTGTCATTTCTTACCTACACTCTGAAATAACCTGTAACACTTCTCCCTATTTCAAGCAGGCCTAAACCATCTTTTGGACTTCAGTAGTGTTTTGTTTAAAAAGAAATTTTATTTTCTCCTTAAATGAATAATATAAAGACTCTTTTTACTTAGATTTTTGTCATTCTTCCCAATCAATTCTCCATTCTCCTTTTGTACACTTTTTACTTTAGCCATGCTGAACTTATTTCTCCAATCAGCTGTTCCCTGCCATCACCATTTAGCACATATGGTTTCACTCTTTGGAGAACCTTCTGCCCAGTAGATTCCTATTTTCAAAAGTCAGTTTAAATGTTCTTTGGTCCAGGAAACTTTCCATATCTCTCAAACATAAAATGGTGTCTGAATGGCATATGCCCTCTCATTCTAATTAATTACTTGCAGGTTCATCAATGGAGTTTGTACACCTGGAAGATATGCAGTGTTCTCTATTTTTGCAGCTGACACACTGGGATATAATGATATTTCTTTGGAATGAATGAAAGAATAGACAGTATTCTGAATTTAATTTCCTGGTTTGCAAGCAACTTCGAATATCCATTGTATGTAGTAATTTGTCATTCAGAAAGGCAGTAATTTCAGTCAGGTGTAGTTACTGCAGGGACAAGTCACCCTGTGAAGAGTCTAGGCAGCAATTTAATACCATTTCAGAGGGGCTTCTCTTTTTTGAAAAACTGCCAGTCTTCTGTTGTAAAAATTTTAGTTTTAGGTGAATTCATTCAGTTTTTACGACCTGTTTATAGAAAACTGTTTTTAGAGAAAAATACATAGTGATTACTAATTTAAAGTATTGTGAGTATACTTCTGCAGAGCATACATATATATTTTAATAGTTAATAGAAAAAGAAATATAAAAACATTTCTGACTCTGAAATTTATGTATGGGGTTCCTCTACAGAGAATGCACATAAATTGTTGCTTCTTTTGTATCATTTTCAAATATTAGCAGGCTGAATAACATTTCCATTGTCAGTGAATTCTGTTTCCCTGTAAGCAGTCAATTTTGAAATTATAATTTTAATTGTTCTCTTTGTAGTGTATTATCTCACTGTTCTATTTTGTTTTGCTTTTTAATTGGAATTCATTCTACCTCATCTTATTAAATATAGATCCCTTTTCCCTTTTCTAAATTTCTTCTCCGAATCTGTTCTATTTTCACAGACACCTTGCTTCATCTGGTACCCTCATCTCCAGTAGTTTTTTTCCCTTTCACATATTCAAATGCCTATGTCTTATATAGAGTCACAACAATCTTCCCTATCACTATTCTTTTCTCTGACATTTTGCAACAGTTTTCCTTCTTTGCACCACAAATTATTTTTAAAAATGCTCAGTGAACATTTCAAATTCTTCATTCCTGCTATATGCTAAATCAATTTTATCTGATTTCCATTCACACTAATGAAACTAATTTAAGTTGTCTCTAATGATTTGCATGTTTTTAAACAGAGGATATTCTACTACTGGATCTCTTCCTAAGGCTTTTGACTCCTTTGAACCACCCAACCATGGTTTGTGTTTTCACTTGGAATTTCTTTTCTGAACTGCCATCCTCTATGTTTATCTGTACATCTGCTGTACTTTGATGGACCATAACACTCCAATGTGTGCAGAACTGAACTTTCCTTCCTACCTTACATGATTTTCTTCCTGATTTCTTTGTTAGTGAAGGGAAGCACCAACTAAAACAATAGTGTTCCCCTCATCCTTATCCTTTCAAATTCAAAGAAATCCAATTTCGTTTTATCTTCTTAGTGTGTCTCTTGATTCTACTTCCTTCTTTTTGTCCTAATTTTTATTTGTTTGTTTTGGTTTTTTGAGACAGGGTCTCCCTATTTGGTTCCAGCTGGTCTTGAACTCACAGTAGTCCTTCTGCCTTACCCTCCTGAGTGCTGAGGAATGCACCACCACTCCCAGCTTTTCTGTCCTAATGCTAAGGCCTTGCTATTTCCCTCCAGAACTACCTCTTCACTTCCTAAAGCTGATTTCAGTTTCACCTGACATTTAATGCTTTCAGCACTGCTCTCAAAGTATTTCTGTGCTGAAACATTTTAGATTGTTAATGTTTTATTCCTCTGCTTGAAATCCATCTGTGCTTCCTCACAACATTGGGAGATAAAACATAAGTGTATGACACAAAATATATGTCATTTTATGCTCTGTCCACAATGTCTCTAACTTTTGCTTTGTTGGTGTGCTGGGCATCTTTAAATCAGGCCTTTGGGAGGCTTCACTCTTTACTTGCTATTTTTTCCCATTTAACATTTCCTCTTTGCTGTTACCTGCTCAATTCTCATACTTTAATCCTGATATTCCTGCTTTTGTGCTTCTGATTTCCTATCCAATCCACTCATCTGACATTTTCATATGTTTCTTTTATGTAGCACTTATTAATTCTACTCTAATCGTTTTAATCTTTCCTGCACTGTAAGGCCCTGAGAATATAATTGTGTTTTTATCAGTGTCTATAACTATAGTATGTCCATACAGTATATACAATAAAAGTTTGTTGATTGAAAAAAAAGCCTGATATTTGTCTTCAGAAACAATAGGACCTTCAATTCCTGTGCTTTTTTCTTCCATTATATAAAACTGTTTTGCCCTTTAAAAATTGAGCACAACTCCTATATAAATGTAGAGATATATGAAAGTAACTCAGGGTACAAATGACTATAAGTAGCAATATATGTGGTAAAGCCTTTGTAATATAAGTAATGTTGTAAGTTAAGCTGTCCTAAGTTAAGGACACAGTTCTCCACAGGTCTGACCTCACTTCAAATACTAGCTGCAAGCTTAGAGATTTCCAGAGTTATACTTATTTCTAACCAACTGGTAATAAATTTGAGTAGTCTCCACAATCCCATTTCAGTAATTGGCTAGAACAACTTATAGAATTCATGAGAGGACTATAATTATAATTATAGTTTTATTATAGAAACATACAAATGAGAATGAATCAAGAGGTCTGGGAGTCCCTAAAGTGAAACTCCATGTTTTCTTCCCATGAAGTCAGAAAGTGCCATCCTCTCAGAACACAGATATATGACATTTGCTAACCAGGGGTACATACCTGCACTTTAGTGTCTACAGTATTAATGAGGTTTCATTATATACACATGGTTGAATCATTGATTAGGAAGCTGAATGCAATCTCCATATACCCTCCCCTCCTTTTGTGGTCGGGCCAATATCCCATGACTTAAAATCTCAGCTCTCTATAACATATTGGTTTTTTAAGCTCACAATCTGAAACATGGCAGTATAAACTGTATATAGAAAATTAAAGAGTTAACACCATTGATTCTCAAAAGACATAATAACAACAACAAAATCAAACAAACAAAAATACTAGAGACCAATACTTCTAATGAACATAGGTGCAAAAATTCTCAATAAAATACTAGGAAATTGAATTCAATAGTGTATCAAAAAGTTCATCCACTATGGTAATGCTGGTTTCATCCCAGAGATACAAGGATGATTGAGCACACACAACTTCAAAAGTATAATAGATTACATTAACTGAATGATAAAAATCACTTTATTATCTCTTTATGTTACATGCAGAAAAATCATGCAGCAAAATTCAACATCTCCTCCTCATAAAAGCACCGAGCAAATTAGGTGTAATAGAATCATGCCTCAACATGAAGGCTCTTTATGACAAACTTAAACCAACATATTGAATGAAGTAAAGTTGAACCTATTTCCTGGACCATTAGGAACAAGAAAAGTATGTCTAGTCTCTACTTTCGTTCAATTAGTACTAGAAGTAGCTGAAGCAATTAGGCAAGAAAAAGAAAATATATATACAAATAGGAAAGGAGGAAGTGAAATCATCTCTCTTTCCAAAAGATATGAGTCTATACACAGAAACCCAAGGTCTCCACCAATAATTAAACTCATAAACTCAGTATAGAAGCAGGATATAAAACTTAGTAGCTTATTGATATGTCAACAGTTTTCTGAGAGAAACATTGGGAAAGCAATCCTTTCACACTAGCTACAAAAAGTAAAATACTTATGACTAAACCAAGGAAGTGAATAACCTCCATGATGAAAATTATGTAATTTTGGTGACAGATTGAAGACACACAAAAAAGTAAAGATTTCTAATGTTCCTAGATGGATTGAAAGAATATTGATAAAGTCCCACTACAAAAAGAAAAAGAAAGAAAGAAAGTTTGCATCCTAAGTGTAATCCCTAGCAAAATACCCATGACATTCTTCACAAAACTAGGAAAAACATCCTAAAATTCATGTGGAAACACAAAAGGTCCTCATAGCCAAAGCAATCCTGAGCAAAAACTAACAAAACTAGAGACATCAAAGTACCTGATTTCAAAACATACTACAGATCCATAGTAACACATATTATGATATTGGCATAAGAGACACATAGACCAATGGAACTGAATAGAGCACAGAAATAAGCTCATGATACAGCCAACTAATTCTTAACAGAGGAACCAAAGTAAAAAATTCAATAAAGAATGGCTTCTTCAACAAACGATGTTGGAAAAATGATATCCATATGCAGATTAAAATCTGACCCTTATCTCTTCCTCTGTGCAAAAGTCAACTCAAAATGAATCAAAAACCTGTAAGAAAGACCTGAAACTGAAGCTACTAGTAGAAAATATAGGGATTAACACTTCAAAACAACAGTGTAGGTGATGATTTTTCTGAATAGAACCCCCCAAAACCCAGGAAACAAGCAAAAATTTGATAACATTAAACTAAAAAACTACACAAAAAAGGAAACAATCAACAGTTATCAGAAAATGCACACAACTGTAGAAAACATTTTTCAATTATTCAATTGACAAAAAGTTAATATCAGAATATGTAGGAACTCAAAAATGCAATTGTAAAATGGGACAATGATCTGAACAGATACTTCTCAAAGAAATATAAGTGACCAACAAATATATGAAAAAAGGCTTAATATCATTAGCTCTCAGATAAATCCAAATCAAAACTACATTGAAATAACATCTCACCTCAACTAGAATGGCTATAGTTAAAAATACTAACAAATTCATGAGAAGAAGATAAAGGAATTGTTATACATTGTTGGTGGGAATTAAATTAGTATAGCCACTATAGAGAACAGTTCTCAAATATCTAAAAGTAGCTTTATCATATAGATGAACCAAATACCACTTCTGGATATTTAGCCCAAGGACATAAAATCAGCATAGCAAAGAGATACTTGTACACTTATGTTTATTATAGCACTATTCACAATAACTAATACTATATATGGAATCAACCTAATTGCCCATCAGCAGATGAATGTAAATAAGTACGTAGTTTTATGCACAATGAAGTATTTTCAGCCATAATGAATGAAATCTTGTCATCTGCAGCAAATTAAATTGAACCAGAGATTATTATGTTAAGTGAAATAAAGCAGACCCAGAAAGACAAGTATTTCATGAGCTCTTTCATATGTGGAAGCTAAAAAATGGCAACGTGAAAATAGTAGAGTAGTATAGTGATCATTAGAGATTGGAAAGCATATATGGTGTGTGGGAGTAATAAAAAGCCATGTAGATTGATCAACTCAGTACCTATATATGGAAATATCACACTGAATCCCATTAATCTGTACAAGCAGCAGATGTCAATAATATTTCAAAAAAAATTACAATACTTTAGTCTGTCATAAGTAGCAAAATCTCTTACCATGTGGAAATTTCAAGAATTTAGAGACTATCTCCCATAAATCAAGGACAAAGTACAGCTAATTTTTTTTAAGTAATAGAGATGGAACCCAGATCCTCCACACTGAGCTATGCCCTCACCTCTTCTTAATTTTTTTATTCGAGAAAAATTTACTAAATTGCTAAATTGCCAAGGATAGGCTTGAATTTACAATCTCCTGCCTCATCCTCTCAGTGCTTGGATTAGGAGTGTGCCACTATCCCTGGCTGACGGCTACCTTCTTTATTGTACAATCAACAGCTTTAGATCATCTAAAATGAAACATGAAGATTTAAATTAGGTTGATAATCCAGAATCTTTGTTTGTTGTCTGTTTTAAAGCACAGAGAATTTATAATTTGGGCACAGAAGTCTGAATGACACATAAAATTAATTAATAGCATAAATTTCCATTTGGAAAAGTCTATGGAGGTTGTCCACAACATAGTGCTTTAAATAGTGTGATTAGAGGCTTTCTAACAGATTGGTAAAATACTCTGAATAATCTAACTGAAAATGGGAACAGATGCTGGATAGTATGTATAATTACTGACAAGTAATTTAAGACACTAAGAAGCCAAAAGCAAAACGAATGCTGAAACCTAGAAATGTAAAGTACCTTTTGTTGTAAGAGTTTGTACAAATCTCTTTACCTTTAACTCAATTCTACAGCTTATGTCACTGAGAGGAGGAGGTAGACTGCACTGTAAACTGGAACCTAACAAAGGATCTCATAAGAGACCTCTCTGTTGTACAGAAATCTAGACCTAAATGGCCACACCATCAGTGTAAGAGTAAACTGCAAGTAAAAAGGGGGACAGTAAGGAATATTAAAAAAAAAAAAAAGCAACAACAAAACCCTGAACTTTCTCTAGGTCACATCATCCCTGAGGCCAAGAGTACCAGTTGCCCATTTTTGTACAAACCACAAACTAAGAATAGTTTTTACATTCTTAAATAGTTTAAAATATCAGAACATTAGTTCATGACACATGAACATTATAGACAAAAGTCAAAGTTCTATTCAGCTTTCTAAATAAAGTATTATGGAATATAATCACACTCATTTAAGTACTGCCTGCAGCCGCCCTCAAGCCGCTACAGTTTAGCTGAGTGTTGCAAAAGATAAAACGTAGGGTATTTACTGCCTAAGGCTGTACAGAAAAAGGTCACATTTTAGGTTTAGGGGTTATCATGGTTACAAATCTTTCAAGCTTTGTTCAGGTTCATATCTACAACCCGTATGTTACTTTATGTTCCTTTGCTTAAATAATAAGCAGTAGCTGTTCTGTGGTTGTAAAGAGCTAAAGTTATTTCAGTTTATCTACCCTGTGTGACAGTTTTGACTTTATATTTGTGCTTAAATTGTAAAAATAGTGCAAATTCTGAGATGTGATTATCTGCTTGTTGAGTATGAAATTTGTGCCTAAAATGAATTGCTGAATTTTAATACTTTTATACTTAAAAAAAAGTATTTTCTATTAGCTTATTTTTTAAAGCTAAAGGGCAAATTTTAATAATTTATTGCAGGGAGTACAAAAAAGCACTAATCCTAAAAAAATTTGATAAATTAGATATCAAAATTAAAATCTGCTTAAAATTGTTAATATTAAAAAGTAAAAGTCAAATCACACTTGGAGAGAAAATATTCAAAATAGGTGTATCTGACAAAAAAACCTCTCGTAACCAATAAATAATCCTACTGCTAAAAAATGAAACATCCTTCCATCCCCGGTACCAATAAAAAAAGGGAAAAAAATGAAACATCCAAATCTAAACAATAATTTGAATAACACTTCACCAGAGGATATTTATTCATGTCTCGTATGCACAGGAAAATGTAATCAGCATCATTACTTTAGAAAAATACAAATCAAGGTTACAACAAGATACCACTTTATACCTATCAGAATGGCTGAAATTAAAAAATATTACCAAATACTGGAAATAATAAAGATCATCTATCCTCTCATACATTACTGGTGTAAAATGATATAGTATAAAATTAAGAAGAATTTAAACACTTGTCTGTCAGTGAAACATAAATATGGTTGGTGACCTTAGCATTTAACTTCTAGAATTTATGCAGAGAAATGTATACATAAGTCCACTAAAAAGTGTTACACAGTATTATTTGTATCAGTTTTATTCACAATATTCTTAAAGTGGAAACAATCTAAATTTCCACTGTCAAAGAACAAAATTACAACAAATTCAGTTTACAGCTTTTATCTTAATTGGCTTTATTCGTGACTCGAATTGGAAAGGTTCGTTGAGATAGAATAAACATTTCTATGAGCAGGAAAGATTGGTTTTATAGACAGAAAGGAGTTGAGTAAAGCAGAACCAACAAAAAAGGGAACTGGCTATTTCTAAGTTACTTTTCATTTGAAATGGAGACAGAACAAAGTAAAATAACTTCAGGTTATTTTTTTTTTTGGTAAGAATTAAAGAGGAAGCTTTATTCATACCAATTGAAATCAACCTACCTGGAGAATCTAATTGTTATTCTTCATGAATTCTCAGGAGATCTGCTCACATCTTAGTTTGAGATTATTGCACTTTAGCCTGGGTAACTCCATTTTGATTTTTTATTTTGGTCTATTGGATACTAGTCCAAAACAATGTCTTTCTATAATTTTTATTTAACACAAAAGGAGAATAGATTTTTAAGATTGTAGTATAGCTACACAATGAAGTACAATAAGCAATTTAAAAATGAACTAGTGGTACACATTGAAAGATGACTCTCAGAAACATTGACCGAAAGACAAAAAGAATACACACTGTTTTAAACCCACTTATTTGAAACTAATCTGTTGGTAGAATAGCTGGTTGCTTATAGGACACAGGGATTTCCTAGAAAGTTTTTCTAGAACGTCCTACAATGATAATTGCGACTGGTCGCTGGTTATATGGTTATAAAATTTGTCTAGATCTATCCAGTTTTTACAGTTGAGATCTGTGAATTCTACAATATAAATTTGCTATCTCAGTATACACAAAATTACAATTGAAGCATTCTTAAAATTATTTCAATAAATTTGTTGCTCAATGATTTAGTTACTAATAAGGCTGTATTCCATTATATATTAAATTTTACATATGTTGCATTTATTTAAAATGATGTGATACAATCTAAAATAAATTTTTCCAAGTGGAAAGCTACTTATATAAAAATAACTCAACCATGTTCTCTGCAATTTACTTTCATCATAAATTCATACAATTGGGCCAGGGATTTAGCTCAGTGGCTTAAGTGCCTGCCTGGCAAGCGCGAGGTCATAAGTTTGATCCCTGGTGCCAAAAAACAAACAAACAAAAAAACCCAATAAATTCCTACAATCAAATAAGTAATAAAAAGTAAAGAATATAAAACTTTCAAGCCAAAATGAGAATCACAGAGTCTTGGTAAGAGCCTATAATAATATTGTTAAGAGTCTTATGTTCAGGAGCTAAAGATGGCCAATCAGTGAGCAACAAAATACAAAGCCTCCCAGGAGAAACAAATCATATGCCAGAATAAAACATCCTGGAGAGACCCAGACAGAGGGAGATGGATCCTCTTGACACAGGAAGAAATTAAAACATAAAAAAGCTCATCAAACATGTAGTCTTGGAACAGCTAAAATTACTGGACACAGTATTTTCACTGCGACCGGCCAAGTTCGCACCGACCTGAATTTGCAAATTCACGCCTGCTGCCAGAGCCACCCAAACTCGTTCTCACCACCACTCACAGGAGCCAGAGCTGTGCTGAAGTTGGGGGTTGGTGAGCCCAACGGAGAGCGGAGCCAGCGAAGGAACATTCATTAATCCATGGTCAGTGCTGGGAATGAGATCCCCCCCCAAGGAAGGGCACGACCAAATGGGCAACATGTTGGAATCAGGCAGGAGGAGCCTGAACTGGGAGTCACACTGACTTCAGTTGGTTGCTTCACTCCCAGAGTGGATTCATGGGATTTGCTTGGACTGGGTTGCGCCCCTGGCCAGGACCCAATGAGCTGTCCCAAATTGATCCCCGGTGCCTAGAACGCACTAACCTGGTGAAGGCCCTTTAAAGTTTGGCTGGCCCAGTGGGGAGGGGCCAGCATACACAGCCCTGCTTACACCTCAGTGACAAGAGCAGGCAGGAGAGGGCGGAGGTCCCTCACCAATGTGCTTTGGAGGAAACATGGGTGACAGGGAAGGGGGCTGGGAGCTCCACTGTACACCTGTGTGGAGGAAGCCAGGGCCATAACAGGAGAGAGAGGCAACAGGAGATCCCCAGCCCAGAACCCTAAGAGCACTGATCCAGGAGAGGGAAAAACAAGGGAGACTGAGGGTGGCAAACATGCATCATCAGACATGGCTTCAATAGACATTAAGAGATATCTTCGGGACCTTGTAGACGAGCTCAAAACTGAAATACTAAATCAGGTAAAGCAAGATATGAGTAATAAAAGAAATGCTAAGCATCTCTCAGGAAGACATAGAAGAAGGGAGGAACACAAAAAAAGCAGAGAAACATTCGATAAAGAATATAAAGAAAATATAGAATACATGAAGCAGATTCAAAGAGACTATCAGGAAATTAAAAAGTCCATTGAAAGCTGGCAAAACTCCTTAAAAGAAACTAAGGATAGACTATCAAAACTTAAAGACAAGTTTGCAATGTGTGATCATGAAAGGAAAGATCTCTGAAAAATAACAAGGAAACAGGCAGTAACAACACAAATGCTAGAAGACAACAAGAGAATCTATAATTTAAGAATAAGAAATGTGAACAAAGAAGCAGAATACAAACAGGAGAATTACAAAGGCTATTCATGGAAATAATTAAGGAAAACTTTCCAAGCATGGGAAAAGAAAATGACATTTGGTTATGTGAGGCACACAGAACTCCAGCCATCTACAACCAAAACAGATCTACACCCAGACATATAATAATCAAGACACCAAAAATTCAATATAAAAACAGAATATTAAAAGCCATCAGACAAAAGAAATAGATGACCTATAAAGGTAATCCCATCAAGATCACGGCAGACTTCTTGACACAGACCATCAGATTAAGAAGAGCTTGGAGGGAAGTCTTCCAAGCCCTGAAAGAAAATAACCTCCAGCCCAGATTGATGTACCCTATAAAGCTGTCACTAGAAATTAATGGAGAAACAAGATGATTCCATGACAAAGAGGAACTGGGAGAATTTGTGACCACCAATCCAACCCTGCAGAGAATGCTGAAGGACATTCTAGAGTGAGAGAAAAAAATACCAGGATTTTAGGAACAGTGGCAGAAAGGCCTCAATGAGTGGGGCAAGCAGTAGAATGAAGGAGAAAAGTAGACAAACAAAGGCAGAAAAATAGCATAGCAGAAATGAGGCAGAGAAGGATGGCTAGAATCTCTAACATAGATGGCCTTGATACACTGTATTGTTAATACTGCACCAGGATTTAAAACCCACATTACTCACACCACTCTACTTAGATGTATTGTATTCTGTTCCAGTTATACTACCTGTACTAGATTCGAGGGCACAGACAGTAATCCTGAAAATAACAGGATATAGTATGGTAATCATCCTTAATTTCCTATTAACTTAATCTAAAACTCTCTATAACCTACACTGTGTTACCATGACTGATTGTAACTGAATCTGGTTTGTTAGATTGCTGTTTTGTATCGATAGATTTTATTCAAAGCTGTTATGATTGATAGTATCAAGTCTGAGAGTATAGGCAACTACACTGAAGATGACAAGATTCAATGGAATATCCACTATGGTTTGATTATTACCTACCTTTAAAGTTTGGTGCTGTCTACAATGTTTTATTTTTACTAATATTGTTATGTACTGCTATATTCAATTATACTGCTATATTCAGCTATGCCTGATTATATAGACAATTCTATTGAAGATAATAAGAAACAACACAGTAATCATTGTAGATCACCTTGTACTGTGGTTTTATATGACTTTTTTGTTTCATGTTTTTATAGGAATTTGTTTTGTTTTGTCTTGCTATGTTTTGTTTTTCCCTCTAATACAGAAAGGATAGAAATACATGTAGAGACTCATGTGTGCGTAGCTGTTTACAGTCTCACTGCCTGAATATCTACTTTGTATGCTTTAATTTTGTAACTTGAACAGCTATTTCTAAGAGGACAATATGTAATTTATCAACTAGCGATTTCTTACTCTTTAGCTTTTTTTTTTGAAATTATGTATTATCTCTACCCTTTACATGTTTTTTTCCTATTTAAATTAAAAAAAATTTTTAAAGTCTTATGTTCATTATTTTAGTTAACGCTTGAAATACTCATAATCCTAGTAAATGGGTTTAAGTTCCATTAAAATATTAGTGTTTTGAGGTTTAGAAAGGTTAAGAACATAGTCAAGAGCACAAAGCTAGTAAGAGGTAGAACCCAGTTTTGTTTCTTTTTACTTCAGAATTTACACTCTTTCCACAGTACTTTTGTTTCAGAGATCAGTACAGAATAGATGAAAAAGCAGCTCAAGATTTATAGGGTGGGATACAATAAGTCCTCTTGGATTAATCACTCCAGTGAGGCCTAGGACCTTGACTACTTGGCTGCCCCTTCAAATGTCTTTCCCACAGCCTGACATAGGCTTCCAAGTCATCCTTGTACTTCATTTGCTTCATTTGGATATTAGGAAAGTCAAGCGCTGGCCCGCTGCTCAATTCTGTCATGTCTATCAGTGTAATGCATCAACACTGAGAAATAGAGATGAACCCAGGAGAAGAGTGAGGTGAAGAGCAACAAAAGAAAAAAAGGAGAGAAGTAAAAGACAAAAAAGAAAGAAAACCAAAAGGCAACTGAAATATACTGAAACAGATATATTTTCCTAGAAAAATTAATTTAAAAAACTGTTCCAATATAAAGCAAAGGAAAGATTTAAGTTAGGTACTACCTGTGAAACAGAATAGATATTTGTATAAGAAATAGAGAAAACTTTGGCTTGCTGTTATTGTAGTAAAAGTAGTATCCGCTAATTAACTTTTTTGAATGCTTAGACTACTATGAAATATATGAAAAATGTATTAGCATGCTTATTTCTCAGAATAAAGCTTAATTCTCCTGGTTAAAGCATTCTTGACCTTATTCCTATCTGTATTCATGGCCTTAGTCATTCTTTCATAGTCTCAGTGTTATCTATTAAATAAGAGGTTTAGACAAAATGTTCTAATAACAATAATCACTAGCATTTTGTGATTGTCTCCCATATACAGTGGTACTTTGGTTCATGAACTTAAGTTTTTTACACAATTCTGGAAATGACGAGCATGTTCGTGTTCATTCAGGAAAGATGTCCACGGTCATGTTCATCATCTAAAGCAGAGTTTTCAAACAAAAACAAAATTTTGCCAAATGCTTCTGTTTGTAAACCAAATAGTTCACAAACAAAAGTGTTTGTGAATCCAGGGACTTCTGTAATACTAGGATCCATATTAGTATATATTAACACATATATGCTTTCTCTGTCTCTGTCTCTGTCTCTTTCTCTCTGTCTCTCTTTCTCTTACAAGTGGGTGAAATGCAGTGTTTAGTTCTGAAATTTGACCCTGATTATATTAGACTTCAAAGCTTTTAGCCACTATATTATGTCTTTTTTTTATTTTAAAGAGAAAAAAATCAGAAAAATCAATAAGCAGACAATTAGTAAACAATAACAAAAGCAAAATGACAACAACAACAAAAACAATGGCAATATAGGATATCAAGACAAGATGATAGGAGTTTAACAATGGTTATTATATTGCAAATTGTTATCCTCAAAGTAATTGCTCAGGCTACCAGATACAAGCATATCATGCCTTCTTATGGATGTGACCAACAAACATACTGAGAATTAGATGTGAATCCTTGAATGTCAAACAACTTGACTAGTAACTTTTCTCTTTATCTCCATAATTAAGCAAATGTATATTGGTATTGGAGAATTACCTAGCTAAATCTGAGTGAAAGGAACAAAATAAGCTGATAATTTTCTTAAAGAGGATTGCATTTTACTGCCAGCCAGTGGACAAAAGATTGCAGATACCTCCTATGGAAGCCAAGCCTTCGTCTCTGTGATGGTGAACTTTCAAGACACTTCCAGCTATGATGAAGCCCTTCCTGCATTAGTTCTTCATCTTTCTACTTGTTAAAGTGTTCTGTCACTGTTTCACAGGTACTTGCTTTGACCTTGATTGTACTTCTGGATAGAATTTATTTTTACTTTTGCCTTGAAAAAATGTTTCTTTTCCCTTTTTCAAGTCATTTTATTTTATTTAGTTCTTTGCTTTTAAATGTTACAGAAAAAACCTGCCCATTTACCAAAGTAGTTGCACAAATTGTATCTACAGAATTATTTATTATAATTTTCATCAGCAACAAAACCCTATGCTTAATAATGATTAGTTTATAAGTTAAGCAAAGGTACTCTATCCCAATCTTAGTTTTAAAAAATACATAAAGATATTTTTATTTTAATTTGTAGATATCATGACTTTCCTCTGAATTCTGGAAGGAGGCCCTTGGTTGCCCACAGAAAGGTCCAAATAATTTGTGAAGAAATAATTTAAGAAGAAACACATAAGATTATTTTTTCACTGAGAAGCTATTAAGATTTAATATGTTATCCATTCGTTTAACTGTTATTTCAACTAATACTCATTGAGTTCCTGTTTTGAGCCAGGCCCCACTGTGCATGAGGGGTACAGTGAATGAATATAAGCCTCTGACCTTAAGAGGGGACCAGCCAAGAGTGGGGTAGTACTGTGTAGATTGCAAGTAAACACCAGTTTCAGGGGATTATGATAAAAGATCTGAACCACCATTTCAGAGGTGAGGAAGCTACAAGTTTATTATGAGTGAAACAGACTGGGAAAAGAAGTGAGGGAGAGTAGGAAAGAAGACATGGCTGGATATTAAAGAAACTTGTAAATGAATAGCAACAACAATAACGACAAAAAGATATATCAAATAAATTTCTACCAATTGTAAAATTCCTGTATTTTAGATGGCATTTTTATTCCTGATAGTACTTCTGGTCTTCATTAGAGACAAATGAATATGTACCTTGATTAAAAAAAAAAAAACTTTAAGTTCTATGTCATTATCATGGTGAAATAATTCTATACACCTATTTGTACTAAGTGCACATGTGCTTTTATTATTAAATGTGTTTGTCTCCAGTCATCCAAACTTAACAAAACTAGGCATAGTTTGATTTTCCCAATACAAGAAAGGTACTTAAGTAATAACTGTTATTTTTAAAGTAAAAATATTTAATGAAGAATACGTTTCTTCCTACAAAACAGTAAAACTTTTCTGTAAATGCTCTTATACCTCCTAAAAGTATTAACAATGTTTCTATTATAATGTCTAATTTGTCATCTGTGACATGAAGCTAGTGGCATGTAAATAGCGTGACCACACCTGTTACTGGGCTAGCCCCCTGGTGAAGTTTCAGCCTTGGGGAAGATCCTGTTGCAGGAAGGGAAACATTTTTTGGAACACTCTGATTATTGTTATTACAAAAACATATTGCGATCTTTTTACTTCCTCAACTCGCTTTCATTTTCAACCCACTGCAACTTAGCCTGTTTCCCTAAACACCACCGAAACAGACCTTGTTAGGTCATAATTAACTACTAATTATTAGAGTCCATGAACAGATTTAGGGTCTTATTTATGTTGCCCCTTAATGGTGCTTGACACTGTCACTCATCTGTTATCTACATTTTTGGCATCTGTGAACCATACTTGTTAATATTTGCACACTTGGTTTTCCCATTGAATGTTGGCTCTGTCCTGCGATGGTGACTTTTATGTATCAGTATGGCTAGGCCATAGTCTCCAGCTGTTTAAACAAACACTAATGTAGATGCTGCTGTGAAAACATTTTGTAGATGTAGTTAACATGAATAATCAGCAGACTTGGAAGATAATGTGGTAGGCTTCAAGTGATCAGCCAAAAGGCAGTAAGAACCAAAAACTGGTTTCCTAGTAAAGATATTTTTGTCTCCAGACTGTAGCTTTGATTCCTGCTCAAATTTCTAAATTTCTAGTCTACTCATGGCTCAATCTAAAAATTTCAAACTTACCTGCCCTACAAGATTTCAGGATTCTAGCACTTGCTAGAAAAACACCTGTAAAAATAATCTTGTGAGCTAGCTCCTTGAAAGCAACCTTTTTAAAAATACACACTCATGTATATATAATCTGGATGGAGACCAATATTCTTTGCATGCCACCCCTGATGCTATCCATATCAAGCCTTTTCTGGAAATACCAGATACAGACCCTACCACCATCTTTGAACTCTCTTTGTCTAATTCATCCATTTATTTTCTTCAACTATGTCTATATCTTTGACTCCTGAATAGTTACTCTGTTCTCTTTACTGAACTCATAATCACATTTCCAACTACTAGACATCTCCACATTGATGCCTTAGTGTTTAAACACAAGCAAATACATTTTTTGTTTTGCTTTTTTTCTTCCTCAATTGCTTTCTTTCCTTGTTATCTGCTATTACTAAAGCATCTCTTCACCTAATCATCCATAGAAAGCTCTAAGCTACTCTGAATTTTTCCCTCTCTTCATCTTTATTTAATCAGTCTTTAAACTTGGATAGGTTTCCCTTTTTCATCTACTCCTTTTTGACAATTTCATTGCTATAAGTTAAAAACTCTACAATCATCCTTCATATGGATTTTTTAAAAGCTGATTCTATTGCTTTTCTAAAAATATGATTTGTTTGTTGAGGTCTACCCTTTTATATTACTCTCCTCAATCCACAAAAATGTATGGGTCTCATCAAAACTATTACATTGGATTATGTTTCTTTACACACACTTTGTCTTCCCTTCTAGGTTTAGAGTCATTCATTACATTTGTATTGAATGAATGACCATGATGCTCACTACTCTATGACAAAATCATGCTGATTTCCTAGAAACCTAAATTATATTTTTTATAGAATAAAATTGGTCAAAATATTAGACAATTGAATCTAGCTATTTTTTCTTGCTGCTGATATTTTTGCAGTGATTCAAGTCATTCCCATATAGACATTCCTAAGCCAACACTCATACATGAACTTCTAAGTCATTATAATTTTTTAGAAACTTTGCATATTTTTTCTGTGATGAATGACCGTGTTTTTCACCAAATTCTCACAGAGATTCCAAAGTTATTTAAATTTGAGGATAATGAGAGTAACAGCTCCATAAAGTTATGAATATTTAAAAAGTTGATGTACATAAAGTGCTTAGCACATATACCTGACTTTGTAGCACTTGCTAGAAAAACACCTGTAAAAATAAAAAATAAGATACAGAATGAAAAATTACTGTTATGAAAATATAGGATGTAAAACTCGAAAGTAGGTTGCAGTGGAATGTTTAGGTTTGGAGTTATCTACAAAGAAGCAATGACTGAAATCACACCAGTAGGAGTGGTCCCTGCAGGGCAAAGGATGTAAAAAAGGACAAAGGATTTTAGGTTAAATTCCCAGTAAAGTGAAAAAGGATGTGAAGGAGTTCACGAGGAATTGGTGCAATCTGAAAATTCAATACAGGAATTTTTAATATAAAAGGTAAAGCTAAACCTTCCTTAAACTAGGCAATTGGGGAATGCAAACAGACTGGATTTTGTGGGTAGGAAAATATGCTAGTTTCCTAGTAACAAATTACGACAAATTGTTGTTGCCTTAAAAACAACAGAAATTTATTTTCTTATCATCCTGGAGGACAGAAACCTGAGATCAAGATGTCTGCAGGATAGGCTTCCTCCAGAGACCTTGGTGAAGAGCCCTTTCTTGGCTTTTCTAGTTTCTGGCAGTTGGAGGCAGTCATAGTAAGTCTTGGTCATTCTGTGGTGTACAGTTGCACCATTCCAATTTGTCTCCTTTTCTTTTTTTGGTACCAAAAATCAAACTCAGGACCTTGCACCTGCCAGGCAGGTGCTGTACTGCTGAGCTATATCCCCAGCCCTTGTCTCCTTTTATATATGGCCATTTTTCCTCTGTGTCTCTGTATCTGAATTTCCTTCTTCTTATTAGAATACTAGATACTGGGTTTAATCTAATCCAATATGACATTACTTTAACTTGAGTTCATTTGTTCAAAAGTTTGGTTCAGTTCTAATATTTCTTTGTTGGTTTTTCATCTTGTTGATTAATCTATTTGTGAAAATGGGGTACTGAGTTCCCCTAATACAATTGTATTAGTGCTTATTTGATTTTTCATGTCCATTAATATTTAGTTATATATTTGTGTGCACTGCTATTTGGTACATATATATTTATGATTATTATCTCTTCCCTTTGGTTTGTACTTTTCAAAGGATATAGTGACCTTATTTATCACTTTGTCTGCAATAAAATACCTATCCCTGCTTTTTTCTGGGTTCCTGTCACACAGAGTATTGTTTTCCACTCTTTGACTTTCAGTCTATAAATTTCTTTTTAAATTAAATGTTTCTTTTATGCAACACATTGTTGTATTTTACTTCTTAATCCATTCTGCCAGTCTGTTTCTTTTGGTTGATGAATTGAGATCATTTATATTGATGGTTATAACTGATATCTATTGGCATATCTTTGTCATATTATTTTCTGTTGGTTCACTTTTGTCCCCCTCTTTTTAATTACTTACCTTTCCTAGTGGATTCATTCTTCTGGGGTTCATGCAGTTTTACTCTTCATTATTTTTTTCTAGAATGTCTTTCACAACATTTTGTAGTACTGGTTTTCTGGTCATGAATTTCCTCAGGGTTTCTTTGTCATAGAAGTATCTTATTTCTCTGAAGTTTTGAAAGTTTTCAGGGATCATCACTGCACTGGAGGTTGTTTTCTTTTAGTGCTTGAAATACTTCACATCAAGCTCTCCTTGACCTGAATGTTTGTGTTGAGAAGTTTGCTGTGATTCTGATAGGCTTTCCTTCATAGTTGAATTTCTGAAATCTTGACTATTATGTTCTTTGGTATAGATTTTTTTATCATAGCTAATTGGAATTCTATATGTCTTACTTATCTGTATGTCAAATCTTTTTCCTGCTTGGGAAGTTTCCTGGCATTGCTTCTTTGAGCATTTACTTTTATGTTGTTTGATCTATCTCTTGCTTTTTCATTGACTACACTCAATCTTTATTTTTGCTTGAATTAATAATTAATTTTAACTTGAGTTCATTTGTCCTCCAATAACAGGTTGACTTATGTGGCCCCTTGCTTTTTTTTTTTTTTAAAGAAATATTTATTTTCATTGTCACTAACTATAATCTTGCCCTTCAGATCTGATATTATGCACTCAAATTGGTTCATTCTGTTACATATACTTTCTGTGAAAATTTTAATCTCTTGGATATGTTTGTGTCTGTTTCGTGGGTTCTACTTCTTTCTTACATTGGGAATTCATGATTCCTATCATTTTCCTAGGAACCTCTGTTTTTTTAATCTTTCTCGGCTCTAAAGACACTAAGAATGTCTTTCATTATGGTCACCATCTCTGTAGTTATGTGAGAAATTGGTTATCATTTGATTTTGGTTCTAGAGTGTCATTCATCTTTGTTACTTCCACTATTTCCACCTTGAAGAGTCCAGATGTGTGGCTTTCTAATTGCTCCACCTTTGTGTTCCCTGAGTTTGCCTTTGGTGAGCTGAAAGTTTGAGGTTGTATCTTGCTTAAATGTCTTTTTATTTTCTATGATTTTTTTTGTTTAGTTTGATTCCTGGGTCAATGCTTCTAAAATGCTCATGGAAGGTAGTTTTATTGCTAGTATTTGTTATCCTTAGGAAATGACTTTTTCTCAGAGATTATTCCAGGTGTAGCTAGTTTTGCCATTTTGAGTTTGTTGTAAGATCCTGCCTCTTTAGCTAGCTGCTGGTTCTTTGACACAGGCCTATAGAACTGGTTATGTTGCTTAGGCAATCTCAGTCTTGACATACCAATAAGAACAATTGATTAGAATAGTTATGTAACCTTGGCTAAAATAGTACAGTCAGCAATAACAATAGCATCACACACAGCTTAGGAAATTACAGCCTGTGATAACTATTAATTTGTCGTCTGTAACCTTATAAACTATATTTTTGGCTATATATCAAAATGTAAAACAAAGTAGAAAATTGTATAGAGTAAATATGCCCTCAATGTAGCAATTTTATCTTCAGAGGAAAAATTTTAACAAAGGTTAAGGGAAAAAATAGAGAGATAGAAGAAAAGAAAGAGATTAGAAGCAAAGTGGAGGACAAAAGAAGATTTGATGAACTTTGGGAAAGTGGTAAGGTGGGAAAGAAGGAAGAAATAAAACAAGAACAGAACAAAACAACAATAGAAAAATTAAAAATAATGTTTACCCTCATATAAAAAAGGAACAATCAAGAAAAAAGAAAACAACAATAAAAACAAGAAAAGAAAGAAAAAAAAAGAAAAAAACAAAAAGGTCCACTTCGGAATGTGTCGCTGCTGTCACTAGTAGACAGAGTGGGCAGACAGAGCCCAGATCCATGTTGATTAATCACTGGGAGCCTGCACCTTTAGTTTCACTGAAATTCAGTGTGGTTTCTGGCTGTGAAGCTAGAACCCAATTTGATTAGCCTGCAATACTCCATGTGACTCTTCCCAGCTTGAACTCAGCTCCTTGACTTCCTGTTGGCTTGAGTTTGATTCCACCTCACTCTGACGCTGGGATACACTAGATGGAGCTAGCCCATATCTGCTCTGAGTTTGAAGCTCAGTTGGCTCCTTTTCAAATTGTCTATCAGACAATCACCCTCTACTGGGGGACATCTGATTTTAAATAACTCAACAGCCACTGCAGTCTACTGTGTCCACTGCTGGGTCCTGCTGCTGGTTTTCTCCAAGGAGGCCTCTGGGTTCACCAGTATTCATCATATTTCTGCATATTGAGCTGCCCCTCCCATATAGCGAATTTGGACTCACGAAAAAAATCACCTCTTGCTATTTACCCTTTCTATATTGAAGTCTCTCTCTTCCCTCTCCCTATGGGCTTCAGTTCTCAAGATCTTTGCTCAGCCCCAGGGACTCCCTTCCTTCCTTCTTCTCTTCCTCACATTGCTGTATTCCAGCAGCCATATCCCAAATCTGAGAGAGGCTGTTTCTCTTATGCTCACCACTCTGCTACCTTCCTGGAAGTTCCTTTAATGCCATCTAATCAGGGAAACAGTCTCATATATGTACACATTTTTTTTTTATTGAGGATCAGGCATAGGGACTTGTGCATACTAACTACTGGTCACCTTCTAAAAACTTTATTGAGTTGTATTTTTCTGGCCCAAAATATGAATTTCTCTTGGTGAATGTTATTTTGACAATGAAAAGAATGGATGTTCTTCTACTGTTGGGTAGCCTGTTCCATATATGTAATTAGATTAATTGACTGATAATGTTTTAGAGTTTCTGAATGTTCAGTTATATTTCTTTTTTATTTAGTAGGAAGGAGTATTAGCATATCCTACTATAGCCATTGGGTTTCTGTTCTTTTCCTTCCAGTTTTGTTAGTTTTAGTTTCATATATTTGGAGTTCTATTATTAGATACATACACACTAAGAGTTTTATATCTGCTTGATAACTTTTCTTATTTATCATTATGAATTGTCCCTATTTATGTCTAGTATATTTTTATTCTTAAAACTACTTTAACTGATAGTAGTATCCGAGCTCTACCTTTCTTTTGAGTAGTATTTATAGGACATATGTTTTTCTATCCTTATACTTTATCAATTTCCTTTTAAGGTGGGTATCTTGTAAGAACATATAGTTAGAGCCTACTGTTTGAAAATCCAATTTGACATGTATTTTTAAAATACGGAGTTTATGACATTTACCTTTAATGTAATTATCAATACTGCTTGATTTACATCTACCATCTCAATATTTGTTTGTATTCCAGTTGATTTTTTCCTCTTTTAAAAAGGCTTATTATTTTAAAAAATTGTGAACCATTGATTTTAGGCTACAATGAAATTTACAATAATACTTATGCTCTATTGCCAAATGTTCTAATTCTGTATAATTTATGTCATGATATATTGTTTTCGATATTTTTAAGGAGATTAAAAATGAGAAAAATGTATGTTGTGTGTTTATATACAACAAAAATGTATCTTTTATGTATGTTGCATGTTTATATACAATATTTACTATTTCTAGTGCACATCATTATTTGTTGTAGATCCATGTCTGATTTCATTTTTCACTGTCAGAATCACTTCCTGTGCTAAATTACCTCTTTTCTTTTTTTTTTTTTGGTCATAGTACTGGCATTTGAACTCAAATTGCCACATGAGCTACATCCTAAGTCCTTTTTTTTAACTTTTTTGTTTTTGAGGCAGGAGCTCCCTAAATTGCTAAGTTGTCCAGGCTAGGCTTGAACTTTTAATCATTCTGCCTAAGCCACTCAGAGTGCTGGAACTATGGGCTTTGTACTACCAAACCCCACCTATTAAATTTCTTTTTGTATGGCTCTTTTGATGCTGAATGTTCTCAGATTTTGCTCTTCTGAAAAGAAATCTGTAGTTTATTTACAGTTTTGAAATGTTTTACCTTGTTTTTTGCTGAGTTAGGATCATGGGTTGACTATTTTGGTTTTCCTTTTCCTTTCATCACTTAAGTGGGCCTTCCAGCTGGGAATTTAGCTCAGTGGTGTAAGCACCTGCCTGGCAAACATAAGGTTGTGAGTTCAATCCGTGGTACCAAAAGAAAAAAAAAGTATCAAATAAGAGATCTTTCCATAATATTCTGGCCTGCATGGCTTCTGATAAGAAATCAGCTGTCAGCTTTCTATTTGTCACTCTGAATACAATGTGTATTTTCCACCCCTCTAGGCAATTAAAATTTTTTTCTTTATCACTGGTTTTCAGCAATTTGATTATGGCTTGCCATAGAGTGATTCTTTTTTTCTTTTGCTTAGAGTTATTTTGATTATTGGATTTAAGTTTATAGTTTTTAATCAATTGTGAACAAATTTTAGCAATTGTTTCCTCAAAAATGTATATGCCTTTATAAACTTTGATGCTCTTCCTAGTAGTATTACAATTATGTAGAGGCTTCCTTCTAGTATTACAATTATGTAGAGGTATTGCCTCACAGGTCACTACTGTTATACTTATTTTTTTCCAGAATGGTTTTTCTCTTTAAGACTTATTTTGAATAGTTAATATTGCTATGATTTCAATTGCAGTTTAACTGATTTTTCTTCTAATGTGTTTTATTGTTAATCTTTTATTGTTATTCTCTTCAGATATTACATTTTTGTTTCTGTAAATTTCATTTGCACTGTTAAATACCTCAATATTTCTTTTCTCATCGCATCCATTTTTTCTTTTGTATCTCTGAGCACATTTAAAGATCTAAAATAGCCTTTTTAAGGTTCTCTCTCTCATTTTTTTTTTTTTTTTTGGTGCTGGGGATCAAACTCACAACCTCACACTTACCAGCCAAGCGCTTGAACCACTGAGCTAAAACTCCAACCCCTATAAAGTTATTTTCTACTCATTCCATCACTGGTTTTATTTACAGTGGTGACTTATTATTCACTGTTAATTGGTTCTGGGAGGCACAATGAATACTAAAAATGAGAGCCAAAATTTTTTTAACTGGCAAGGGTAGTGAGTTACAAGGCAATAGACATCAACACATTCTACCTTGTGGTCTGAGTATCAAACAATGAGTAGTGGGACAAAATTTTCATGTCAAGATGTTTGGAGTACCAAATTGCACAAGTTCCAAAGGAGTGAAGTACTAGGTTATGACTGTGTAAGTATATTCTTAGTTGATTAAATTTTTGACTTGTTATGAGTTATAATGTCTTTGCTTATCTGGTATTTTTTTTTATTAGAAACCAAACCTTGTGAATTTTACTGTTTGTATTGAATGGACATTGTTTTTAGTAGCTAGATTTTGTTGCATTGCTTTAAAGAGGACTGGATTTGTCTTGGTGTACAGTGAAGTAACTTGTATATCAGTTTTATCCCTTCAAGGTTTGCTTTGTTGTTGTGGAACTTTATTTTGAAACTTGTTTACTTACTACTAGCATTTGACACTTCTTTCAAAGATCACAATTCTGTGCTGCCTTTTGTGTAATATCTGGAACTATTGTTTCAAAAAAAAATTTTGGCTGGTTTTCTACTTGTAGAAGGGCAACGGGCAGGAGTTTTAGTCTGTTTGGGCTGCTATAACCAAATACCAGCAACTTGGTGGCTTACAAACAGAAGTGACTTATTTCTCATATTTCTGGAAGATGAGAAGTCCCAAACAAGGTACCAGCAGATTTAGATCCTGGTTCACAGATGGTGTTTTCTTGCTGTGTTCTCATAGTAGAAGGAACAAGGTAACTCTTTGAAGCCTCCTTTAAATCTCATTCATGAGCTAATCAACCCCTACCCCAACATTGGTGTGTAGATTTCAGCATATGAATTTTGGCAAGACATATTCAAATTATAGCAACAGGTGGTATTTCATTTATAGAACAAGAAATTCCTTTAGTTGTTAATACAAGAAAATCTTTAAAAATTTTTTCTCTTATTTATTGTCTTCTAAAATTGTGTGATTGTCATCTATTTCTAATTTAAGAAACTCTCATATTTTTTCTTAGCTTAGTCACATTTCCAGTGCCAGGTGCATGGAACAGATCCTTATCATAATGACCTCTGAACCTTCATCTTTGTGTTTCAATTCCAGATGAGTCAATCTACAAAGTGATAGGAGCATTGCTAGGAGCCAGTGTTGAACTCACTTGGTAAATTATTACTGCACAGAAAACTCTCTGCAGATCATAATAACATATCCCACTAAATTCAATATAAGAATATCCCTGATTAACCTTCCGTCCGCTAGACCTTAAATTGTATGTATCCACCTAACATGAGAAGATGTAATAAAGAAATCATAGTGAAAAGAGACACTGTTTCTAATGATTCACACCAAGTGTTACAAAGTTCACAGAAATGTATAATCATTAAATGCATTGCTAGGGTTTCTCTCGGGGACTTGGAGGCTTGTGCAAATGAGACTTGTCACTTGTGCTTAATTTGCCTCACAGTAACTCCACCACTAATTTTCCTACAGGTATTTTAAAAGCATGGACATTCTCTGTTACATATGGACTCAAAATTTTGGGATTCTTCATTAAAAACTATAATCTTGGGCTGAACTATTAATTTTTGAAGCACTGAAAACAGGAATCAGGAGGTGGTTCTTGGTATGATTCTTACTTCAGGTATCTAATGCAGAAAAAATCAGATTAGTGCTTAGTTTTTTTCCAGCCCTTTGGAAAAAAAATTTAGTTTAGTAAGAATTTGGGTTAGCAAGGAAAAAGATCTCTTGTATAAAATAGAGTACTTAATGATTATAAAACAAGAGCAGTTAAGCAAAATTTTCAATTCAAAAGTAGAAAGTATTCATTTGATTTTACTTGTTTACTTGTTAAGTGGTAGTTCTTGTTATTAGAAATGTTATTAGAAATGAAGAAACTGTAAACTTAATTTTCATAACTTGATTTTCTACAATGTAGCACCACCAGTAACTGAATTTTTATTGACTATTATTACAAGTATTTCATTTTAACAGCTTTGATATTAATGGTCTATTCATATTTTCTCTTACAGAAAATGCATAGGATATTTTTTTCTTAATGAAACATTTTATTTTTTTAAAGATAATCTTCTCAACATAATGACAATCTCCATGACTTAGATGTAGTAGAGTTTAGTTCCTCATAAGTAACAAAAGGAATTTTTCTGTACACTAAATAGCAACATTCAGACTACAGTAATGCCTGTATGCTAGGACATTCAGAATCCTTTTCCTGATTTGAGTGTTCATTCCTTTTTTGAATTGTTGATTAAGAGAACAAATTTACTGACAGATTTTTTTCTTTTGAATTTCATGTAATCAGTGTTGATTGGCTGCCTTCTGTTATTATAATAGTGAAGGATAAAAGGAAATAGTAATACTTTCCAAAATGATAAATTTAAATAAATTAACTGATAAAATGCTTAGATAAATTTCAGAGCTGGCACAATCTCTGTGACCCTAAGTAAAGATTCTATAATTTAAACTGGGCTTTTTAGATTGAATAAATTGAAGGAAGGACAGTCCATGAAGCCAGCAATAAAACAGCAAAACAAACAAACCAGTAACCCTAAGAAAAGAAAAAGTAAAAAAAAAAAAAAAAAAAAAAAAAAAAAAAAAAAGCAAATAAGCATATTTATTTTTGTTTAATTTGCATTATAACTACATTGCTTTAATTTTTTTAGTGGTTTATTTATTTATTGGTACTGGGAATCAAACTTGTGACCTTGTGCTTGCCAGGTAGGTGCTGTGCTGCTGAGCTATAACCCTGCCCCACTTTTGTTTAATTTGACTAATTCATTCTTTTCTGAGTATTTGGCTAAAGAAGAATGTGAAAAATAATAAATAGTTATATCCTCAAATAAATTGATAATCTAAGAAATGTAAAATGACATTGGCAAAGTAACTAAAGAGAGTGGATTTTATGGATAAATTTATATTATACTCTTTTATTTAAATATTCTCTGAGCAACACACTTCGGGTCAGAAAGATCTCTGCCTCTTCCTATTGATGAGACTTTGATTCTATTGAGCATTAATTCATTTATGTCTTTCTTTCCCTGAATTTCACAGATAAAACCAGAAGCTTTCCACCAGTAAATTTATTCTCACCAGCTCTGGAAGCATTTCACTACCATTGGTATGGAGATGTGGCTTTCTCTCCTATACAGGTTTTGATCTTGTTGTCCCACAAATAATAAGGCTGCACTAATCCAATCTAGATTACTGGGCTGCAGATCTTTTTCCTTGTTTACAAGCATCAAACTGAATTTGATTACACTGGCTCTCTGTCTTCACACAATCACAGCTACACGCAACATTCTTTTGGAAGTAGCTGCCTTAGAGAATCAGGCTCCTATAATTTCATTTTCCTTCTACTTTTTACATGAGGTGGCCAACTATTTCCTTTCACCTATGACTCTGAGGATTCCTGGGATAAGGAATTTCAGTGCTGAAACTGGAAAAATTCCAAGTGGAGCAAAATGAGTTCGCCATCCTTCACAGCCTGGTCCAGAACTCTCCCCTACCCTTCTTGTCTTTGTCACTGAAATCTTAGCATATCTGTAGCTTAGTTTAGTCAAACACTGGCAGCTTTCTCAATACTTTAAGCATTAAAAGATATAATAAGTACAAATGTATTAGTGAATACCAAGTGAAGATGTTTAGCCTTTTTGATATTAAAAGAAACATCATGTTGTAATTTAAAACCCCTCACTGATTAAAAATTTTCAGACCAGTACAAGAATCCAGATAGCTAGAGTAAATATGTCAAAGGTAAAGCTGAAAAGTAGATTTTTACCACGATCTTTTATCAGTAATATTTGTGTATACATATATGCGTGGATTTATGTTTGGGGAGAGGATTAAATGCTCTAGAAAATTTCTGGAAAGGTCTGTAAAGGTAAAGGAGTAACTGAATATGACAGCTTAGTAACTAGAAATAATTAAGACTATTATAAGTTTTATTTTTCATCATAAGTTTCAACATGTCCTTTTTTCATTCTATCTGTATGAGAACCCAGTGTAACATAAGATATAAGCCTAATACATCAATATTTCATGAGGAAATTTGAGACACATTAGAAAATTATCAGAAATAGAGAAAAAAGAAAATGACTACAATGTGTCTATATTTGTGCAATTAATATTTTTAAAGAATTCTAAATTCCTTAGATATTTTTGATATTCTTTTGCTTGACATTTTATGACAATTGGTATCTTTTACATTTGATAACATTGACAAAATACATTGCAAACACAGACTTATTTTTCTCTTTTATATTTCTATTAGTACATGTTTTCAGTGCATACATTTCATATATGGAGTTGGTACATGTTCATAACACAACTTAATTTCTTTTTTATTCCCTATCCCTCCCTTTCTTCCCCATCCCTCCATCTCTTGATCCCTTTTATCTTTGAGAAAGATCTATCCATGTGCTTCCTATTATCTTTTATTTTGATCTTTATTTGTATTTTGGGTTTCTTGTTGTCTTGGTTTCTTTTCTCTCATTGCTGAGACAAAATACCTAGTGTCCAAAATTAGGGAAAGAAAGATTTATTTATTTCAGTTTTGGGAGGTTTCAGTTGATACTCAGCTGGCTCCAAGGCAGGGTGACTAAGGGGCAACCGTTCATGGTGGTAGCAAGCAACAAGAGTGAACAGGGTAAAAAAGAGAAAAGCACATCTCCTTCCCTCTTACATTGTGTGCCAGCTATCCGTCCCTAGATAGGTACAGCACTCATACCGCCAATGGCAGTGCTAGACAACAAACCAATCACAAATGCTAGATTCAGTCACCTCCATGACTGTATGAGGCTTGTGGGGTTATTCAAACACAAATATAACACTCATACAAGATAAGCCATGCAATATTTGATCTTGTGTGTCTGCCTTATTTCACTTAACATTATGGCCACAGGTTGCGTTTTTATTATATGGCTCAATAAAATGTAAATTACCCCTAAAAGCCAAAGAAATTTTGCCTATTTTAAAGCTCCCTCCAAAACACATACACACAGAGAACAAATTAGCTATGCTTGAGACTAACAAGTCTTTCTCTAGAGGAAATGGTACTTTCACTTTGAAGTTTCCCACTAGAATAAAACTATTGAGGGAAGCAACATGTTCCTACTTCTGCCTTCATTTTCATGCTTAGAAGTAAGTCAATGTCCCTGAGGTCAAATGACTAAAGCAAGATGAAAGAAATAAATGAATAAAAATTACAGCAATACAATTTTACTAGATAGGTTTGAATTTCTGAATCAGTGTCAACATGCAGGTCAGATATTCAGAATCAATTCTAAATTCATGACTTCAAGGATTTCTATGTAGTCTGTAATTACTAGCATAGTACAATATAGGGAGTTAGTAAGAGAACTGATACAGAATTATTGATAGGTTGACCAAATCCATTCACTCAACAAATTTTTATAGAGTGGCTCCTATTTTCTAAGTATAAGACACATTTGTAATCACTAGGAATATTGTCAAATACATACTAACATTGTAGAGTCTACTGTGCAGAACTTAAAAAAGAGCCTTATAGAGTTTAGATTCTAACATAGGAAACAGACAAAAATATGTAAATACATAGCATATCAGCTACAAGTGATACAAAGAAATTAAAAGAGTTCTCATCAGTTTAGGCAGTGAACCAGAGTTGGAGGAGGGCAGGTCTGCTGCTTGACGGAAGTCCTGAAGTAAGTGAGAAAATGAAGGAATGGCCCTCGAAGGTGTCTTAGAAAGAGGCATACAGCTAAGGGGACAACTGTTAAGGTCCTGAGACAGAAATGCTGAATGCATTTGAGAAACGTAGAGAGACTGTTATGGTAGGAGCAAGGCGAGAAGAGGGAGAGTAGCAGGAGATGAGTTCAGAGAATTGGGGGCAGGGTGGCAAATTTTGCAGGGCCTTACATAACACAGTAGAGATCTGGGGAATTTACTTTCAGTGAGATGCCTTTAGATGCAGAGAATTGCCTTTTTTGATTCAAATGTCCATGAAAACAAATTGCCCCATACCTGACTTAACCAGATTATGGAGAAGAATTTGTACTTTGAAGGTTTTTTTTTTCTTACCTTAAAATGGATCAGTTTGTTGAATTTACTAATTCAAGCCTGGCAGAAACTTGCTTGGTAATATGGCAGTGGCTTTAGTTGCCAAATGTCTTAGAACAGCTTGATCATTTCTCAGACTATCATCTTTCTTTAAAATGTTTGTCATACATTTTTAGCAAAGCAGTGCTGAAATTTTTGTAAACTCATGGTATATTTATTGATAGTTTTTAAATAGCATAGAGCCTGTTCCATTAGCTGTAATAGTTTATTTCAGTTATTTATTCAACATGCATTTACTTTGGAATTACTATCTTCCAGGAATCATGCTAGATAATTGGGAATATAAAGACATATAAAGACCCTTTCTTTAAAGAACTCAGCATCAAATAGGGAAAGCAGATTTATAAAATAAATAATTGCAAGATGATATAGCAAATACCTAGTACATAGTAAACACTCACTAAATGCTTGTTAAAAAAATGTGTGAATGGAAGTGGCTGTGGCCTGGTAAGCCACGGATGCCCCAGGGCAAGAACCATCAGCCTCTCCTGAGATCCACGCCATAAACCAAGCAGTCAGCTTGCTGTCCTGGTAAGTGGCTGTGGCCTGGCAAGCCGTGGCTGCCCCTGTGCAAGAACCATCAGTGTCTCCTGAGATCCATGCCATGTTGGAACTTAGGGTGCTGGGAAACCAAGCAACCAGCTTGCCTTCTTGGTAAGTGGCTGTGAGCCTACCAGTGTGTGGGCTGAGATTCAAACATCCATACTCCTCCCTTAACAGGTGGGAGGCAGAGATTTGAGCATCTCTTGTGAGGTTGACTATATGTAATATAGCAAATAAGGGGGATTTCCTTCTACCATCAGTTTGAAGGCAAATATTTTTATCACTGTTTTGCTTTGTTCTGATTAATGATATTTCTCTCTTCAATATTCTGTTTTGATAAGTTCTATAATGTTCTGTATTTCCTTTGATTTTGCTATAGCTGATTGAAAGAACAACTATTGTGAAGATAATGAGATATACTATGGTACCTGTTACTGTTATCCCAGTAACCTGCTGTGAAGTTCTGTACCAATTTCACTACACTGCCTCAATTGGCTTTGTTCCGTCTTGTTCTGTGGTATTTTACTACTTTAAAAAAAAATTTAAAATGCATGAATGATGCTACTACTGTGAATGAAATGATTATCTCTCTCTCAGAAAGTGATGAATGGAGGAAAGATTCGTATTTGATCATCAATACCATGAGAAGGGGAAATTGTCAGTCTAGTTCACTCCATCATCTAGTCCAGAATCCAGCAAATAGTTGGTGTTCAGTAAAACATTATTGGAAGAACAAGTGAATGAAGAGACAGTTGAGCCAAGTCTACAGGAGAAATAAGATTTGCTTGGGCCTCAGTTGCACATTATTGGCAAAAAGGACAATATATGTAAAAGGTATACAGAGGGAGATGTGGAAATGTATGATCCATATCAGTAATAAGTTTAGATTCTGATGTAAAGTACGCTGTCAAATCTACATCTGAGATATCATTTTTGATGCATAATGAATGCCTCTTTTGGGTGTATTTAATATGAATCTATGTATCTATGACATTATTAATACATATATATATTAGGCAGTTGAATATTTACATTTTAACGTAAAAGCTTCATGGGCCCGGGATTTAGTACAGTGGCCTAAGCACCTGCCTGGCAAGCATGAGGCTGCAAGTTCAATCCCTGGTACCAAAAAAAACAAAAACAAAAATATAAAAACTTTTATGTTGTTTAACTTCTTTTAAATAGTATATTTTTAAGCTAGAAAAACTCTGAAATCAGGACAGGTATCATCATCTTCCCAATACAAAGATTAATTTACTTGTGTACACTCATTGAAAAAATTTACAGATTCTGCCACATGGTAAAATGTATTATCTTGTCCATTCATTGTGCAGTTAAACCTTCATGAAGGTGTAACAAGCCCTGGAAGTGATTTCAATGGAATTACAAAAGAAATGGAATAAAATTCATTTAAAACTGGTTCACACCAGCTCTCCAGCATGTACTATTAACTGCTAAGATCAAGTCACAAGACATTATTTGGAGGAGAAAGGGTTTAGTGAACCCTAGAAATTGGGTTTGATTTATGCCAGAAAATCTGCCTTTTCACTGCTTGAGATTTCTATGGAAGAAAGCCACAGTCTTTTACCAAATGGTTTCTAAGGAAACCCCTTATAGCACAGCATCTGAAAACAATTTGGTTGTTAATGAGAAATGGTTCTCACGGTGGGAAAGTGTTGACTGAAAGAAAAGCCTTCTGGATTTGGCAGTCAGTCTGCAAAAAGTGTTTACTGTTTTACAGTTATGTTTATAAAATTTCTACATAGAATAAAATTTTTAGGTCTTTTTTCATAGTCATTTTAACTTGTAAACATGTTTAAAAAAAAAAAAAAAGCTAAGGCAATAGAAAAGATTTTGCCCTGAAAATGTAGATACTTGAACTTGCAAATGTATTCAAACAAGTTACATTCCAGAATCTGTCCATTTCATTGAGTTTTTCCATCTGTTTTGGAATTCCAACATTTTAGAATTCATGTTAGCATTAAATTTTAACTAAATTAAATTATTTTGCATGGAATACATCTAAAAATAATGAAACACGGTGTGGAATTTATATATTTTTAAAATGTATTTTGAAATGTACTGTATTTTGAAATTATCTGCCTTTATTTTGTCTTTTAAGATCTTCCTCATCAAAAAATAATTAATTGCAGCATTTTAATAATAATTATTTCATAATTTTAAGATTTAATTTCAATATTGAAGGAAGCACTAAACCTGGAGTTAAAAAAAAATAAATGTGAGATATATACCAACTCCTCTAAATGTACCTATTGAAGTCAGATTCCAAGATAACCATATTTATACTTTCTGGGTAATCTGTAAGTAATAAAACCAAAGGAAATTCACTAAGTAATTTCAGATAGATTTTTATCTCACACATGATTTGGGAATTTGAATCCACATATGGCAGGAACCAAAAAAGTGACTACTTGAAATTCAGAGGAAAGCATTCAGAAATATTTCTTGCCCCAGGAACATGGTAAATTTTTTAGTTTATGTGGAAATAGAATAGCTGCTCAGTCACTTGAAAGTGATGGCCTCGCTTTTCTCATCGTTGCCATCAGTCCATCTGTCCTTCAAGTGTGCTTTCTGCTTTAGACTTTTGTACAGTCAGAGTTGCCAAGAGTCTTCTTGTGCTCAGTTGTTTTCCTCATTTGACCCCTACCTCTTTTCTTTTTCTTCGCTGGTCTTTGAACTTCCTCCATTTTGGACAGCTGCTTTCATTTGAGGCTTTGCTTTGGACAGGGAAAAAATTCTGCCAGTGGAAATAGGAAAAATAAGAAAATAGGAAGATTGTAGTGCTGTGCATGTGTTGCAGCCCTCTGGCCATCCACACTGGGGGCTTGTCGTCTATTTGCTAGTAGATTGAGAGAAACTTTGCAGTTAGAAACTGGCTCTAAGTGATCAGAGATTACCCAAGAGACATTTTCTACCCTCATCTTAGAATTAACAAATTCAAAAATTGTGTTGAAAGAATTAGGAAGGTAATTATTTATATGTATTTAACACACTGAATCCTTTGACAGCATATTTTTAGATTTGGCCAGATCTATGATACTGTCAATATTGTCTGGATATAATAATAATGACATATTTTTATTATGACTTTATTTTGGTTCCTAGAATAAAACTTAGGACCTTCTGCTTGCCAGGTAGGCGCTGTGCCACTGAGCTTCTATCCCTGGCCCTGTGACATTTAAGAGGGAGGGAGTATGACTTTTTTTATTATCTCATTCCTTACAATACACAGAAACTCATCAATATTAATTCATGAACAGAATGAAGAAAACACTTTTATAAGTGAAAATAATGGCAAGAAATACTTTATAGTTGTTGTTAATCCAGTGTGCTTGATCTGTGCAGTTTAAAGAGAACTTTTCTGAGTGGTTTAAACAAAGATGTACTACTTGTCTTTGTGGGTAAAACATCAGGAGAGTTGAGTGATGCAGCTCTCTGGAAGATACACTCATCATGGAAATGTAGTTTCTGCCTCAGCACAGTTAACGTGGTTCTATTTCTCCTTTTTCTTCTACCCACTGCAGCACTGCAGGTGGCTTTGCAGATGTGGCAATGATATAACTCTAATCTCAGTGTTAGGAAGAAATTCCATTTATGCCACCCTCTTGACACCTCACACCATCCCATACACAGGTGAATGAAGAAATTGCTCTAGTGAAATATTTCCCCACTTTGACCCTTGTCTGAATACCATTAAGTGTTACTATTGGAACTGGTCACATAAAGGGCAGGAACCTCATGTGAACAACAAAAAAGTTAGCATTCACTGAGTCAAGGAGAAGATCACATTTTCTCATCTTGGAAAAGTTTTCAAGATAAATTCAATTCAAAATATTCTAGTTAAGTGACTGCTGTGTGCTGGACTCTTCACTAGTGTCTTAAGAAAGTAGAATTGTGATAACCTCTCTTCTCAGAATTTGGAGTTTCAGATAATTTCCCCAGATTTTTCAGTAGTGCTACCTTTTTCATTTAACAGATCTCTAATGAATGCCTTATCTGATGTTAAAGCGGCAAATGCTGATAACGAATAAAATAAGAAACCCTATCTTCGAGAAAGTTGCAGTCTAGTGGAGGAAAGGGATATGTGAAAGATAAACTGTAAAGAGAAATTTTTAGAAATGAGTACAAAACATTCTTTCTGGAACATTTAATTTCTGAAGTTGATAGATGTTGCCATTTAACAATGAGAATAAATGTAAGGTGTTTAGCATGTACCAGATTTTTGTGGCATATTGAATGTATACAAAGGATGTTAATTATTTTCTTTATCATTATCACCTTTGTCTTTCTTATTTCAATATTCTCATGCCAGATATTAAGTATGAATCTAGTCCTCTCATATTTGCCCTCTTTAAATGTCTCATTAACAAAAGTCAATTTGTTTTTCAGATGAATGAGACTTTCTATATGTTAGCATATCATTATCACTTGTGTTTTTGTACAGTGACTAAGGATTACATGCAATCATGAACACAAGGTGTATGAAAAGTTGTCTGTTAGCTGAGAGAAAATGCAGAGCTTTTTATTCTACTTCCTCCCATTCTATTGCAGCAGTTTTTCTCTTTTTGGAAAATGAGCATTGAATCTTTTTTACTGTGAATCTTACAATAGTGAAACTTCATTTAAACAAGGTATGGTGTAGTAAGTTCTGCTCTGGATGACTGATGCCATTGTGGATGTTCAATTAACTGTTAAAGCAGTGCCTTTTAACCTGCCCCATTGCTACTTGAGGCTGGAGAACTGTTGTGGGAAGACTGTCCTGAGTATTATAGGTTGTTGCTATCATCTACCCACAAGATAAGGGCATCCCTTCACTGGACTCACTAGTGAAGAGTCCAGACAATGAGAAATGTCTCCAGATATTGCCAAATATATGCCTGGAGTAATATTGTCCCCAGCGTAGAAAGATCATTTCTGATCATCTGACCATTGATTTTAAGGTGATGGTACCGTGCAATGTGACTAAGGGGTGACTTTTCTTCTGGTGTGTGCAGATTTTCAGCCTGCCATGCTTTTTCAATTACTGGGTGCCTACATTGTGTGAGGTAAGAGCAGAACAATGGAGCAAGGTAATCTTTGCCCTGAAATAACTTTTAGTCTAACAGTTTGCAAATAAAGTTGACTTCTCAGTTTTGGGTAATAAGTGAGATGATTCTTTAAAGCAGTGCCTTCAGCTTCATAGGTAGCTGTTATAAATGTCTAAAACCAGCCATTGGAAATCTCCTGTACTTTTCTTAAACTTTTTCATTAAAGAATCCATTCTTGTGCAAGCAATGTTTTGAAATTTGTTGCTTTATTTTCCTAGTACATATTTACTTAAATTTTGTTTTTAAAGTTTTTTTCTCTAAATCATTTGTAAACCAACACGTGTTATGGATTTAGGGGATAATAACAGCACCTGTTCTGATACATAGAGATCTTACTGTTTGGACAGCTGTCCACACTTTGAACATTTGTACAAGCACATTCAATTTAAAAAGAATAATTATGTGATGAAACAGATCATCCAACTGTATAATTGAAGCTACCCTAAATGTTCAGTTTACTACTATGAAGTATATAAAAACTTTAAAAAGTATCAATCCAAGTTCATATAACTACACTTTATGCTTTACTTAATATCAAATATAAGGCAACACGTGTCATTTAGTGTTCAATTTGAACTGTGAAGATATTGGGGCAACTTATGTATGTGTTACTGAAGAATTAATTTCCAGAAGTATAGCATTTCCCTCGTATTTATCTAGTTCTTTACATGTCAGAGTGATTCAGTGAAGCTGTACTAAGAATATAAGTTTTTCAGTTTTCTATGTTACTAGTAAAGAAGCTTCAAAGAGATCTAAAGTTACTTATATTTTTAATATTACCTTTTCATTGAAATCTTTTGTATGAAGATTTTTATTTTATAACTCTAGAACTTTTTTGTGTGCATCTATATGTAAATTATTTTATTTTACCTTAGGCTACTGTATATTGAGTGCTTACTAAATGCCAGAAGCCATGCTAAACACTTTACACACGTAATGTATTTGCTCTAAGAGCTTCATCAAAAGCTAGACAGTGAGTTCCAGAACCTGAATCTGAATCCAGGCTCTCTTAACCCCAGCATTTTTGTTCTTAACCATTGTAGTACAGGCTCCATTATGCAATATATTTAACATTATTTGGGCACCACGAAAAATTGGTGCTTGTTATCTAAGCCATTTGCTGCCCTAGGATGACAATGTAGACATTTTGATCTTTACATTCCAAAAACACTAGGAGAGTTTTGATTTGTTGAAATAGGACCCGGTGAGCTATCTTAATCTATTATGGTGACAAAGGCAGATTGAAATTTATCTGATTCCCAAACTTAAGAGATTTGCCTATTGCCTCAATTTTTCTCCACCACTAAACTAGATAGACAAATATGTGGTACAAATATAACATTGTTTAAGTGACAATCACATCACAAACATGAAATAAGAACACTTAAATAGTTCAAGATGGTTGGCTTTAGTTTTTTTATTATAACACTTGTAAGTCATATGATTGAATCATATTTGTTAAAGAATTTGGAAATGGATATTTTAAAAGCACATTTTTGAATAACGGAAAACATCTTGATATCTTTCCTTATTCATTTTATACTGCATTGATTACTGGTTGCTCCCTGATAAAATATTTAAGTTACAGTACAAAGCTAAACATGTATTGTAAATTGCCCATTTTTGGAACTAATTTATGAAGCATATTTGCATGTAGATATGAAAAAGAGTATGAGAGAAATAAGTAAAACAAGTAAATCATGGTCTACAAATGTCTGATCTATAAAATTTCCAAATTTCAAAACAGGACAGCGAATCAATAGTTCATTTAATTGGGGCACCTAAGAGAGGATGGGGAACTAAGAGTGCTGTTACTGTCATTCCTATTTTACAGATGAACAAAATGGATCATACAGAGGTAAATGACTCTTTCAAGGTTGTGTAGCTGGAAGCTCCAGCTCCAGCCCTGCTACTGCCTTTCCGGTTTCTATGGCTTCATTTGAAAAAACTAGTTCCTCATAAAATTTCACATGTAGGGCAAAGTTTCATGTCATTAGAGGCCTAAGAATATAACTTCTTCCAATAGATACTGGGAACAGAAGGTGACTTATACATATGAGATGGCCTTTCTGTACCAGAATTTTGTTCTAGACAGCTCATTGCATTTCTCTATTGCCGGGTTTAGTCCTGATGTGCTCTTAAGTCTAATGGTCTCTAAATGTCTGTTGCAGAATGAATTAGTGGAAAAGTTTTCTTTTAAAACATATTCCTGACATTAGGGCAACAGTAGGAAAGTTAATTTTCCTGAAAGAAATACCGCTTAGAATTGACTTTTATGTAACAGCTGATTCACCAATATTCTAAAAATCACCATGGCCTAGTGAAGGAGCACACTTTCAAAAGTAAATCATTTCTTATTACTGGATATGGTAGATCTGTTATTGTCACTTTGGGCTTCTACTATAGAGAAGATTCCTAAATGACAGGCAGATATGAATGGTCGAGACCTTAAGTCTTGATCCCCTTAGAAGCCCTGTTACCTGAGAGCAGAGCAAAGTAAGGATCACCATCTTCAGGGGCCACTGAACCAAGATTGAATTGTAAATGTGAGGTACAGTATGACATGACTATCATATCATGCAATTCCTTAATTGACTCACCTGAAAATGAGAATAATTATTCCTACCTATAGGATTGTTTTCTGGGTCACAGAAAAATGGTATGTACTGGATCATCAAATAAATTATATTATTTTGTTCTCTTTTTTACCTGCAGCTAAGGGTGCTTAGTTGCAGGCATAAAAGGAACAGTGAAAAGAGGAAGAGAGGGAGGAGGGAAGAAAAATGAAATGAAATACACACAAAAGTCTTGGCTTACTTAAGTGGACCAAATATTACATATTTACATTCCTGGAACAATTTTAGGTCCAGAGGGGTTCAATGTTCTAATAGTCCAAACCCAGAAAACAAATCCAACTTGAAATCAGGGATAGTTTCAGCTCCATACAAAGCATAAAGATAGGAGTTACAAGAAGCATGGTTCTCAAAAGAAAAATGGAGATAAGTACCAAAAGAAAGGAGAACCAATGTTAAGGATGGAAAAATCAGAGATACCCACTACATAGTCAGCTACCTAATAGATATTTTGGGCTGCTTATGAATTCCTATATTATAATAAAATAAATCACTCCATTTAACAATTTTACTCAGAAAGTTTTCCCATTTGGATATAGTAATATATCTCCTCTTGCTTTAAGGTGAGCATAATAAGCAGAATTCCATAATACACCTATGTGGAAATTTTATGAGCCTCTGTTTTATTTTCATTGTGTTTGGAGTTATCCAACCAATTGTGTTTACCCTTGACCAAAGTATTTCTGATCAAAATAACAAATTGTTTTTGGGTGAATTTTTCTCACTCAAGTTCTGGAAGCAAAAAAAAAATTTACTTCTTTTAGGCTTTTTCAGTTCTTTTGTATTTATTTTGTAAATCCTAATAACTATATAGACAACAACACTCTGGCTTCTGTTTTTTCAGTTTTACTATAGATGCAATGATACGGTACAGGTAAGTGGTCACTAAGGGCCCTGAAGTATGTTAGAACCTGAAGTGAGATTCGGGGACATCTTGGGTGTTGTAAATTGTAGGCTGAGTCACCTTATACCTTTGCAAATAGTATGATACAGCGGTGAAGGGGGATGGGATCGAGAAAGACTGAAGCACTTCCTCTCCAATGAATGAATCATGACAGTAAATAATCCTGAATGCATGGATATAAATATGGAGCAAGATCTGCAAACTCCACTCAGGCTAATGACTGCTTCTTTTTGTAAATAAAGTTTTATTAAAACACAGCACCACGCATTTACTTAATCATTGTCTGTGGTTGCAATAGTGCTTCTAACGCCAAACTGAATACTGTGACAGAGACCCTCTGACCCTTAAGACCTAGAATATTTATGAGTTGACCCCTTTATAGAGAAAGTTTGTGATACCTGTTCTAGGTAAGGTGGATATAGTTCAGGTTCTAAATGAATTGCTCATTGAACTACAGTTTAAAACATATTGTCTGCTATCTTAATCACAAGGGACACTCAAAAATTAAAATAATCAGTTCTCAGGAAAGTTTACCTCCTTGCAAAAGGTTCTTACAGGTATAGTGCAGGAGGTGAAGAGGCAGAATCACTCTTTTTTTTTTTCAGAGTCACTCTTCTTGCAGTGAATACCAAGTGTGGGGAAGACACAGGGACCAGAATTTGTACTGAGTCAGTATGTTTAAGATCTGAGAAAAATGATGTACGTAATTCCACTTCAAAGGTGTAGGGCCATTAATTCAGATTTTCCTTTTGTTACTATCACCTAGGAGTGGAGAACTGCCTTAGAAAGAAAACAGGTCACTGAATAGGGATATTTTCTGCTGTCCCAAGATTGAATATGGTTATAGGGAGGAGAGGCTCAGTGGAAAAGGAAGACTTTGGACCTGGCATGGTGGTGCATGCCTGTAATCCCAACACTTGGGAGGCTGAAGCAGGAAGATTGCCACGTGTTCAAGGCCAGCCTGAGCTACATAATGAGTTCAAGTTCTTGCTGAACTACCTAGTGAGACCCTGCTTTGAAAAAAATAAATACATAAAAGGAAAGAAAAAGAAGACTTTGTCACTATTGAATTTTACTTAGAGATATACTTCAGTGAAGTTAAAAGTGCCAAAGTAGTATCTTTAAGTCCCAACATACCCGTGGCATCTTTTTCCATTTTTGTGTTACTCAGGCACTCACAGGGATCCTTCTTTCCTTCCTGTCCATGGCTTATAACATGATGGTAGAGTCTCTACAGAGTGACTTGTCAAATCTTATAGCTCAAATTAATTGCTCTTTCCTCTGAGCTTTTATTTCATCTTATCATAATATAATAGCATATCTTATCTTGTATTTCAATTCTATGTGCACATGGACTCTTCTCCATACAAGGCTCTACCTTAGAGCAACATTTTAGCCTTTTCCCAAATTTATCTCTAACCCCTTGATAGTGAATGTTTAGTTCTAATACTTATTGACTAAAATTGATTTAAATTAACTTAAATGGTACTTATTATATCCTGATGAGATGATAGTAGATGTAGGGCTGGAGAATGGAGCTCAGTGGTAAAACACTTATTTGTGTGTGTTACACACTAGGTTCAAGTCCCAGGACTGCAGGAAAGAGGAGGGGAGAAAAGACCATAGTAGATGTGGATGTAGAGATGAGTCTGATTCTTCTCTTATAATTACCATTTTACCTGTTATGGATTATGTCAAAATATTTACTATATTTGACATCTCCAGCAGATTAATTTGTTTTACCCAAACCCCAGTTGGCCATAGCTGATTAAAGTTTCCCAAAGGAATCAGACACTTAGGATCTTTTGGTTGCAAGAGATAAGCACTTAAGTAACAGAAATCATCTTTATTCCAGAGAATAAGTAGAATATTTTACAGAAGCAGAGGAAGCACAGAAATAGTAAGCTTCAGGGGTGTTAGGAAGCAGGACATTTCTGAGAACTTGAGCATCAAGAACTTGTGAACCCTGTGACCTAGACATCGCAAGGTACATTCACTCACCATTTAAATTACTAAGGATCTGTTTAACCTAGGTCCAACCCTGTGATTAGGAAATGGATCTTTCCTTTGAATAAAATATATGAATTAAGAGGGAAAAAGTATTGGACAAACTAAAACAAGTTTTGCCACAGTAATCTGAGGACTAAGTCACTCAAGATGCTCTTCAAGAATATAAATTTAGAGATGAAAATAAACAAATAAATAAAAGTATAAATGGCTTGGTTTAGATGTAACATAGATTAAGGCTGGGGCCAAAGTGGGGGAGCATAGGAAACAGAGTTGACAGGGAGAGAAGCAACACTGAGAGCTAGGAGTGGCCATGCATCCTCTAATAGATGGACAGAGTGGCTTTGCGTCTTAGTAGTTTCTCCTCATGGTTTTCTTTCTTTTTTTTTCTTGAGGAATAAGTTTATAGGTCTTTATCTGAAAACTCTGCACAGAAATTTTTAACTCTCTGCAGCCCACTCTTGAGCTCTGAAGAAGCTTGCTTTCTTTTGAGCTACCCTATCTTTCTTCTGGGCAAGTGACATTTTAGGACCGTTCCACCTCTTTAACTTCTCTCTTCGGCTTCTTTTCATAGGCTGGATTCTCTTGCATAGCAGCATGAGCTTGCTTATACATTTCCTCCATCATATCTGGAGTTACACTGCTCTTTATGTACTGAGAGAACTGTTTCTTGTAAGCGTCTTCATCTTCTTCCATCAGGTAACACATATAATCTGCGACATTCTGACCTGTGATGTGCTTCCGATGTACTTCTGTGTTGAACTCCTTGCTTTATGAATCATAACCAGGGAATCATTTGGTACTGTGAGGGATAGAAAAACCTCCATCCACAGCACCATTCAGAGCCCCCAAAACTTTATTGCCAGTTCTAGTTCTGGCAAGGCCTGAATTGAAATAGCTGGTGAAGGCACCAGATTTACCATCAATGCTTTCCACATTGTATTCCTCTCCAGTCACCTCCAGCTGGCCTTCATATATCTTATCCATGCCAAACCTATTGAAAAGCTTGCGGGCCAGCAGCAGGCCAGTACCTTATGCTGCAGCCTATTTGCTAGGCCAACTTTCACACCATACTTTGGTAGTTCATGTGCACATGCTGAGCAGACTATCATATCCCCTTCAATACAGGCATAAGCAATCTGACAAATGATATCTCTGTTAGTTACATGAACTATCATCCTGTATTTAGGTGTATTGTACTTATTTTTGTCTTGGATCACCTAGCGTTTCCAAGCATAGTAATCAGCTTTGCCCTCTCATCTTCTTCTAAACTTCACTAGGTATCTCTTAAAGTAGGCTTTATTCTTGACAACTTTAACAAAACCCATCCTGTGTATTAGAGACTCATGTCTGCAGCTCTGCACAGACCTGCAGGCCCAGCAGCACTACAGGGGGAAAAAGCTCCTCATGGTTTTCTTAATCTTGCCAATGTATGATTCACAGTTAGCATGATTTAATGGTGGGGTAACATACCGAGTGATGCACTGTTAGGTGATTTCATCAGTGTGTGACCATTATAAAGTGAACATACATAGTCCTGGGTGATATGGATCAATCTTGGCCTTTTAATATAATCAAGAGCTACAGTAAACATGAGATGTATAAGAGTGCTGCCAAAATTACAAAATTTTTTATAAGTAGAAGTAGTAATTTCTAACAATAAAAAGTAAGTATATAACCCAGGAACATGGTCATTTGTTATAGTTATCAAGTATATAATTATGTGTGGTATATACATGTAAGTTTGTTTCTATAATCATCACCATAAATACATGAGTAATGCATGCAAAATGAATTATAATGACTATGATGTCACTAGGCAATTGATAAGAATTTTCAGCACCATTATAATTTTATGGGACAAACATGCAGACTGTTAGGTGACTGGATTTTCCTTCTAGCTATTCTGTCCTAGGATATCCCTTCAATTTACAAATGATAAGTATCTAATTGTCTTATTGTTTAGAATATTCAACTATAGGATAATTGGAATTGAAATTATATTAGATATCAAAGAGTAAAAAAAAAAAGATGATCTCAGGCGATGGGTATAAATATCATTTGCCTGATTGTGCCATTTGGTAATCATAATGATAGTTGTGCTTTAAGATATATTTAGAACTTTTTAAGGGTCAAGCATATGCACACATACACACACACACACATACACACAGAGTCCTATGTGTTCTCAAAAAACACCTGAAATATGGGTGTAATTATTAATCTCATTTTACATACAAGAGAATAAAAATATAGACAAGATAAACTATAGGGTCCACATTCAAATTCCCTAATTTAACATCAAAGCCTCAATATTTCCACTTTGTTTTTTGAGGCAAGGTCTTATTATCTAGTTCAGGCTGGGTTTGAACTCACTGTGTAACAAAAGCTGGCCTCAACCCTGCAGTGATTCTCCTGCCTCAGTCTCCCAAAATGTTGGGATTGTGGGCATGTGTAACATCAAAGCCTCAATTCTTTTTTTCCCCTATTTTTTATTTAAAGAGAAAAAAACGTTTAAAGGGTAGAGATAATACAGAATTTAAAAAAAAAAGCTAAAGAGTAAGAAATCACTACTTGATAAATTACATATTGTCCTCTTAGAAATAGTTGTTCAAGTTACAAAATTAAAGTATACAAAGTAGATATTCAGGCAGTGAGACTGTAAACAGCTATGCATGCATGAGTCTGTACATGTATTTCTATCCTTTCTGTATTAGAGGGGAAAACAAAACATAGCAAGACAAAACAAAACAAATTCCTATAAAAACATGAAACAAAAAAGTCATATAAAACCACAGTAAAAGGTGATCTACAATGGTTACTGTGTTGTCTCTAGTTATCGTCAATAAAATTGTCTATATCATCAGGCATAGTTGAATATAGCAATATAGTTGAATATAGCAGTACATAAAAATATTAGTAAAAATAAAACATTGTAGACAGCATCAAACTTCAAAGGCAGGTAATAATCAAACCATAGTGGATATTCCATTGAATCTTGTCATCTTCAGTGTAGTTGCCTATACTCTCAGACTTGATACTATCAATCATAACAGCTTTGAATAAAATCTATCAATACAAAACAGAAATCTAACAAACCAGATTCAGTTACAATCAGTCATGGTAAAACAGTGTAGGTTTTACAGAGCTTTAGATTAAGCTAATAGGAAATTAAGGATGATTACTGTACTATATCCTGCTATTTTTGGGATAACTGTCTGTGCCCTCAAATCTAGTACAAGTAGACAGACTGGAACAGAATACAATACATCTAAGCAGAGTGGTGTGAGTAATGTGGGTTTTAAATTCTGGTACACTATTAAGAATACAGTGTATCAAGGCCATCTATGTTAGAGATTCTAGCCATCCTTCTCTGCCTCATTTCTGCTATGCTATTTTTCTGCCTTTGTTTGTCTACTTTTCTCCTTCATTCTACTGCCTACCCCACTCATTGAGGCCTTTCTGCCACTGTTCCTAAAATCCTGGTATTTTTTTTTTCTCTCTCTAGAATGTCCTTCAGCATTCTCTGCAGGGTTGGATTGGTGGTCACAAATTCTCCCAGTTCCTCTTTGTCATGGAATCATCTTGTTTCTTCATTAATTTCTAGTGACAGCTTTATAGGGTACATCAATCTGGGCTGGAGTTATTTTCTTTCAGGGCTTGGAATACTTTATTCCAAGCTCTTCTTGATCTGATGGTCTGTGTCGAGAAGTCAGCCATGATCCTGATGGGCTTACCTTTATAGGTAATCTGTTTCTTTTCTCTGACAGCTTTTAATATTTGGTTTTTGTATTGAATTTCTGGTATCTTGATTATTATATGTCTGGGTATAGATTTGTTTTGGTTGTAGGTGGCTGGAGTTCTGTGTGCCTCACATAACTGAATGTCATTTTCTTTTCCCATGCTTTGGAAGTTTTCCTTAATTATTTCCATGAATAGCCTTTGTAATTCTCCTGTATGTATTCCTGCTTCTTCGTTTATGTTTCTTATTCTTAAATTATAGATTCTCTTGTCGTCTTCTAGCATTTGTGTTGTTACTGCCTGTTTCCTTGTTATTTTTCAGAGATCTTTCCTTTCATGATCACACATTGCAAACTTGTCTTTAAGTTTTGATAGTCTATCCTTAGTTTCTTTTAAGGAGTTTTGCCAGCTTTCAATGGACTTTTTAATTTCCTGATAGTCTCTTTGAATCTGCTTCATGTATTTGATATTTTCTTTATATTCTTTATTGAATGTTTCTCTCATTTTTCATGTTTTCCTCCCTTCTTCCATCTGTATCTTCCTGAGAGATGCTTCGCATTTCTTTTATTGATCTACTTATATCTTGCTTTACCTGATTTAATATTTCAGTTTTGAGCTCATCTATAAGGTCCCAAAGATATCTCTTTATGTCCATTGAAGCCATGTCTGATGATGCATGTTTGCTGCCCTCAGTCTCTGTTGTTTTTCTGTCTCCTGCATCAGTGTTCTCAGGGTTTTGGTTTGGGAGCTTTTTCTTGTTTCTCTCTCTTGTCATGATTTTGGTTTCTTCCATACAGGTGTATAGTGGAGGTCCCAGCCCCTTTCCTTGTTAGTTGTGGTTCTTCTGAAGTATGCTGGCGAGGGATTTCTGCCCTCTCCTGTTAGCTCTTGTCACTGAGGTGTAAGCAGGGGCTGGGTATGCTGGCCCCTCCCTACCAGGCCAGTTAAACTTCAGGGGCCTTCACCAGGTTAGTGTGTGTTAGGCATAAGGAATTGGTTTGGGATGGCTTATTGGGTCCCAGCCTGGGGAGCAACCCAGCCCAAGCAAATCCCATGAATCTGCATTGGGGAGGGAGCAACCAACTGAAGTCACTGTTGTTCCTAGTTCAGGTTTCTTCTGCTTGATTCCAACATGTCACCCATTTGGTCGCACCCTTCCTATTGGGGGGGGGGTCTTATTCCCAGCATTGACTGTGGATTAATGAAGGTCCCTTTTTCAGGCTCCATTTTCCATTGGGCTCACCAACTCCTGACTTCAGTGTGGCTGTGGCTCCTGTGAGTGGCAGCAGGAATGAGTTTGGGTGGCTCTGCTGGTTGCAGCGAGTCATGGCTGGCATGAGTTGAGGTGGCTTGGCGGGTCCCAGTGAAAACACCATGTCCGGTAATTTTAGTTATTCCAATTGTAGCTCCAAGACTGTGTGTTTGATGAGTTTTTTTCATTTTAATTTCTTCCTGTGTCAACAGGATCCATCTCCCTCTGCCTGGATCTCTCCAGGATGTTTTATTCTGGCATATCAAGCCTCAATTCTTGAAAGTGCAAGTGTTTTCAAAAGTTCAGAATTAAGCAGTTTAAAGAAAATCTAAAGTTTTTAAATAGCTCAGTATCAAAATTGTCTCCTTTTTTTCAGGTCCTATTCAAATATTAGAGTTACACTGATATCTCCATTGAAATTAATTTCTGTTTATGCCAAGCAGGAAAAGTTTTCCAGGTGTGGTAATGCAAGGTTGTAACCCCAGATATTCAGGAGGCTGAGATTAGAGAATCATGAGTTTGAAGGTAGCCTGCAAAATTTAGTGAGACCTGTCTCAAAAAAAAAAAAAATAGAGAGAGACAGAGAGAGAGAAAGAAGTTTAGAAAGTGTAAGTATGGGTTGCTAGTGATAACAGCTCAGTGTAAAGACCCTGAGTGCAACCCCCATGTTGAGGGTATAAAAAAAAGTAAGGTTTACATGATCAGCTTCCAGAGCAGCAGTAAGACTGACCATTTCTGAGCAAATGCAATGCAGTGCTATTATGATTTATGAGTACTTTGTGTTTTTTGTCTCACAACACTTTGAGGAAGATACTCTCCACAATCTGATTAGGCAGGTATATATAATAATATGTTCTTATATAATAAAATGGTTAGAATGCGTGCTCACTGTTAAATACTTGCTGAATAAAAACATTAGTGATTACTTAGCAATGATCTCTCTGCCTGCTGTAGCCCTTGGGAAACATGTGGGAAAATGGCGCTGTCCTCTGGTAGAAGAATTTCTGTCAGAGATGACTGCACTTGATTTAGTTGTTCCTTCTCGGAATGATTTGGTCTTGGAATTGTTCTTTAATCCTTTATATTTCCATTAAGAAAAGTTTCCATCAAGTGTTTCAAAAGTTACATAATGTCAAGGAGCATTAATGATTCCCCACTGGTGAGTGGAGTGTAGAGGACACAGGTCCACAGATGTCTGCCCACTGGCCTAGCCACTGCCCTCAGTTTGGCCTGACAGCATTGACAGAAATACAGGCTGGAGTGTGGGTAGATGCCAAGAACCTGTCTCCTTTTTACCTCATTACTCTCTTTTCACTAGGTTACTGTGCCTCTTTTGTTGTCCAACCTGCAAATTACTTTGAGAAGGAGAGATACATCCTAGGGCTAGCCTAATAATATATTAGTTCCCTTGCTGAGGTGGGAAAAAAATACAAGGGAATCTTGCAATATTGAACTTGAGGGTCAAGTAATTTGAAATTCTTTTCTTTTCTCTTTGAAATTTTTGACACATTGTTCTGAAACCATAGGGTTAGATTACACTTAACTCTTCGTTGCTTCAGCTGTGAATTTGCCTCCTGCAGGTGTTCTATGATATATAAAATAGAAACTGACAAAATAGTTGTATCTAATGTCACCAAAATAGGACCTTCAGTTTGGTAATGTATTGTTGGTGACAGTTACTTAATTCTTAAGGCCAGTCATAGTGAGACAGGATACAGCATAAGCCAAAGACCACATAATTATTATAGATATCAAAAGGGTGGGGAGGAAATGGGTTACAACCTCCCTTTTTTCAACTGTTGTAATGTTTTTCCTTTTTAAAAATCAGTTTATAAAAGTAGATTTGACCTGGTTCATTCAAGTACAATTATAACAACAACAACAACAACAAAATTAGGTTTATTGAAATATGCATGGCTTTTTAACCTTTTCCCTTCTCACAGGGACTACCCTCTGCACTAACCCATCTTTTCCTTTTTTTTTCAAGTGTTATTATTTTGTGTCATTATATCAGATTTAGTCTATTGGATATTCCTATGTCCTCTGTAATTTAGGTTTTAAACAACATATGATTACTCTGTTATTTAAAAAAAATATCCAGCTGCCTTTCCTGAGTAGGGGACTGTCTGGCATACTTAATGTTCTTGCATAGAAACTGAGACGAAAGAACAGATAAACCTAAGTAAACCCAGCATTTTAAAGGAGCTCCTTTAAATGTGAGAGCCTTGTCAACTGGTTACATACTAAAAGTTAGTTTTGTTCTGAATATGCTTGCCAGGCCCATTATGCATAAAAAGGGCCACAGCCCATTTGCAAGGCCTCTGAATGAACTCTATTCATTCCCTACTTGGAAATGTCTCTTTAGCCACAAAGAGAAACAACAGTTACAAACTAATTTCTTTGGCGCCTATATCAGCAGAGGAAAATCCAAGAGACCATTATGAGAACTCTAGAACCTTCTTTTGGTAATTAAACAATTCTGCATTCATTGGTCATATCTGTGTATTTAAGTACATTTTTAAAAGATTATAAAATAATAGTGTAATATCACATTTTACACATGAAGCAGTATTTTTTGAATGAAGTGCTTCAAATTCACTTCTTATGATTGCTAAAATCTTTTTAAAAGAGCACACTATCATGTATCCTGAGGCTTTAAGAAGAAAGTCTGTGTTTTTATTACTGTATTTTAAAATCAGATGAGAATTCAAGGTTACACATAAATCCATTAATTATTTTCTACACTTGTGGAAATCAGTGGAAGGTATAGATCTGGAACTAGTAATGGGAACACAATGCATGTTAATATGAACTCCAAGTGATATCTGTAAACAAATGAGAGGCAGAGACCACTTGACATGCTTTTATGAAGGAAATAAGGCATATGACTTAATACCTAGGTGCAGGCAGACAGAGGGCAAAAGGCCATTCTCAGGGAAGAAAAAGAATCAGGCTTTTTTATAGGGTTTGAAAGAAGGCAAGGGACGTTTGGTGAAAAGATCTTAGCAATGTCATTAGTTAAAATTCTCCAAATGTACAGTGCTTCAGTGGTCAAACTCCTCAAGGAATCTGGGGTGTTTGGATGTTTTCAGCTATCCTGGCTCTTGGAAGATTTCATGCGCCATCTTATTTCTTTTTACGATATCCTGTGTTTGCCAAGGGCAACATACCAGTGCTGAGCTGGGTTTTCTCTGAGAATAATGCCATTGCTGACAAATAGATTGGATGCTGGGAAAATAACACTCGAATTGAACCTGACAATATCTAGTCAATTTACCTATGTGTAGATCTGATCTGAGTAGATAAATCTTACTTGAAAAACCCATTTCCCTGAAAAGGAAGGCCCCTGACCTGTTCTTCTTTTCTGTATGATGTCCCATGACCTGTTCAGACTTCTCTCCCTCCCAACTCAATTAATCTGACCACACTTACCCTCAAGTATTAATTTAGGATTCCTTTTTTTTTTAGGAAGACTTTTAGTTATACTAATTAGTTAATAGTTAATAGATTTGGAAGTGAGATTGTATGAGGATCAGTTGCTAAATATTTAGAACCAGATTGTAAAGAACTTTTATACTATTCGTTCAAGGTTTTGGACAGGAAAATGATGTTTCCTCTATCTTTTGAAAGTTTGAAGAGAGGCTGGGGATTTAGCTCTGTGGCTCAAATACTTGCCCAGTAAGTACAACAAGGTTGTGAGTTTAATCCCTGGTACTGAAAACAAAACATAACAAAACAAAAAGTTTGAAGGGGAAATTGGATTTTTAAAAAATGTAACCTAGCTACATAATTCATGGACAGTGAACTAGAAAATATCACTAATATCACTCATATAATAGTGAACTAGAAAACATCAGTAATTTTTTTCTCATAAGAGATGATCCCATCTTCACCTCTCCAAAGCACTGAGAAAGATCACTCTCTCTGATTACATTTTTTGAAGATCCTGCTAATTCATTACTGAAAAATATCAGCTGCTAGTCTTTGGCCATATATTGTAATTTACCAGTGACTGATGCCAAACATAATATCAACTAAAGTTTGAAGATCATTAAATTATTAAATAATGTATTCAGTACAGTAGTTCACAGTGTAGGTTCTAGAAAGACATAGTTTAAATTTCTCTCAGCTAAGTGATGGATGTGGACAAGCTATTTAGACAACTTACTTAGCAAAGTAAACTTGAACTGAAGGCTGAGAGATTGTGGCAAGGAAGATAAACCTTTAAAATAGCCTGCCAAGCATGAATTTCTTTGAATCTGAGCATGCTGTATAAAAATGTGTGTGAATCTTGCATTCTTTTTCATAATAAATTCATTTTACAAGAAAAAAATTTAACTTGGAAGAGAGGATTAAGATGGTTAGTGCTTATTGTCTCAGATTTTCTGTATCATTATTTCCCCAAGAAGTCATTCTATGTTTATCCTATGGCTTCAAGCACTTTTCTCCCCGCATACTTTTATGGTATAACCATGTAAACAGATTAAAGAAACTACAAGGAATGTAAATATAAAATCTCAACAGAGCTGAAGTTTTACATTACACTTTAGCTATTGCTTCCTATGTTTACTTTACTCTAAGAATACAATATTGTACATAATTTTTTTAAAAAAAAATCTAGCACAACAATGTTACAAAATAAACTTACCCCCCGCAGCACACATCATCCCTAAATGCAGGTTATCCATCTTTCTGGTTACTCTCACAGAAACCTCAGGAAGCATGCTGGCTTATCACTTTTTTTGTCTCCTGAAATATTTTTTCCCCACAAGAATTCACTTTAAACACATAATTCTTTCTGTCCTTGCTTTTCCTTTTTACTTATTTCCTATTACTATAAGCAGTACATTTTAGGAATTTAATTCTTGCCTATGATTTTACTGAGTTTAAAAAGTTTACTGTATGTGATCACTTTCCCTTTCATTTAGCACATGGACTGTATTCTTTTTTTCTCCCTCCCCATGAACTAGAAAATTAACAACTGATACCCATCATAGGCTTTCCCAATGCCAGTTTATGCTGACCATCCTTTCCAGTCAACCTTTTTTTACTGTATTATGTGGTCCATTCTCTACCCCCAAAGCAACCTGTCTGTTCTTCCCTGAGAACCTATGGGTTAAACTGTCTGCAGGCCTCAGCACCAATTACTCCCACTGTCTATTGTTGTTTACATATTGCTAACTCTCACAAATTTGTTCTTCCATAAATCCTTCTCTGATCATTCCAGATAATTACTTATGATTTATTCCTTCTTATTTGTTTGCTCATGGAATACATATAAATCAAGTGATAAATTAATGTTGGTGATTTAGCAAAGACTAGGACTACATTGGTACCCTGTAATGGCACTACAATGCAACACAAAATAAAAATCAAAAACTAATGTCAGTCATAGACTTTCAAGGGTCCCTGTAGTGTGTTAAGAAGGATATAATGTTTGTCAGGAATCAAGTACAGCCTCTCTTCTCACCCTGGAAGGTTTAGACAGAATGAAGAGGACCTATCAAGGTAAGGTGGGAGGAGATTAAAGGGCTTGGGGAACATGGAAAGGTGTTCTAGGTAGTGGGGAAACCATGTGAAAAGTTCCTGAGATGGGAATGAACAGAAGGTTTGAAATACTGGGAGAAAGGCAGTGATGGCAGCTAGACTGGATATAATGTGAATAATGGAACAGTGGTAAAAGAGAGATTAGCAACCCATGGTCTTGAAGGTGGATTAGAAGTGAAGGACAGAAGGTACAGAAAAGCAAGGAAAGTGTGAAGGAAATAGAATGCTTAAAGACAATTTATGAGTTCAAAAAAATGATGGTGTGATAGTTCATTGTGGAGTCAACTTGCATAAGAAATGTCTGGTGGGTTAGTTAGTTTAGCATGGTTCTGGGTATGGACTAACTTACTGAAGAGGGAAGACCCACATCAGGCATGAGTGACAACACTAGGTATGGGTGGCAGCCTGTACGGAATAAAAATGGGAAGGAGAAGGAGGTCTCACGTCGAGGCAGCAGGATCTCCAATCTTCGCTATCATCCTTGAACATCTCTCTTCAGGCTTCCAGTGCAGGCTCTTTAGCTTTTTAGAGAAGAATTTTCAGCTTTCCAGTACATATTCTTCAGTCTTCTAATGCAGACCTTTTGAGTTCCTGATATGGACTTGCACAGGCTCTGCAGTGGGCTTCAGGCCTGTGACTTTTGACTGGACTTTTCTGCTCCCCAGTGTGCAGATCACCTTTTGGTATTCTGCACCTCACTCTACAGATGCCCATTGTAAATCTACCTTGCAAATCCTTTATATGTCTCATATATATAATCCTTATCTATCATATATTTTTATTATATTAAATCTGTTCTGCTAGTGTACTCAGGTATAGATGGTGATAGGAGTTGAACTAGCTAGCTGGATTCGTCAGTTGTTCTTATAACTCATTTTTCATAAAACTCTTTTAATACCTTCTTATTTTCTACATTCTGTCACATTTTATAATTGTTTATATACTTTTATAATTTTATGCTAAAGTATAAGTTCCCCATGTACTTACTATATAGTGAATTTATAATTATATTATTATAAAAATATGGATGTACTTTTATAAGTAAAGAAGTCTTTGTTGCTATATTTATAGAATGCCTTTCTTTAACCACTAAATAGAGGACCCACTCCTCAGATTCATCTTGTTTGTCTTTGGGCAAATATTGAATGTCATAACTGACACTAACACACATAGAGAAAGGTCTCAAAACCAAAGTAGATGGTACAAAATAGTGTTTTTAGTTAATATATTTGGCTATTTGCTGGATTTCCTCTGTCTTTCAAAATTTAGGAATTGTTATATGTCTAGGTCCATTCCCAGATGGGAATGGGAAGGGAGAGAAAAGAGAAGGCCAGCAAGTAGTGTTTGGATTCAGTAGATCAAATTTCTAGTCACAGTTCCTTTGCTTTTTAGCAGTCTTTGAACTTTTCTTCATTTTTCTATTGAGAACTTTTTATTGTTCTAATGGGATTGATTCTCACTCTTAAGAATAAGTATTTTCATAAAGAAAGCACTAAGATGATAATAACCTAAACAGATGACATTAGGTTCTTTTCACTTAAAGTGTCTCTTTTAAACACACCTTAGTTTTCTCCTAGATAGACTTCACTGAATCTCATGTGTATTTTCTTTGTATATTTACCATATATAGATATGGGCAGGATGCCATTATTTTTCAGTTTGATGCTAGATAAACTCACCTGTATTTATTTTCAACGTCACTTTTTAAATTAATTACAAGAGGAAGGCATGAGATCCAAAGTTATTAGGAAATGATATTAAAAATATAACTCCTATAAAATGTTAGTGATCATCATTCTCTTCTTTCGTTCTTCTAGGAACTTCCCAAGGGTTATTACTCCTATGAAACTCTGGTATAGGTTCTAAAAGAATGTGGTGTATATCCTACTGGAAAACCTGACAAATTAGTTATAATATCTTTTGGAAGAAGTCATCAAAGACAGTGCCATGAAACACAAGAATCTTTGGATCACCAAATACTGTGGTTTTACAAATACTACTCAGACCTGTCTGAAGTCCTGTAGGTGTCTTGGCATTCAACACATATCATGCCTTGTAGTCATTATCATCTTTTTATAGATTAAATTATTTTTTAATTTTAGGAAATAAATAATTTTGTAATGTGTGAATCTGAATATAGCAAATAATAGTAGAAATTTTGCTACATATTTTTATTCATTCTTGTCCTTACGTTGATACAGAATTTACATACATCATTTCCACTCAATTTATTCAATTGGTCTCAGGAAGTCAAAATGGAGGCTAGATTATGTAGTCTTTACATGAACCTTGGAGAATTCTATTGCTCAAGAAAATGGGCTATCAGATGGCAGCTAACAATGTTGACTGTTTTCCTCATTTATCAAGAAACCAAATACTCTTTCACAACCATTTTCTCTGCCCTATCCCAGCAGATGTCTGTTTTATCCTGAACTGGGTCATATGTTTACTCCTAGCTGCAAAGCAGCTCTATCTATAGCTACTGGACACTCCACAAGTTCTCAAGCATTAGAATCAGAGTGGGCAATGCCATCTTTATTTCATGCCATGCTTGCTTTTTAATGTAGCAACCACTGAAAACCCAGATTTGCAAAGATCTGTCACAGTCTAAAGGAATATAAAGTACCATGATCTAATGTGGAATTCAAGCTAGTATCTTGCATGCTCTTTAACAGCTGTTGAGTCCCACTGTTTCCCTTGAAAATTTGAAATATGTTATGAGTGCCTGCCCCAGTGAGTTTACTTTGACACCTGAAGGGAAAGGGTACACAGTTTGGGATTTATACTATAGTGATTCATTAGCTAGATCTGGATATACTGCTCCCCAGAGAATTACCCTTGCTTGGGACTCAGAAAATCCTAACAAACATCTGGATATAATGCTCCCCAGAGAAGAATTACCCTTTATTGGGACTCAGAAAATCCTAACACCAAAAGTATGGCACCTTGGAATGTTGAATACTTGGTACTGGAGGAGATGAGAAGACCTTGGAAGTAAAATCTCCCTCTGAACTTCCCTGTCCACCTTTTTACTATCTGAAGCAAAAGTTTTCTTCCCCAAAACGAGTCAGAAAAAACCTCTCTTGCAAAGCCAACCATGAAACCTAAAAACTTTCTTTCTTCTCCCTTCTGAGTTGAAGACACTCACTTCACAGGGTCTTACCCTACACCCTAGAGAAAGGAACACTGCATATAAAGAGAGCAGGAGGAATCTGGGCAGGTAAGCCCTGCTGAGTTTCCCCTCTGTTTGTCACCATTAAGTCCTACCCTTCCATTCCATTTCATACCTACTCAGCTATATATTCTTCGTCAAACCTAAGCATACAAACAGGCAGTGTTTCCTAGGTCTTTCTTCATTTCTGAAGGCTCATGTAAAATTCTGATTAAATAAATTTGTATTCTTTTCTCTTGTTGACCTATCTTTCATTAAGGGAGTGTCAACCATGATGTTTATGTGTGAGGAAACTGATCACAGTTTAATGCCCCTCCACCTTCTTTTAGAGAGAAAGAAGAGAGAAAGAAAATAATTTAAGAAACTATTTCCCCTCACTCTGCTCCAACTAGATTACATGCTCTGGTTTGTAATAGCTCTTTTCATTGAGCTATGTCCTTAGACCTTTTAAAAATTATTCTTTAAATTTTGCAATAAAATCTCGCTAAGGTGCTCAGTTGTCTGGGCTGGGCTCAACTTGCAATCCTCCTGCTTTACACTCCCAAAATGCTAGGAGTGTAGAGGGAGAGAACCAAACCTCACAATGTTGTGATCCCCAGCTAGAAACCATATCATTTTCATTGTTTTCTTGGGTTGGATTTTATTCTCTTTTGTTGTGTTGATTATGTTAAATCTGACAGCATGAACAGGTATTTAAAAGATAGCAAGACATATTATGGTAGCCATTTTGGATTTACTAGTAGCTTATTTTGAAGTCCTTTATTGCATTCATTGTTTTGTTTTTATTGTTTCTGCTCTATTCTGTTCTGTTCTGTTCAATTTTTACTATGTTTGAAAGTATCTGCAGTTATTTTGAAGACAACAAGAGGCATTATGGTAACTATTGCTGTTTGCATAAGGTTTTGAAGTCCTGTATACTAGTACACTTATACTAGTTTATCTTGATTTGTTTTATTCTGTTTTATTTTCCTTGATTTTATCTTTAAAATAGAATTTTAAAAATGCAAAAAAAAAAAAAAGATTTTTCATGACTGGCAAATATAATCCAAAGAAACTGAAATCAGTACATTGAAATTCATTTCATTCACATATTGATTTACTGTCATATTCAGAATAGCCAAGATACGGAATTAACATAAGTGACTATGGCAGAAGAATGGATAAATAAAATGTGGTAAACATGCCTAAATTTTATTTTATTTTATTTTATTTTATTTTATTTTATTTTATTTTATTTTATTTTTTGGTAGTGAGGATCAAACTCATGAACTCGTGCTTACCAGGCAAGTGCTTGAACTGTTGGGTTAAATCCCCTGTCCTTGAATACTATTTTAGCCATAAAAAAATTGCAGTCCTGTCATTTGTAGCAACTAAGATAGAACTCGAAGACTTTATAACAAGGGAAATAAGTCTGGCACAGTAAGAAAAATACCACATGTTGTCACTTACAAATGACAATGAAAAAGCTGGTCTCATGGTAGCATAGAATGATGCTTACCAAAGCCTGAGAAAGAAGGGAGGAATAGTTAAGGATCACAGGGTGAATTGTATAGGAAGAATGACTCAAAGTTCTGTGCAACAGAATGACCATAATTAATTGAATACTTCAAAATACCTAAAAGAGAGGAATTTGAATGTTCTGACACAAAGAACTGATATACTAGGTAAAGAGAACTACTTCTAGGTCTTTAGTAATGTGGTACTAAGTTGTCGGGGGAGGGAAAGCATTCTATGATTCTATGATTATATTTCAGTCTCTCTGTGAGCCTGTTCCTCTGGACTGTGGATATCACAAGTGATTCCTAGTCTTCCATCATCCCAGGGTAGGGTAGAATGGCTAGAGGGATCTGGTGTTCAGTGTTTTCCTTTCCTCGGACCAGTTAACTTCTGTTAAAACCCAAGCAGGTCAGGTCCTGACTGGACAGCATCTCCTGACACCATACCTTTTGTAGAAGAACAGAGTGCTTCAGATTACATCCAAGTGATTTCTCTTTCTCTCTGCCTCCCAGAAGCATGACCAATTTTTCTCCAATATTTTCTGATAGCATAGTCAAATAATCAAATGATGAAATTCATAAAAACATGAAGATCCCTTACAGTTAGTTTCCCTAGAGTATTTAGTTCAATGATGTATTCACAGTCAGCCTCTGGCAATTCAGAAATTACAGTTTAGGCTTTCTACCCTGGCACTGGTTCCCATGGATATTAGGCTTCAGCATACTGTGATTCTCTGTATCTGGCCGTCTGTCTCGTCTATTCTGAGTTTAGAAGTTGAACTTGTGGCCTCATTTCTTTTATGAACCCAAGAAGAATTGTTGATTTTTCAGTTTGTTCAGGTTTTTACTCCGAGCAGAGTGGTATCTTCTAACCTCTTTACAAGAGAAACAGGAAGTGAAGTCTTAAATTTATTACCTTTCAAGAATAAGACAATAAATGTTCACAAAGTAGCTTTATTTTCTGACATATTTATCAGCCCGTTGTCTCCCATCCATTTAAGAAAAAAAGCTTCTAACTTTAAAATAATTAGATTAAATCTCAAGTGGCAAAAGCAACTACCCACCAGTAGTTGTTCTCATGGTGATCAAGTCTATAATTTGTGACCATTTGCAGTGGACACTGCATTTCCAACTTGTAGTCAGGCATGGCTTCTATTCCATTCCTCTGAAATGTGATGCTGTCATGTTGAGACAAGGAGGTTGAGAGCTTAAGGACAGATTTTCCAAACTAACAGAGTCTGGATTCCTGAGACATGGAATACCATGCTAGCTATGAAACAGTTTCTGCACATTCTACAAGACAAAAATAAGCATCTATTTTTTTAACTCTTTTTTTTTAGTGTAGATTTCTCCCTTTTGCTGCCCAAATGAGTCCTAACTAACAGATCTTGGATTAGAAACTCTTAAGTTTTTTATAAACTTATTACTCCCTATGATGAATGTGATCATTATGCATGGCAAACATGTATTAATAAAAAAAGTATTAACACAAATAACTCTAAAAAAACTTTAGATAGCACTGCCTCCTATTTACAGTTAAAGAAAGAAGGCCTGGAGAAGTTTCAGTTATAAATCTATGTCCAGTGTTCTTTATGTGTCTTAGTTTTCTTGCTGATGAGACAAAACATGACACAAGTTAAGGGAGGAAATGGTTATTTAGTTCACAGTTTGTAGAAGTTCTGGTCCATGTTAAACTAACTGTGAGGCAGTACAATATGGCAGAAGGACATGACAGAGTGTAAGTAGTCCACAGTGAGGCAGAAAAGACAGAAGGCAGCAGCAGACAAGCAGCAGTAGCAAAGCACCAGAAGAAGCAGAAGCCTTATTTCTGTCCTTTATATTCAATCCAGGCTACCTGCCTTTTGGATAGCACTCAGGATGGTGCACTTTTAACTCCAGCATCACACCCTTAATTTCAGCATCACACATCCTAGATCAAGCCACCTTTGAAAAGCCCCACTTTGGTGGGGGACATTTAGATACAAGCAAGACAATAAGTGGTTGTATGTACTCGCTGATGAGTAATAAGAATACAGAGTCAGTAACATCTTGATTCTGTATAGAGTTCTATATTTGTTCCAGATGTTAATCTCATCCATTTCCTGGGAACCACCTGTAAAGCAAGTTCATAAAGGACAACACTGAGGCCCAGGTGTCATCTCCACAAAATAATGACAGTAGACATTGGACTGGTTAATGGTTTTCCATTTTTTATACTTACTATCACATTCTTCTCAACTCTGTAGACCCTCATCATAAAGTATATTATTTAATATTTTACTCATCAAGTTTGATAAATGGCTTTTCCATGTCTAATGTAGACTATGGGATGTCCTTATATGCACAACTGAGAGAATAGCATGAGGTTAAACATTTTTGTTTATTCAATAAGGTGATGTTTATCTCTGCCTATATATGCACAACTGAGAGAATAGCATGAGACTAAACATTTTTGTTTATTCAATAAGGTAATGTTTATCTCTGCCTGTGACAAGAAATAAACTTTGAAGAGGAGTAAATGAAGAATGTAACTGCCTTAAAACACTCTAAGTCTAAGGTAGATCTATTAACTAGTATTTACACTATTGACACAGATGATGATCACAGGTACTTTCCAATGCTAAAAACAAAAAATAAAAACCAAAAAAAAAAAAAAACCCCACTCAGTTCATTGACTGGGATGACAACTAGATTGGAAAATCCACATGCAGAAAAATTTCAATGACCAGAAGTCACCTAGCTAGCTTAAGTTGAAAGTTTTACTTACACTTTGAAATTGTGTTCATGTACCAGTGCACTCAAATGTCAGTATTGTTCAGTCTCCTGAAGAACTCAAATATGAAAAAACAAACAAACAAACAAAAAAACCAAAAAACCAATGAACAATATTGTAGTGGGCCGGGGATGTAGCTCAGTGGCATAAGCACCTGCCTGGCAATTGCGAAGTCATGAGTTCAATCCACAGTACTGCAAAAAAAAAAAAAAAAAAAAAAAAGTAAAAACAATATTTTCTTTTACTTCTTAAATGAACACTGAGGTTATTTATCAGTATTGCTTTTTCTGTAGCCTTAGATCAATAGAAAGATAATCTGTGTGGAAAGGCACTGGCCTTGACTTTTTCTCCGACCCACTTTAAAAGAAATCTTGTTTTGATTTTTTTTGTGTGTCTATGATAGCTTCTCTTTTAATTTGTCTGCTATTCTTACTGTGTACTTTATTCCATTTTGTTTGTGTAGCAGAGGGACTGAATGTTGATGAATGAAAGTTTGGATTTCTTCCGGGCATTTATTTTGGGACAAGTTCTCAGTCTCTTGGCACTAATGCCTCTCGAACCACCCCCAAGCTGCCTCTTCCTCCTCAGGCTGTCCATCATGTGTGCCCACTTTTTTTTGTTACCTATGTAGTGGGAAGGCTGGAGATTCTTTTAAGAATCTCTGGAAGTTTAGGTATTTGTAGAGTTTCTGGGTAGATACAGATAAGACATAGGGAATATATTGGGATAGAAAGATAGTTGCTTTACTATTTTTGAAATGGAATACTCTTAATCTTTTTTCTTTATTTTTATTTTAGAGAGGATAAAATCAAGGAAAATAAAACAGAATAAAACTAATCAAAATAAGCTAGTATAAGTGATACAGGACTTCAAACCTTATACAATCAGCAGAAGTTACCACAATGCCTTTTGTTGTCTTCAAATAGCGGCAGACACCTTCAGACATAGTAAAATTCAAACAGAACAGAATAAAATAGGAACAATAAACACAAAACAATGAATGCAATAAAGTACCTCAAGACAAGCCAACAGTAAATCCAAAATGACTATCATAATATGTCTTTCTATCTTTTAAATAGCTGCTCATGCCATCAGATTTAACATAGTCAAACAAAACAAAACAGAATAAAACCCACCCAAAGAAAACAAAGAAAATGATATGGCTTTCAGGTGGGGGTCACCACCTTGTGAGGTTTGATTCGCATCCCTGCCTGCGCTCAGTGCACAAATGGCGCTGACTCACAGAGAGAGGCTTGGGTGTGGTGGTCCCCACTCCAGCAGCAGCCCATGGGTGGCTGGTTTCCAGATGGGGATCATCTCCTTGTAAGGCCTGGTCCTCTGCCCCCCACAGTCCACCAGTGGTGCTGACTCCTGGAGAGAGGCTTGGATGTGGCTTACCACACTCTGGCAGCAGCCTATACTTGGCGCTGTTTTCCAGGTGGGGGAAATGAAATACCTTAAACCATGTCTTGTCTTTTCATTATCTCTACCTTGAAATGTTCCTTCATAGTCAATTCTTATGCAACTTTCTTTTCCTCTTTTGACAGCATAAATTATTTTCTTTAAATACATTTTCCCAGTATAAACACTTACATTTTAAGGAATTAGGGGTTACAGCCCATTATAGTATCCTACTATTTTCTGCATCCCAAGTGTTCAGGTTCTTAGTGTTTTCACTTTCATATTCACATGCCATAATGCCTATAATGAATACAGTTAAGTTTTAAATGCATACTAGAAGTCCTGAAAGTTACTAGATAATCTTTAGACAATCAATAACTTCATTTCATCTTGCTAAAATGCATGCATGAAATTAAAAACCAGCTGATATATACATTTGTTCGGGGTAGTAGAAAGTCATAAAAAGTGGTAGGTAATTAGTGCATGAAAGAATTACAAAAGAAAGAATTCTATCATTTAACTGGACAGAATAAAAGAACAATCATTTCTTTCAATATTATCATCTTTTAAACAAATTCCCTCCTGTGCAATGTAAGATATTTTTTCAAAATGTGCTTCTATAACGTTGCAGGCAGCTGAGTTAGTTAGAAATATTATAGGCAGTTGGACAGGGCTAGGTCCTCAAAGGAGCCAATGCAAAAGCTCAGATACCTTGTAACTGTGGGAGACGCAGTCACCTCCTGCTGTGGGCCAGATTTCAAGACAAAAGATGAAACAAATGCATCCATATCCTAAGGACTGATATTCTAAATAGTTCTCTGTCACCCTGAGGAACTCCATCCAATCCCCCTAGGCACGAGTCACTGCTCCTTAAGAATGCCTGCTTCTCCATTTGTTCCTGATGTAATTAATTTTACCTGAAATATTAATCTTATTGGCTAACCATAGTCCCGTCCCACCTTATGCCCATCTGCTTTGTAAGTTCCCAGTTTTTCCCACCTTGAACCCAGCTCATCCCATGATTTTATTCTATAAAAGTCCCCAGAAGACAGAGTCCTTGGCAACTTGCTCTGGACCCCTTCTGTCTCAGACAACAGCTTTCTTTCTCTCAAATATATTCTACTCGTAACCTACATTGTTCCTAAAATTCATTCTTTGATTTTAGAGAACATGAACTAGTGGACATAGTAGGTTGGGAGTTTCATTCCCATAAAATCAATAATAGTAGTGACTTTTTAGCAGTCTTAAAATTACAGGAAAAGCATAACATACAATCTTTATCTATTAAAAAATAAATTATCTTTTTCATGATTCCTTGATTCTCTTTCTCATAGGTCTAACTTGAGTTCCACAGTAGGAATAAAATACTCTAGCAAGTATTTCATGTCTCAAGTTTCACCCTTTTCTGAACTGTTATTTCTTTTTTTAAATTATTATTTTATTTTAAAGAGAATAAAACAAAAGAGGACAGAACAAAGCAGTTCAGAACAGAACAACGTAAGCAACACAGCACTTCATAACAAAATGACCGGATATTAATAGTAGCTATTATAATGTCTCTTTCTTTGAAATAGTTGAGCTTACCTTCATACACAATAGTATCAAACATAACAAAATAGTATAAAACCATTCAAGAGAATGAAAATATTACAGGGCATTCTGAATCAAATAACAGAAAATGAACAATGGCTACTATAATGTCTCATTTTCCATAAAAAATGTGTTTATACTATCACACATATTAAAATCCATTAAGATACAACATGATAGAACCAATGGTAATAGAAGAACAAAAGCATGATAGGACTTCAAAGCAAGATGATATTAAATCAGAAATGGTTGCCATAATGTCTTGTTTTCTTCAAAATAGCTGTTCATACCATCATACATAATAAAATCAAGCAAAATAAAATAAAACCATTCCAACTAATGAATGAAAACATTATAAAGCCTCAAAGCAATGTAATGGGGAATCATGATTACCATAAAATCTTACATACTCCTACCATTTCTTACACTAGGGAGACTATATGGTATTAATACTTGTGAGTTGGTTTATTTCACTTATAAGTATGGTCTCAAGTTGCATCCTTTTATTTATAAATATCTCAATGTGATCATTCTTTATAGCTGAGTAGTACTCCATGGTATAAAAATACCACAACTTTTTTATCCATTCCTCAGTTGATGGGTACTTAGGTTGTTTCCAAGACCTGGCTATTACAAATTGTGCTGCTATAAACATGAGTGCACATATAAAACTGTGGTATGATGTTTTCCGTTCTTCTGGGAATATGCCCAGAAGTGGAATAGCTGGGTCAAATGGGACTTTCAGTCCCAGCTTTTTGAGGAATCTCCACACTGACCTCCACAGTGGTTGCACCAGTCTACACTCCCACCAACAGTTTAGAAGAGATCCTTTTTCCCCACAGCTGCTCCAACATTTGTTGTTGTTGGTTTTCTTTATTCTGGCCATTCTTTCTGGAGTAAGATGGAATCTCAGTGTGGTTTTAATTTGCATTTCTTTAATGACTAATGATGATGAACAATTTTTCATGTATGTATTTGCCATTTGTATTTCATCATCTGAGAACTGTGTATTCATCTCAGATGCTCATTTTTAGATTGGGTCTTAGAATTTCAGGGGTCTGATTTTTTAAAATTCTTTATAAGTTCTAGACAGAAGTCCTGTGTCTGAGGGACAGTTCACTAAGATTTTTTTTCCAGTTTGTGGGGTTTTTTTTCACTCTGCTGGAGATTTCTTTTGACATGCAGAAACTCTTTAATAAGACGTGATCCCAGTTATTGATTCTGGGAAGTATTTTCCATGCAGTTTGATTCTTGTTCATGAATTCTCTACCTACCCCTATGTTTTCCAACAGATTTAGTGTTTCTGTTTTAATATTTAGATCTTTGATCCATTTAGACCTTAGTTTAGTACATGATGATAGGCATGGGTCTAGTTTTAGTTTTCGGCATATGGACAGCCAGTTTTTCCAGCACCATTTATTGAAGAGACTATCTTTCTTCCAGTAAACATGTTTGGCCTCTTTATCAAAGATAAGGTGGCTGAGTATGTTTGTAGTTGTGGTTGTATCTTCTAATCTATTCTATTGATCTTCAGATCTATTTTTATTCCAGTGTCACGTTGATTTTATTACAGTAGCTTTGTAGTATAACTTCAAGTCAGGGATTGTGATGCCTCCTGCCTTGGCTTTGCTGCTTAGAACTGCCTTTACTATTCTATCTCTCTTCTGGTTCCAGATGAATTTTAGGAGTGATTTCTCTAGATCTATGAGGTATGTCAGTGGTATTTTCATTGGGATTGCATTGAATCTGTATAATAATTTTGGAAGAATGGCCATTTTCACAATGTTTGTTCTTCCTATCATAAACAAGAGATATCTTTCCATTTTCTGAAGTCTTCAATTTCTTTTTTCAGGGTATTATAATTTTCCCTATATCGCTCTTTTACTTCTTTCATTAGATTAATTCCTAAATATTTCCTTTTTTTGGATGCTAGTATGGAGGGTGTATCTTCTCTTATTTCTCTCTGTGATTTTGTTGTTAGTGTACTGCAAAGCTATTGATTTTTGAGTATTGACTTTGTATCCAGCTACATTGTTGAATTTATTTATTATATCTAGGAGTTTTTCAATGGAATTTTGGGGGTCTTCTATGTAGAGTATCATGTCATCTGCAAATAATGACAATTTAACTTCATCTTTTCCTATCTTTATTCCTTTTATTTTTCTCTCTTGTCTAATTTCCAGTACTATGTTGAATAGGAGCAGTGGTAAGGGACAGCCTTGTCTTGTGCCTGATTTTAAGGTAAAGGCTTTCAGTTTTTGGCCATTTAATATGATCTGGCTATTGGTTTGTTGTAGATGGCCTGTATCATATTGAGGTAGAGAACATCTATTCCAATTCTCTATAAGTGTCTTATCATGAATGAGTATTGGATCTTATCAAAAGCTTTTTCTGCATCTATAGAAATGATCATGCGATTCTTACTTTTGGCTCTATTGATATGGTGGATTACATTTATTGATTTACGTATGTTGAACCATCCCTGCATGCCTGGGATAAATTCCACTTGGTCATGGTGTATAATATTGATGATTTGCTGCATTCTGTTTGCCAATATTTTATTGAGAATTTTTGCATCTATGTTCATTAGGGAGATTGGCCTGTAGTTCTCTTTTTTAGTTGGGTCTTTCTCAGGTTTTGGTACTAGAGTATTTGCTTTTAGAAATGACATAGGAAGAATTGCTTCCCTTTTGATTTCATTGAAGAGTTTGAGGAGTGTAGATATTAAGTCTTCTTTGTATTTCTGGTAGAATTCTGCAGTGAATCCATCTGGGCCTGGGCTCTTCTTGGTTGGTAAGAACTTAATTACATTTTCAATTTCATTAATAGAAATTGGGTTATTCAACAGTTTTACATCTTCTTGATCCAGCTTTGGTAGTTCATATGTTTCTAGGAATATGTCCATTTCTTCTGTGTTATCAAACCTATGAGAGTAGAGGTTTTCAAAATAGGTGTTGATGATCTTCTGTATTTCAACAGAGTCTGTAGTGATTTCACCTGTTTTGTTCCTTATTGCATGAATATGAGTTTTTTCTTTCCTTTTTTTTATAAGGTTGGCTAGGAGCTTATCAATTTTATTTATTCTTTCAAAGAACCAACTCTTTGATTCATTGATTCATTGATTCTTTGTATTGTTCTAAACTGTTATTTCATAGACACATAACTGAATTTTTATTTGTTGGGAAACAAATAAGACCCACCCCCCAAAAAGAAGCAACAAAATGCCCCAAAGTCTTAATTACTCTTAAATCTTTTCTATTGGCACAAATAAATAAATCCTAAATTATTACTTAATTTTCTCTATGGTTCTTTACATTGGTACTTATAAACATAACTGAAGGATCAGTTTACATTAATCTCTAAGTAATTAGGAAACAGTTCATTCTAATCAAAATTATAGTTATTTTCTTTGAATTTGTCTGGATAAGTGCAACAATTCAGTGCAATACACTGTAGTATCAAAGCAAAGGATCTTTTTGAGTTATGGAAGGAAAAAATAAATTTTACTACCAAAATATTTTATAATATTTTACAATATTCTACATTTTTCAAAAACATTGGGGACTTGGGAGACCAAGACATCAACTGGCCAGTCTTCCTGGTAAACTGCACAAGCTGTGCAGATTCCAGGGAGAGAAAAGTCAGGTAGTGCCTCCTGTGAGCCTACTGGTTCAGTTCATGGGCTGAGAATCAAACAAACTCTACGCCCCCGCCTCCTTAGCAAGCCACTGGTTTGGAGGACAGACTGAGTTGATAGCAATAAAAGTACATAAATGCTTGTATTGTTTGGTTGATTATGTAGGCCTGGGGCCACAGTCTGAGCATCCTTTGGGAGGATGGTCCAAGCAATATAGCAAATATGGGGGATTTCCTTCTATCTTGTCTTTGAAGTCAAATATTGTTTTCACTGTTTCACTTTGTTCTGATTGTTTTGCCTTATCCAATATTCTGTTTTGATTGGTATTATTATGGCATGGTTTTGGTTTGATTTTGCTATACTTGGGACAACTACTGTTAAGATAACAAGATATAATATGGTAGCTATTGTTTTCCTGGTATCCTGCTTTGAAGTTCTGTACTATCTTTGCTGCATTGTTTTAATTGGCTTTGTTCTGTATTGTTGAATTTTACTGTCTTTAAAATAAAAAAATAAAAAAATGTTTTCATGTGCCTTTTGAGGGCAGAAGTAAAATTTTAATGATGTAACATAATGCAATAATTATTGTAATCCCAAATATTGTGTGCAGTCATCCAAGTATTATAATCCTTTTTATAGTCTTCCTCACAATCCAAACATATGTACAATCCCATTGAGACGTTATTGGAATCCCAGCAAGTTAATTCTAATCTACCACCTCCAGTGCAACCCATGGCAAGAGTAAAGACACCAAGACATATTTCAAGTTAAAAACAGCCAATGGGTCCTAAATCCAATCCCCATGAGGACATGCCAACAAAGGCCCTGATCCTAGGCCTTTCCCAGAGTTTATGATCTTGTGAAGAAGGGGGGTTGCTCAGGGATGAGTGACAGTGAGGATGGGGGCGGGGGGGTGGTGGAATATGTGAGTAACCTGAGCTGGCTGGCCAGGTAGGGAGAAAAGCATTTCTGCAAAATGCAGAGGTAAGGATATGCAGAAGGATCAATTTGCATAATTCAATTAAGGTAGCAACTGAATTGTTTTAGGAGGCTGTTGCTTAGGTTTCTGATATGTAAATTTTTGTGCCCTGGGGAGTCATAGCCTCTTTATCTTGAGGCACATACCCAGTTGACATTCCTGGAGCTAATGGCTATCTTTTACAGAGAGCACTATGCAAGGAAACAGCAGACTGTCCGATGGCTTTAGAGATTACATTTCAGTAGCTCCTGCAATGATTAGTCAATTGAAGAGACAAGGAAATACATAGCCAACTCTCTACATATCAGTATAAGGAAATAAGTCTCCATATAATCAAAGTTGCAGCAATTGTTTTGCATTCAAGGGGAGTCACTGGAGTTGTCTCCCATAAATAATGAATGTCAAGATTGTATTTGGAATTTTTTTAGAGGCAATATGGAATGATAGAAATATTAGAATAATTGTGTCTGAGTTTGAAACAATCATGGCTCCATCATTTGTCACATTATTTAAATTCTGTGTCTCATTTTCTTTCTCTGTAAAATAGAAGTGAATCTAATCAGTGATTGTGGTGAAATTAATGCATACAAAGTATGTATAGTTCTGCCTAGGTCTTAACACTTTTTCAATAAGCACTGTTTAGGAAAATTTCAATGTATTATGATTTCTAGTTCACATTTATTTCTTCAAATTTGTTATAAAATTGATACATTATAATTGAAAACATAACTTTATGTCTCGAACTATAATATAAGAAGCATAGGAATAGCCACCTGTTTTGAAATTTTCTGTAAACTCTCACCAAGCATAAAGGACAATTATTTATTAGGTATTCAATGAAATATTTGCTTATTGTTAGTAAACTATATAATTCATTTCTATTTCTAGATATTTATTGGAATGTGTTCAAATTTTTTGTTCACTTTTTTTCATTTCCAGAAATTGAATTCAGAACCTCACATTGCTAGGCAAGCACTGTGCCACTGAGCCATATTCTCAGCTGTTCATTCTTTTCAAAATTTATTTTACTTGTTCAAGTGTCATAGGTAAGATTTTATTTTGTTTTTTAGTCAACAAACATTTTGTTTGATATATATATATGTATATATATATTTAAAATATATTTTATAGTATGGGAGTGTGGCACAGTGATAGAGTTCCCTTGCCTAGCATGCATAACGTTTGATCCCCACCACTGCCAAAAAATATGCATATATATATATATATATATATATATATATATATATATAAAATTTTAAAGAAGTGTCATATGTTTGACATATATAAACGAAATATATAATTATATATTTGACATATATAAACGAAATATATAATTATATATTTGACATATATAAACCAAATATATAATTATATATTTGACATATTTATACTAAATATATAATTATATATATATACATATATATATTTGAATGTTACATCCTTTCTCCTTATAATTCTATCCTGTAGAGGTTTATTGTATAAACTCCCTACATTGTATATGACATATGAATATATATGTATACATATGATTCTTCTCTCTTAAAATTGAAATTATGCAATGCATGATGTTGTTTATTGTGTTTTCCTTAGTATATCACATACACATTACTTGATTGATGCATATAGATTTAGCCTTATTCTCTCATCTTCATTTTTTCTGGAAATTCAGAAGCATGTGAAAACATACATACTATTGCAAATTTAGGAATGTAGTAGACACATTTACATCTGCTCATGATAAGAAAAAACATTTTTAGAACATTGGAAACTGTGTATTTTAATGTCTACCATAGTGTTCTAATTTGTTGATGTCATTATTTAACATTCACTTATTAATAAATAGTTTAGTCATTTCTAAGTTTTTGCTGTTACTGAAAGTTCTTTAATGAACATTCTCTATTTTATTTTCACATTTTCAAGTAACTGTGTCTGGAGGATGGATTTGAAGTAGTGGTATTACCAGATTATAGGACTTAAACTTTTCAGATTTTAATTGGGAAAAGCAATTTATCTTCTAAATGGTGTACAAATTTATAATTTTATCAAATTGTTAGTGATTTTTGGCACAATAAAAGAGCAAAAATATATAAGTAAAAACTGGCCTTTATTCCAAGGATGTGGAGAGGAGCCCACAACTGAAGGTGCTCTGGCTTCCTCTGACTGGAACATGGGGTATGGGCTATATATATATATCCTCTGACCGGCTGTGGTGCTTAGGGCGGGCATTGATGATGCTTGAGGAGCTGACTGGAATTTTTTTGCATGCACTGGGAAAGAAAAAATGAAGTTGTAATAGGGGAATGAGGAAGTGACCTCAGGGTAAACATCCCCAATTAAGCCTCCCACTGCCATAATGTCCTGCAACTTATTCTAGGGCAAAACGCTTTCATCCCTATCTTTTTATTGTTAGGAAAAGGGTGAAGTCTCTCTCTTACTACTTCCTGCTGAAAAGGGGTGCTCTATTGGGGTTCAGGAAGGTTGATGGAATAATGGTTGATGCCCATGCAGAAGCTGGTACCAGGTGTTTCAGCCAGGACAGCTCTATCTTTGGTGAATGCTCACATCCTAGATTGGAAAAACAAACAGACAAGGTGCTATGAGGAGGCAGGGCACTATCATACTTAAGAACCCAGGAGAAGTAGAAGGAAAGGTGTCTTTGATTTAAATATGTGATTCCATCAGGGGCACAGTGAGGTAGAATCTGAAAAATAAATGCGGGGTTAGGAGGAGTGAAGTTATGAGAGGTAATTATTCCCCCATTTGAAAGGGTAAGTTAAAAGTGTAGGAAGGTAGGACTTGTCTTTGGTCCAGGGGTTGAGCTGGAAAGAATAAGAAGCATGAGAAATATAAGGCCTGATGATTGAATCACATTTGGGAAATTACAGAATAGGAATGGAGAGGAGTATGGCTGTGTCACTATAAGGGAGATAAGAGCCTAGACCCACAGAGACCTCACGTTTAACTAAACAGCTGAGGGTAGAGAGAACTAAGACAGTTGTTATGTAGAACAACATGAAGATGTTATGCATAATGTGGGAATCTTTAGGAAAGACTGTCAAGAGTCCTACTGTAAAAAAAAAAAAATGTAAGGGATTAAGAACCAAATTGGATAAGAAAACATGACTTAGCCTGAAGGTTGTGGCTGTGAGGCCTTGGTGAGGTGGAAGTGGGTGGGAGATAGAAGATGAGATGACCACTCAGGGTGTTTAGATTTAGGGTTGGGAGGGCACCACTTAGCTTGAGTGATGTGGAACCAGGATGGCAGTGCAGCAACTTTGACCACTATTAGGGTTGTCAAGAAGACCAGGTAGGGGCCACTCCACCTTGGTTGTAGTCCTGTGGATTTAGAACATTTAAGATAAATTAGATCTCCTGAGGATATGGGAGGATCTGGTTTGGTCCCATCAGAAGGTTGGGAAAGGCAGACATCAGCATGTTGTCATAACAAGTGTTGGAGGAAGGAGAGGAGTGGGATGTAGTCAGTAAGAGGAGGGAGACTTTAGGAGGCAAGAAGATTATGGAGTAGGAGTGGTCAGACACACATGAGTTTAAAAGGGCTCAAAAATGTAAGAGCCCAGGGAAGTGCCCTGAGTTTGGCTAAGGCAAAAGTTGAGGTCAAGGTTGGTGTAGTTCTAAAATGAGTTTTGTGAGGTGTGTTTTTATGAGGGCATTTGCATTTTCTACTTTTCCTGAGGATTGTGGATGGTAGGGAATGTGTAGGCACCAGGTGATGTGTAAGCTTGAGGATACCTGTTGAGTATTTGAGGAATAAAGGCTGGACCGTTATCTGACTGAATACTCTGAGGTAGACCAAACCTTGGGATGATTTCCTGTAAAAAGACTTTAGTAACTACATCAGCAGTCTCCCTGGTTGTGGGAAAGGCTTCTATCCATCCTGAAAAAGTACAAACAAAGATGAGAAGATATCTGAGAGTTTTGTGCCGGGGCATGTGTGTAAAATTTATCTGCCAGTCCTGACCAGGGATGTGTCCATGAAACTGATGAATAGGGAAGGAAGGATATTGTAAACCCGAAAAATGAGTTCAGTTATCCAAGTATTGTAGTCCTCTGTCTAGTTTTCCTCACAATCTAAAAAATTCTATTTGTAATCCCATTGAGATGTCATTGGAATCCCAGTGAATTAATTTTAATCTACCACCACCAATGCAACCCATGGCAAGAGTAAAAACACCAAGACATATTCCAAGTTAAGGGCAGCCAAGGAATCCTTCGTCCAATCCTTGCGAGGATATGCAGACAAAGGCCTTGATCCTAGGCCTCTCCCAGAATTTATTGTCTTGTGAATAAAGGGGGGTGGGTCAGGGATGAGTGACAATGAGGATGGGGGGGGAATTACATGAGTAA